>JAZKJV010001559.1:510000-1096138 GCA_037367405.1 Ottelia alismoides | reverse complement strand
TAAGTGGGTCAGCCCAATGCATGTGGTGCCCAAGAAGACGAGCATCACTACAGTTGTCAGCGAGTCTGGAGAGGAGATTGCTACCCGGGTACCCACTTCTTAGCGGGTCTGCATGGATTACAGACGACTCGACTAGGACACCAAGAAGGATCATTTTCCCCTGCCCTTTATAGATCAGATCATTGAGAGATTGGTGGGGAAGAGCCATTACTGTTTTCTGGATGGGTACTCCAGCTACAACCATGTGACCATCGCTCCCGAGGACCAGGACAAGACTACCTTCACCTGTCCCTTCGGCACATACGCCTTCAGACGCATGCCATTTGGGCTATGCAACACCCCTGCGACTTTTCAGAGATGCATGTTGTCTATCTTTTCAGACATGGTGGGGGAGTGCTTGGAGGTCTTCATGGATGATTTCTCGGTCTATGGCGACGGATTCGACTCCTGTCTTGACTGCCTAGACTGGGTCCTTCAGTGATGCATTGAGGTTCACCTAGTGCCGTCTTGGGAGAAGAGTCACTTCATGGTGACTCAAGGGACGGTGCTTGGCCATGTCATCTCCAACAGGGGCATGGAGGTTGATCCGGCCAAGGTAGATGTCATTAGAAAACTCGCACCGCCGTCCAACTTGCGGCAGTTAGGTCTTTTCTGGGGCACGTCGGTTTCTACCGGCGCTTCATTCATGATTTCAGTAGGATTGCCCGACCGTTGACTGATCTGCTGACAAAAGACATCGAGTTCCTTGTCGATGACAAGTATCTTTCGTCGTTCGAGACTCTCAAGAGATGTGTTGTTGAGGCTCCTGTCCTTCAGCCGTCTGATTGGTCTCTCCCATTCAAGATCATGACGGATGCATCCGATTTTTCCGTAGGGGTCATTCTAGGACAGAGGAGGGATGGAGTCCCATTTGCTATTCACTACGCTAGCCGTACATTGGATGCCGCGCAGCGGAACTACACAGTCACTGAGAAGGAGACGCTAGCCGTAGTTTTTGCCCTAGATAAGTTCAGATCTTACATCATCGGATCTAAAGTGACCATATAAACTGATCATACCGCCATCAGGTACCTCATGTAAAGAAGGATGCCAAGGCCAGATTGACTAGATGGATCCTTCTACTCCAGGAGTTTGACATAGAGATTAAGGATAAGCCTGGAGTCAAGAATGTGGTGGCGGATCATCTCTCCCAATTCGAGCATCTTGAGGATTCTGAGCAGATTGAGCCTATATGTGAGACCTTCCCAGATGAGGCGATCCTTGCTATCGCCTCTCTCCCGTGGTATGCTGATATTGTGAACTTTCTTGTTGCTAAGAAAGTTCCACAAGATTGGCCCAGGCAGAGACTTGAGACCTTCCCCGCGAAGGCCAAGTCCTACCACTGGGAGGATCCCATCCTTTACCATGAAGGAGGGGGATAGCGTCTGGTGTAGGTGCATTCCTCAGGAGGAGCACCATAGCGTCCTCACTTCCACAAGCTTGAGGCAGGAGGACATCACTCTGGGAGGAGAACGGCACAGAAAGTGCTCCAATCCAACCTATGGTGGCCTACCCTCCTCAAGGACTCTGATGAGTTCGTGAAGAGGTGTACTGACTGTCAGAGGATGGGCACTTGTGGACAGCGTGATATGATGCCGATGCAGCCCATTCACTTCTGTGAGGTTTTTGACGCATGGGGCATCGATTTCACGGGTCCATTCCCTAAGAGTCAGGGATTCGAGTACATTCTGTTGGTTGTGGATTATGTTAGTCGTTGGGTTGAGGCCATCTCCGCCCGAACCGCAGATGCTAGGACGGTTTGCAGATTTTTGAGGAAGCATATCATTTCGACGACCAGGTAAAGGCCCTTACTAGCGAGTTCGACATAGACCATCGAGTTGCCACTCCATACCATCCTCAGACAAATGGTCTTGCCGAAGTGTCGAACAGGGAGATCAAGACTATATTGCAGAAAGTCATCCGCCCTGACCGAAAGGATTGGTCACAGCTTTTGGACTCGGTCTCGTGGGCATATATGACGTCTTTCAAGAGACCTTTGGACACATCTCCCTTTCGCCTCGTTTATGGCAAGCCGTGCCATTTACCTGTTGAGTTGAGGCATTGGTCATTTTGGGCAGTCACTGATATAATTTTGGATCCAGATAGTGTAGGAGATCAGAAGAAGGCAGAGTTAGCAACCTTGGAGGAGCTTCGTGATACCGCCTTCTCAAACAGCCTACAGTACAAGGTGAGAGTGAAGGAGTGGCATGATTCTCATATCAGCCACAAACATTTTGAGCCTGGACAGAGAGTATGGTTGTTTGATGCTAGGCTTCGTCTATTTCCAGGGAAGCTACAGAGCAAATGGAAGGGACCGTATTTGGTGAGAAAGGTACACGACAATGGGAGTATAGACATATCTGAGTTGTCTTCTGAGAGTACCTTTCGAGTGAACGGCCAACGGCTCAAGCCATATCTTGATCATGAGCCGCGGGTCGTTGATGTTGCCCCTATTCACTTTGCGTGAGATGTGGTCTCTTGAGTCACATCTATTGCATCTCACGCCTGATTATCACTGTTCTCCCGACTTGTATAGATCCAGTTGTCCATATCATTCCATTCTTTAGTCCCACATCCCTTTCCTCATCTTTTAATTATGCTATACTTAGGGTGTACTTTACCCTAAGTATAGGAGGGATGTAGGACTCTCGGGTATTCTTTTGATTCATTTTACCCCTGTTTTTGCTGCCTATACTTAGGGATATTTTATCCTAAGTATAGGGGGGGTAGACCCTGTACATTCTTCACTCGGTTTTCCCTTTGTGTACAGCCTGTTATACTTAGGATTATTTGATCCTAAGTATAGGGGGAAAAGCCGAGATCCTCTTGATTTCTATTCTTTTATTCGTCTTTGTATATAGCCTTCCTTTTCACTTCCCTGCACTAAGCACGAGTTATGTCTTCTTCATCGCTCTTGACTCTGAGGACATCGTTCGAGCTAAGTATAGGGGGGAGTGTATATATTTCATATATACTTTAGCCATAACTCGTACTTTGTGTGAGTGTGTAAATAAATAAAAATGGCTAAAACCCCAAAAATCCATAAAAATTAAAAAATTTTCCTTGTAAATAAACATTCTTTTATTGCACATACATAGCTTTTGTACAAATTATTTTTGTAAAAATGTTTTCAAAAACTTTTTGTGTAAATTGTGTGTAAATATGTGTATATCAAAATTATGTATATAATACAAAATTTTTCCAAAATGTTTTGAAAATCAAAAGTTTGCAAAAACCTTGTGTAAATTTGTGTAAATATTTTGCAAAACTTGCATTCATGCATACATCCATGGTTTCAAAACATTTTTCAAAAATTTTGCATGTTTGTAAATATTGTGTAAATAGCATCCTTGTATATATTTGTATAGTTTTCCTGGATTATAGTTGACATTTAAACTAGCCTGAAATTAAATTGGAAAATGGATCTTGATTAAGATCTTAATCCACCTAATTCTAAGAGGAACCTTATAGGGCTTAGGGTTAAGGCTTTCAGGTCCATGGTGACTTAATTCTTTGAGTCCACTAGGCTATGATCACATGTTATCTCAATGAGTCTAAGTAGAGCACTTAACAACACACACATGACTCATACAGACAATGGCTTGACTTGGACACGCACTTTACACCGAACTCTCTACGGATGAGGTGGTGAGGAGGCAGTCTTCCTTGACTTGGGGTAGCATATGAGGGTAGTACTTCTAGGCGGAACCTCTCTTCTTCTTTTAGTGAAGGAAGTGCGTCTCAACTTGGTCTGGTTGCCATGAGGTCTAACGACAGGAGTTGTGGGTTGCAATAATGCTTGAAAAGAGGGATAGTCTACTGGCTCAAGAGGAAAAACTCCTTATGTACATATGCTGCACCATGTGAATATGTGTACAGATGCACTTGAAAAAAAATGCAAAAAGAAAATAACTCCAAAAAAGTGGTGGGTCTTATAGAAAATGATAATCCCACCGGAGTATGTATATAGTGCAATAAGCAAAGCTTGAGACTCATTGTTCCATCTTATGTAGCTTGCAGCAGGGAGACTTAGCTACACTGGTTGATCTCCCAAGGATACATGGCTACACTGGCCATGGTCCATTCTCTTCTTCCCCCTCTTCTTGAGCCGGTTGAACTTGAACTTAGAAGGGAATACCCCGCTCCTCGAGGAAAGAGTGGCCAGATTGGGGTCATAGAGTTACCTTGTTGGAAAGGGTTGTCAAGTTACTACTTCTGAGGTGGAGAGCTATACCTCACTTACACTATACAAGGAAAGATTCATAGTCTTCAGGGTTTGTGTATGTAGACTTGTTCTGATCTGGATTGTTGAGGAGTCTTGATTATAGATTAGTGAATCTTAGAGGCTGTTGAGTTTTAAACCTAAGTCTAAATAAGGTTCCGACACATTAATAATCCAAAGATCTGATCGAGCTCCATATTTCAATTTAATGAAGGCAAGTTTAATTATCAGCATTAATCCATGCATTTTCTCCTCTTTTTCTTTTTCTTTCTCTTTTTCACTTCTTTTTCAGATAAGTGTTTGCTAAGGGACTAGCAAAGTTAAGTATAGGGGGGTGATGAATACCCATTCATCACTCTTTATTCTTTTATTTTAGATACAAAACCTATGCAAAACACATGTAGATATCTGTAATTAGCAATAATTATCATTCAACATGCATTGTGTAATTATGAATAATTAGCATGTTTTTGTGCATAAATAAAAGAATAAAGAAATAAAAGAAAAAGAGGGAGATATTTAGAATAAATATTGAGCGACCTAATCCCAAGGGAGGGCTTAGCAAGGGCCTGACCGCAAAAAGAACCCAAGTAGAGAGAGATAAGGAAGCTCATGATTGTACATATACCTATAATTAAATAAAAATTATTTTCCTCTTATTCAGAATAAAAATGGGTGTGTATTTATGTGTATATATTTGTAAAAATAAAATTAAAATAAAAATGAGCAAAATAAAAGAAAATTAAAAAGAAATTAAAATTCCTTCTCCATTGTATATATGCCATGTACATAAAACCACAAACCTATTTATTTTCCCTTATAAATAAATAAATAAATAAATAAAAATTCAATAAAAATATGTACATATTCCATACTCCATAATATGAGTAAATAAAATGAAAATCATAAGAACAAAAATAAAATAAAAAGAAATAAAAATCAAAATCAAAATCAACATTGTATATAGACCATGTACATAAATGTATATAACTATTTATTTACCTTATGTAAATAATTAATAAAAATAAAATAAAAATACCTTATTATTCCAAAATTTATTTTATAAATAAATAAAATTTAAAATTAGAATAAAATGTACAAAAATAAATAATTAAAAATCAAAAATTAAAAATGTATATTGTATATAACTATATATAATAATACTATATTGTATATACATTACTTTTATTTCAAAAAAAATAAATAAAAATCACAAAAAAAAGTTCAAAAATAAAGAAACATTTTTTATGTTTTAACTTTTACAAAATTCGGCCATTTACTATTTTTTATTTAATTTCCAAATATTTAATAAATGGCGTGCTATGATTTTAGAAAATCGGAAGCGGAAGCGTAACATGGAAAAAAGATAAATAACAAGAAAGAAGAACGGGATTTTTACGTGGAACCCTACTCCGTGAGGAGCGGGATGAAACCACGGGAGAAGCCCTCAAAGGGGGCAGATATTCTATTGAATTTCTCAATGAGTACAGGAGGTCTGAGGCTCTTTATATAGCCTCTCCAGAGCCTCCAAGTCCCACCGTTAGACGATGTGGGACTAAACACTGAATGGGGTAAATGGATCTCCTCCTGGATCCATTTACCCTGTTACAACACAATGGGCGCATACAACTTATGCTCCAACACTCCCCCCTCAAGCTGGAGCATGCAATGCTCAGCTTGGACAAACAGACAGAAACTCAACTCAACGCTACAGGACACTACGGACAATATCAACCCAACGCGCACATGCTGCAGTCGAGGACGTTGCTTCTCATGCCATGCAGGTGAGGAGGACGAACGGGCTGGAGTGTGAGTCGACTGAAGACTCGGAATCTGACCATCGAGTCTGAACTTGCGCTTGAAGTCTCCTCGTCGGAGAACTGGGTCTCTCCCATCTGGCTCAAAGAATGGTGCACTGCTCTGGTGTACCTATGATACCACATGAAAACCCTTGCCCTCAAGGGAATGGTCCTCTGCTCTGGAGTCCCTATGGCTCACATGAAAACTCTGGCCTGACAACAAGAAGAATGATGGGGACCTCTGACAATGATGGCAACACATGCTCATCTGACAATAAGACCGCACACTCGTGCGTGTCTGAAACTGGAGACTCGGAAGACAATCGTCGAGTCTGAATAACTGCGCATCAAACTGGGACCCGGAATCTGAACATCGAGTCTGGAAACTTGCGCATGAAATCTTCATCTGAAAACCGTAGAGTCTGAAAATCGGCTGGTCTGGAGAATCTGCAATCTGGAACTGGAGAAGATATCTGAGATGACCTGTGACTCTACACATACTCCCCCTTTCTCCCATACTTGTCGGAAAAACAACATCGACCAAGTTGGGAGAAGACAAGATAAATAGGGGATAAACAACAAGAATGATTCTCAAAAATTTCCTTGCGGCTTTTCCAATTTTTTTTTGTAAGCCGTCATCTTCGATTGTTTTAAAAAAAAAAAACTGTTGTGTCTTGGCCCATGTGGGCCGTGTATTGTCAACAAAAAAAAAGAGGGGAACAGGCCGTATGGTGCTTACCAAAAAAAAAAAATCTCTCTCCGGTTGAAAGAAAAGAGGGGGGGGGGGGCGCCATATGTAAAAAAAAAAAAAAGAGAGAGAGAAGAGGAGAGTGAAAAGCCCATGTGGGCTATAAAAAAAAATGTGAGTTTGCTTTGAAAAAAAATGATTGAAAAAAAAAAGAGAGAAAGCCGAAAAAAAAAAGAGAGAATGAAACGGCTTAAAAAAATATGCATGAAAAGCCGAAAAAAAAAATGTCAACGGTTTAAAAAAAACAAAGAAGAAGGAAGATGACCTGTGACTCTACACATACTCCCCCTTTCTATGTTGAAGAAGAAGCCTGATGCTTGGAGGTGGCTCCCATCGTGATATCGGGTTCACCAGAACCCTCAGAACAATCCCGGCGATAGCCACAGCTAGGGTTTCGCAAAAGAAAACCCTAGTTTCTTTTGAATCTTGATATCAGAAATGATTACAAAAATATCTCCATAACTGGAATCGATATCATCAGGAACGAAAAATATGTTTAGGGTTTCGAAAAAACCCTAAATCATGAATCATAAATCTCTCCAACAAGAATCGAATCTCGAAAAATAAAGAACACGAAATCCTCGAGAATCGAACCCGCTCTGATACCATGTTAGAAAATCGGAAGCGGAAGCGTAACATGGAAAAAAGATAAATAACAAGAAAGAAGAACGGGATTTTTACGTGGAACCCTACTCCGTGAGGAGCGGGATGAAACCACGGGAGAAGCCCTCAAAGGGGGCAGATATTCTATTGAATTTCTCAATGAGTACAGGAGGTCTGAGGCTCTTTATATAGCCTCTCCAGAGCCTCCAAGTCCCACCGTTGGACGATGTGGACTAAACACTGAATGGGGTAAATGGATCTCCTCCTGGATCCATTTACCCTGTTACAACACAATGGGCGCATACAACTTATGCTCCAACAGTCCACGGGGGATGTTGACCTCCGGTCAACTCTCCCCCAGGACCACTCTGGGCGGATCTTGCGCCCCGACCCGAATTCTCGAAATTTTAGCGCATCGATCCGATCTCCTAATCACCAAACCCCGGGCTCCGATTGAAGATCCCACATCTGTAATCCACGCCCGACGTTGATCCTAGGGGACCGAGCTTCGCCGTGTCCTGCCCGACTTCTTCTTCTCGGACCCTCTCCACTATTTAGCTTGAGCTCCAGCCGCAATTCACGCCATCTTTGACGTCGCCCCTTCCACCCAGGACCTCCACCCGATTCCTCTGAGTGACGGCTTTGGAGTGGTGTATTGCAGAGAGGCGGAGGAGCTTCCCGTCACTGATCCGGCAGCATCTCGCCGCCGTGCGTCGCCCAGAGCCGCGCCTGAGCCTCGGGCCTACGATGACCCTCGAGGCGAAGACCAGAGCTCCCAGAGCTCATCCCTAGTCAAACCCACGCATCAGGTAGACTCAATTCTTCCCATATTTCTTGAATTTTCGATTATGCCCAATTCATCAGTTCGTCGTCGTTCGTCGATTCCGACCATCTCAGTCACCCTCTCGATCATCGGACTCGACCATCACACCCACGAGACTTCTCCTCACCTTCTGCACCCACTCACACCCCCTGTCTCGCCCCGGAGCAGGGACTTCGATCTTCACCACCGTCGCTTCACCGGAAGTTGACCATCCCGACGCACCAGCCGCTCATTTCCCCTCTAACCGGGTCGAGGCACTTTGCCCTCGACCCAGGAGCTTGCTGTGCTACTTTTCAGGTCAGGAGAGACCCATCTGGGGGTCCACGCATTCAGGCACAGGAGACCAGCTCCGCCTTCGTCGCCGGAGCTCCTCGGAGCCTCCCGACGTCATCGGAGGAGCTCGTCAGCTGTGGAGCGTTGAGGCGGATCCATTCCGCACCTTAGCAGCAGCAGAGGAGGCATCCAGCGCGAGTATTGGGCCGGCGAACTTCGTCGGCCACCTGTTCTTGGAGCATCCTCCATAGCCGTCAGATTGAGCTCCCTCGCCCAGTTTTGATCACGACCGTCCATTAGCGAAGAGATAGCAGCCGTCAGATCAGAGACAGGAGCTCATCTGGAGCGTCTATCGCAGCAGGGAGGCGTGCATGCACTAGAGCCGTTCGATCTTATACGTGTTGCACCTCCATCCGTCAGATCTCGGCCAGGGTTCATCGAAGGGGCGCCAGCGACTCTAGACCGTCAGATCAGCCACGTGGCCTCCCCTCAGCCCTTGGATAATAAAGGGTAATTTACCCTTAGGCCCTTTCTCTTTTCGTTTTTATTATTAAGTCCTGTAAATATAGAATATAGTTCATTTTATTTTGGTTAAATTGCACTTAGGACCTGGACCTTTATGTTATTTGCTTTTTCATCACTGTGTATGTGAGACACGTGCGTCGTCACGTGGTTGTTTGGTGAAATTGCATGTTCTAGGCTGTTGTTTGGATGTGTTAATAAATAAAAAATACTTTTTGATAATTGCATCTATACCCCTGTGAGCCATTTTATTTGACATGTGTTGAATTATTTGGGTTATTTGCAACTTGTACCCTTGGCTTTTAGCACATGTTGCTAATAAGCCCTGGGAACTAAGTTCCATTAGAGATTGATCCCTCTGTGCCGAGACCATGTGCTGCGCGCGTGGGGATTTGGCATTTTTGCAGGAAGACCCCCCCCCCCCCCCCGTTTCTGGATTTGTTGCTCTTTAGCCCCAGGACTATATTTTTATTGCAAACAGGTCCCTGTGCACTGTGGGCTTTTGTTTGATTTACATAAAATATCAAAACTAACCCAAATTTTGTGAAAATTGGATACGTGGCTCCTGCCACTGTGTAAAATTTTCCTTAATTTTTGGGTACATTTTTTAGCCTTTTTATTATTTTTAAAAATCAAAAACCTTCATTTTTGCCTCTGTTCAGTTTATAAAATCCTAAAAAAATATAAAAACTCTTTTAAAAATTCTAAAAAAAATCCAGTTTTGTGTATTTTTGTGTGTTTGAATTTCTGTCCATTTTTTGTTATTTTTAGAATTATTAAAAGCCTAAAAATTAAAAAACCTCAAAAACTCATAAAAATTCTAAAAAAACATAGAAAATTCAAAAATTAATAAACTCTTTTTCTGATTTTTCCTTGTTATTTATACTTTACATGAAAAATACCTCCAGGCTCTTTTAGGACCATTTATATTTTAATTTGGTCCTCCAAACCTGACTGGACAGTTTCCTTTCATTTTTGCCTTCTTTTATTTTTAGAAATTTCCATAAAAATCATAAAATTCTCAAAAATTCACCAAAAACAGTAAAAAAAATAAAAATCATAAAAATATTTTTGTTGGACTTTTTGGACTATTTTTGAGTAGTTAAATAATTGGTCAAAGTTGCTTATTTTTATTGTTTTCTTATTTTCCTTATTATTAAAATTTCCAAAAAAATTATAAAAATATTAAAAACCACCAAAAAAATATTTGTTTTATTTTCTTTTATTTTTCGACTACTTCGTAGGCCGCGAGGCCAACTCGTGCTCCTTGAGACCGACCCTGGGAGCTATACCAGGTTAATCACATAGCGAGACTGACCCTGTGAGCTATACCAGGTTAATCACATAGCTCCATATGATCTTGAGATATTTGAAGACCTCACCTGGCTCGGGTCTTGTATTCAACAGGGATACATCTCTTGAGGTGACAACTTGTGCAGATGCAGATTACGCAAGTTGCCCCAAAGATAGAAAGTCTACTTCGGGCTTTGTTGTTTTTGCCGGGAGCTCACTTGTTTCATGGAAAAGCAAGAAGTAGACTGTGGTGGCTAGATCAAGTGCAGAAACTGAATACAAGGCCATGGCACAGGGGAGTGCAAAGATGATGTGGGTTAGATTTGTATTAACTGACCTTACTATTCAGGCTGCCAAGGAGTTCCTAGGTCAACAGTTTGTGACTAAGGACCTTGGTACTCTTCGATACTCCCTTGGGTTGGAGTTCGCCAGGAACCAACGTGGTCTTGTGATTACCCAGAGGAAGTTTGTGATGGATTTTCTTTCTGAAACAGGTATGATAGGGTGCAAGCCTGCTACTACCCCTATGGATCCGAGTATGAGATTATATGATGATGACACTAAGGAGGTAGACAGCAGGAGATATAGAGCTGGTTGGGAAGCTTTTATACGCCACTATCACCAAGCCGGATATAGTGTTTGCAGTGAGCAAAGTTAGACAGTTCATGGAGCATCCCAGAAAGGTGCATATGGATGATGTCCATATGATCTTGAGATATTTGAAGACCTCACTGGCTCGGGTCTTGTATTCACAGGGATACATCTCTTGAGGTGACAACTTGTGCAGATGCAGATTACGCAAGTTGCCCCAAAGATAGAAAGTTTACTTTGGGCTTTGTTGTTTTTGCCGGGAGCTCACTTGTTTCATGGAAAAGCAAGAAGCAGACTGTGGTGGCTAGATCAAGTGCAGAATATGAATACAGGGCCATGGCACAGGCGAGTGCAGAGATGATGTGGGTTAGATCCGTATTAACTGACCTTTTGATTGAGGTTCCTCTTCCTATGAAACTTTTATGTGATAATCAAGATGCACTATTTATTGCCAATAATCCTGCTTTTCATGAATGGACAAAGCATATAGAGGTGGATTGTCATTACACTAGAGATATGATCCAGAAAGGTCTCATATCTACCTCCCATGTTTCCACTGGAGATCAGACAGCTGACATCTTCACCAAGGCCCTAGCTAGAGGTCCATTTCAGAGGTGTTGCTTCAAGTTGAGTATGATAGATATATATACTCTTGAGGGGGAGTGTTGAGATAAATGTACCTATGGGTATCATTTATGTTTTATGTTTTCTTGATGTACTTATCATGTAATTAACCCAAGGGCTTTTCTCCTATATAAGAGAGCACTTGGTCTCTTCTATGAGTATGATTCATTTTTCTCCCAACAGTAGATAGATTTAAAAATTTTATTTTGCATACGACATGGAGAGAGCTGTGAAGCACGCATTGTAAGTCATCTAACTGTGCATGCATCATTAGGTTCAATGATAAGATTTCCATCATCGAATCAACTTGCACGGCTTTTTCGCTATCTCCCTCTGATTTTGAGCACCTAGGACTTAAATGAAAATCTACAAAATCATTAGATGCTCATATGCAAAATATCCAAAAAAAATGAAAACCAAAAATCTAAAACAAGGGGACTGCTAAATAAACATTGACCTTAATTAAAATATGCAATGGACTTCATTGCCTTGGGTTCATAAACCCTCATTGTTTTCAGGTACCTTAAAAGGGGACCAAAACCCTCTCATGAGCGAGGCACGACCTGCTAAGGATTAGAGCCCAAAACCTAGTCTGTAACTGCCTTGTGTATCACCTAGATTTCCGAAGTATTGGCGCTTACATCGTACGTGACCAAGTAGGACCTTGTCATCAATGGTGTTCTGGCCTTGTGTGGAACATCGACTTGGTCTGAAATACTGAGCTTAGGCCACACCCTCACGAGCGTGCATGTCACATCGGTTTACGTCCGAGTAGGTCCTTGCACCCTCACGGGTGATTCCGTTGCGAACAAGGTTTGAATTGAAGTAGTATTTTTCGCCTATCGGCTTCCTCCCTTTATTTCTTTGGCTGAGTAGAGATCCAGGAAGGGTTACAAGGACCACAAAGTGCAGACTACATGTTACAAAGGAGGAGGACAAGTACGGGATACTTTTCCGGCAATACTCTCGCTCCTATAGGCTTAGTGTGCTAAGGACTTGCTACAAGATATTCCTGAAATAACAACTCTACAAAGGAAAAGATAAAAATAGCCGACCCTTTACGACTTCACATTGTGTTGAGTTAGTGAACTCAATTTTGTATTGTATTGTATTTGTATGGATCTAGATTAAGGTTCAAAGATCAAGTCCAGTGCACCTGCGCAAATTTTGTCATGTGTCTTCTCTTTGACCCCCTGCTCATTTCGAGCCTTTCTACTGTTTTACACTCCTTTTTATTCTACATTGACCACCGTATCCTTCGTCCCGCATCGATCTTCTCTTATTCAAGATGTCGATCCATGGAAGATTTAGCCGGGACTCCGCTAGCACCTACATCGATTCCATGGACTCAGCATCGTCAATAATTCGAGGCAATTTTCGAGAAC
Organism: Ottelia alismoides; assembly: GCA_037367405.1. Taxonomy (NCBI): domain Eukaryota; kingdom Viridiplantae; phylum Streptophyta; class Magnoliopsida; order Alismatales; family Hydrocharitaceae; genus Ottelia; species Ottelia alismoides. The sequence goes on along the minus strand of JAZKJV010001559.1, from coordinate 1,083,216 downwards.
CCTACAGACTCCTCATTTTCTTTCCAATAAACCAAGACCACTCTTGTCCCACTATCATCTGTTATGAATGGAGGTCGATTTCAGTCTACATCTTTTTCTCCATTCACGACCATCTGGGATTGACCCTAATCTCAGATTCATCACGGCAGTTGGTATTCAAATTCAAGTGGTCTGATTGAGATTCTCTTACATTATAGATAGAAGTTAGTCCTAGTCCTGGAACCTAGTACAGAGTTCATCTCCTCAGATTCAGATCCAGAAATGGCTCCCCAAGGATAGGAAAGGAGCAACAATCGCCCCAATCAGAGCAGGGCCAAGCGCCAGACCAGAATCAAGTGAACGCTTAGTTGCTAGCTTCCATCCAAGCCATCCAGCAGCAACTGACAGAACATGCCCTCATGCAGACTGCCTTTCAAGACGTACTGAATGAAATGAGGAACAAACCAACAGAAGGAGGAGGTGGACCCTGTGATGAACCAAAAGAAGAGGAACCAAGGAATGGAAACCCAAAGCCGACGCTAAAAGAGACATATAATCTTGGAGAAAGCCAGATGACCGAGTGGATCCGCATCCCTCCGGTCCATGCTCACTTCGAGCTCAAGCCCCAGTTCCTTGCACTCCTGCCATCATTTAACGGTAATACCAATGAGGAGCCCTACATTAACTTCCAGCAGTTCTCTCGCATTTGCAGAACCACCCACTACCCTCACATTCAGTTAGGTGTGGTCAAGATGACCGTGTTCCCCTTTAGCTTACAAAACAAGGCCCTGTATTGGTCAATCAATTGGGAAAGGTCATGACAACCTGGGAGGAACTGAAATCTGCATTCCTTCACAAGTATTAGCCTCTCGGTCGGCTCAATCAGATGCGAGCCAAGATCAGCAACTTCACTCAGGCTACTCACGAGTCAATTCATGAAGCGTGGAAACGATTCACTGAGTTGCAGGAGAAGTGTCCCCACCACGAGACACAAAAGACCAGTTGGTCCAACATTTCTTTGGGAGACTGAATGTAGAGAGCCAAAGGTTTGTCGATGCTGCCTGTAGGGGATCCCACTTTAACAAAGATGGAGACGTGGTATGGCAGATCTTTGAAGAAATGACTGAGAGAGAGGCTGCCCTATCTTCATCACTTGCTTATCAAAGACAGTTTCAGGTCCTCCACAAGCCAGTCCACATGGCAGCATCCCGTGAGGCAGACGGGGATAGACCGGAGAGGGGCGGTGATCGTGCGAGTGGTCGAACAGGAAAGGTGGGTTGGTGAACGGAGTATCAAAAGAAAAAGATTAGAGGAAGAAAAAGATGGAAGAAGAAGAGGAGAGAAGTAGAACGTTTTGCGAATGTTCTGCTTGGGGAAGAGGCTCGACGACGAGCCTCAGATTGTTGCTCTACGGAGCGTCTGGTCGGAGTTGGGCGAGCTTGAGGGAACTCGCGGCGACACAGTGGGTTAGCCTATGCCGGATCTCGACTAGAGCAGGTGGAGGTCGTCGTCACTTGACCTAGGTGTCCATCTACTATCACCAGAGGAACGAGGGGGCTGGGCCTATTCCTCCCTCAATCGGCGAATGCCGCCCGATGGCGGCGGTGTAGGAGCTTTTAACGGAGGTTGGCAACGCGGGCAGCAGTTGCGAGATCGTACGAGCGAGAGGGAGAGAAGGCAATCGGGAGATGCAGGGAGCGGTTGCAGGCGGTTAGGGTCGCCTCGAGATGAGGAGAGGTGCAGCAGAGGGATGTTGGTGGTTGCGAGCCATCACGCGAGGCGAGACAGAGGAAGCGAGTGACGCGGGAGATGCATGAGGAAGATGGGCGTAAGGGAGAGAGGGGGTACCATGTAGCATGCCCAGGGGCGACGTGACAATTAAATAAAATAAATTTTAAAAAAATAAAAAAAGATAAAATATCAAATAAATGAAAATAAAAAATTAAATAAAAAAGAAAAAGAAAAAAAGAGTAAATAAATAAAATAAAACTAAATAAATAATAATAAAAAAAATAAACATAAAATGATAATAAATAAATAAAAATTAAAAATAAATAAATTCAAGTAGAGAAATAAATAATGAAATAAATAAAATGAAGAGAAAAAATGGAGTGACACGTGGTGGCTCCTGGTGCTGCCACATATCGCTCTCGCAAAATCCAAAAATTGAATCTAAAGAAAAAATAAAAAAAATAATAAAAGAGGTCAAATCAAAAAGTTGTCAACATGAAAGTTGCTCGTCTCGATAAGATCTACAACTTTTGTGGACCTAAAACCAAAAGAAATCGTATGTATAACAGGTATTTTTACGGGTATCCTATAGATATAAAATACAACATTTTTATGTTTCGTATTTTTGTCTTTTTAAAAACGAAAAAAATTAAAATAAATCATAGAAAATATGAAATAAATATTTACGACCTAATCTATTGTTTTGGATTTTTAATAATTATGAAAACAAAGAAATTAAATAAAGGATACATATGTACATACGGACTTGGGTTGATTTATTTTCTTTAATTCTTACTTCAATTTTTATTTGGATTTTTGTGTATTTTATTAAAACAATAATCAAAGAAAATAAATGCAAAAGAAATAAATAAAAAAGAATTTTTTTGCACATAAAATAAAAATGTCAAATTAATCAAAATGTACAATATACAACAGCAGTCCAAAGCCCAAGTTTCACATATAAACTCCGATTCTTTTGAATTTGGTCTTGTTTTGAAGGTAGTTGAATGTACATTAATTTAAAAGTGAGTAAGAGTCCATATAAGACTGTATGAGAAAGATATTCGTGTTTTAAGGCTTTTAGTCTCAAACTAGGGTTTGGATTTTATTGGTCAATTTTAGAAGTTAGTATTTTTCGGTATTTTTCATTTATTAGTGTTAGTAATGTACATTGTATAGTTGATTTTATTCAACTATGAGTTAGTGAAAAATAAATAAAAATAGGGAAAATATGGTAATATACAGATAATTTTTACAAGGGAAATTGGCTTCTTATTAAATGCAAATATGCACGCTAAAATGCAAATATTATCTACAAATGCATGAATGATAAAAATGCAGAATAGATTATGAAATGCAGCTAATTACTCGAGAACAAAGCTCTATTTTCAACTTTTAGAGTGATGAATCACAGATTCATCAAGCACATGAGGGGTTTTATGTCAAGGATTGTATCTTTAATATCAAGTCAAATAAAATGGAATGAAACTTCTTGGCTTAAGTTTTCTTTATATAGAAAGATGTTATGGGTTATTGCATGCATACTCCTACTTAGAGAAGAAGAAAGAAAATACAACGAAATGGGAAACAATTTTGGACTCTCTGGACATCCAACTCAATCATCTTATCCTTGATGGATATCACGAATGCCTCTTAACAAACTAGAATGTCAACAAATACAACATGAGGATTCGCTTAAAATTGCAGTAAACTACCTTGTAACTTGTCTACAGATATGTACCACTCTATCTTTGGCTCAATCACCATTTAGAAGTTATATCCAATCTCCCGATCCATATATTGTAACTCCTAATACTCAATCTGACTCATTGATAAGTGATCCAATACTTAAAATATGATTGCTTTTTGTTTGTTATCATGCATTTCAATGTAACTTATTAGTCTAAGGTTGACACTTTTTTACTTTCTGAATGTTCATGCACTGATTTTTAATTTTGAAAAGCACACCTTATATAATATAACCATTTCAACTTGTAATCCTCCTCAACGCCTATGTTCAATTGGCGGTTTTAAGCCATCCCATGACATTCACGAAGTCAGTAGTTAATACATGTTGGAGTATATGCGTTACATATAGTGATGGATAATTGGATCCCTCCAATTTCCAATTACCACACTCAATGGTTTAGTCCCACATCTACTAGTTGTGGACTTGGAGACTAAGTAGGGGCTATATCACACCCATTGTATCAATTGAGAAACTTCAATAAAAGAATCAACCCATTGAGGCGTTCTCCCGTAGTTTCATCATGTTCCTTACGTAGTAGGGTTCCATTTAAAATCCTATTATTATTCATGTTTATTCTATTTCTCTGATATTACGCTTCCATATTCTCGATTTCTAACATGGTATCATAGCGGGCTCGATTCTTGAGGATTGTTTTTATGTTTGTGATTCGATTATCAGAGCAGATTTGATTTTGGTTGTTCGATCTTGATACTTATTCTTGAAGATTTGTCCATTGGTTTGCTCAAAGATTGAGAAGAAAATTAAGTTTTTTTAACCCTAGAATTTGCAAGAGAACACCCCTGCATTCGTTTGAAGGTTGTGAATTTCGATCAACATGTTTTAAGTTTTAGGGTTTCTACTAAAACCATAATTTTGAGAAGCGATACAAGCAATTTCTCTTCCATGGACTGAGACCCTGAAAACTGAGGCCCTGAAACCCTAATCGGGAGATCCTGGGAATTCCAGCTCCCAGATCTTGAAAAAAAAGATGGAGGAAGATCCGTGAATACCAACCTTCGTTTAAGTTTTTTTGCCAAAAAAAGGAAGAAGAAAAGGGTGCAACAAGCACCCTCTACTCCAATATAGGAGCCGCTACACCAACCCAGGAGGAACCATCGCCCTCCAGAATACTGGTGCACCTCCTGGAGGCACCCCATAGGCAGGGCTCCACCCTCCAGCGCACCTCCTCATACGCGTGATACTCCACGAACCCAAAGGTGGTGCCAAAGGCTCGAGGAGATGACCCTCGCACGAGGTGGTGGTGCATGATGTGGCTTGTGCAAGCCTCCTCCAGAAAATGCAAAGATCCCAAGCATTGCCCCCAAGTGCCACCCTTATCCTCCTTCAAGGCGGTGGCGATGCTCCGAATAGAGAAGACACATCAGGCGACATTGTAAGAGAAAGGGTTCCCAAACGAGGAACCCTATATAGAGAAGATGTGCTCCTCTTTTCTTCGGGTTCGACTACGATTTTTTAAAAAAAAAAGACAGCCCCAAAGTATCTTGAGCCCAACTGGGCTGCAGTTAAAAGCCCAACAATGGACTGCAGTGCAATTGAAAAAAAGAGAGGGTGAGTTCTTTTTGGGCCCAAATTGGGCCATGAGTTCCTTAAAGAGAGAGAGAGAGGAAAGAAGGGTAACAAGAGGTTTATTCTAGGCCCATGTTGGTTTGCTACATTTTTTGGGCCCAATTGGGCCGTATTAAAGAGAGAGAGAGATGAAAGTTGAAAACAATTTGAATGTCTTAAAAAAAGGCTACATAGAAAAAAAGATTTGTACGCAAAAAAAAGAAGATTTTTTTGGAAAAGGTGCATATAAAAAGAAAAACTATACACGAAAATACTTTGAGAAAAGGAGGAAATAGCCGAGAAATAAAGAGAATTTTTTCTTTCATTTGACATTGGTTTTTCCCCATCTTCATGTCTTCTCCCAACTTGGTCAACGTCAATATTTTCTGACCAGTATGGGAGAAAGGGGGAGCATTATGTAGAATTCTATAGTTTGTTCAGAATCAGAGTCTACAGGTCAGATTCAGAATCTACAGTTCTTCAAATTCTTCATATTTCAGACTCTACAGATGATCAGACACAAACTCTACAAATGGTTCCGAGTCTTCAGTTTAAGGCACACAGGTGTACGTTCTTTGTTTGAGAGGTCTCTATATTTGATCTGGTCAACTCAGGATTTTTCATGTGATCCATAGGGACTCCAGAGTAGAGATCTCATTCTCTTTGCCATTGTGGGATAGAGTTTTCATGTGGTTTCATAGGGACTCCAGAGTAGAGACCCCATTCTCTGAGCCGGTATGGGAGAGATAGATCCCATTCTCTGAGCCGATATAGGAGAGACCCAGTTCTCCGATGAGGAGACTTTGATACTCCATTATCCAGCGATCGTGGACTTCGACGAGGATTTTTCCGCAGCTTTTTCCAGTTCGGCCCTTCAGAGTGATGGAGCAGTTGCGAGCCAGAGTTCTCCAAGTGGAGACTCATTCTAGTTTCAATGACTCTGACAGACGCAGTACAAAGCACATTTTCTCCGACGAGGAGACCCAGTTCAACTCACACTCCAGCTTTCTATTTCCTCCTCGCCAGCACGACATGAGAAGAAATGTCGTCGATAGCAACCAACAGTAGAGTATGCGTTGAGTTGATATTATTTATAGCGCCTTGTATTGTGAGTTTGAGATTTCTTTCTATGTGTCCAAGCTGAGCATTGCATGCTCAAGCTTGAGGGGGAGTTTTGGAGTATATACATCACATGTAGTGATGGGTAATTGGATCCCTCCAGGTTGTACCACATCCAATGGTTAAGTCCTACATCTACTATGGGTAGAACTTGGAGACTCAATGGGGGCTATATAACAAGACCCACACCCATTGTATTAGTTGAGAAACTTCACTAGAAGAATCCATCTTGTTGGGAAAAATGAATGAGATCATCTATTCCATAAGCCCTAGGCTCTCTTATATAGGAGAGTAGACTATGGGTAAATTACATAAAGAGAATAACAGGAAAAATAAAATAACAAAGAGGTACAGTTATTCTATATGCGTCAACACTCCCCCTCAAGATGGAGCATAGATTTCAATCATGCTCAGCTTGGACGCACACTTCTGGATTGGGCCTCTAAGTAATGCCTTGGTGAAAATATCAGCAGTCTGATTCTCTGATGTGACGTGAGATGTAGCAATGAACCCCTTCTGAATCATGTCACGTATGTAGTGACAGTCGACCTCAATGTGCTTGGTCCTCTCATGAAAGGCTGGGTTATTTGCAATGAACAAGGCGGCCTGATTGTTACATTCCAACATCATAGGAAGAGGTATATCAAGACATAGATCTGCAAGTAAGGATTTCACCCACATCATTTCTGTGCTAGCCTGGGCCATAGCCCTGTATTCGGATTCAGCACTGGATCTAGCTACCACTGTCTGTTTCTTGCTCTTCCACGAAACTAGAGCATCTCCAACATAGACTGCAAATCCTTATGTGGACTTCCTGTCCTTAGGGCATCCTGCATAGTCTGCATCCGCACATGCCGTGATAGAGATCTCCTTTCCTTTCTTAAATAGCAAGCCTGCACCTGGGGATGATTTTAAATATCTCAGAATCATGTGTATTGCATCCATATGGGCCTGACGTGGTTGCTCCATGAACTGGCTCGCACGACTCACTGCAAATGATATATCAGGTCTAGTGATCGTGACATACAGTAGTTTGCCTACCAGTTCTCTGTACCTTCTCTTATCCACCTCTTCTGTGTCATCATCATACAGCTTCATGCTAGGATCCATTGGTGTCATAGCAGGTCGACACCCTAGCATACCTGTCTCACTCAGTAGATCTGTAACATACTTCCTCTGTGACATGACTAATCCATATGGATTTCTAGCAAACTCCAGCCCCAGAAAATATCTAAGGACTCCCAAGTCCTTGGTGACAAACTCGGTCCCCAGCCTTTCCTTTGCCTGCTTAATGCCCTGGTCATCATCACTTGTAATCAAGATATCATCAACATAAACCATGATTACAATGATACCTCTAGCCGTCTTCTGTACAAACAAGGAATGATCAGCATTGGAGCGCTTATATCCTTGTTTCTCAAAGAGGTCTGAAAGCTTCTGAAACCATGCTCTGGGGCTCTGCTTAAGGCCATAGATGGCCTTATGTAATCTGCAAACCTTGGAACACTCCCCCTCAACAGCAAAACCAGGTGGCTGTTGCATATAGACTTCCTCCTGCAAGTCGCCATACAGAAATGCATTCTTCACGTCCAGTTGATAAAGTGGCCAGTCTCTAGCAACTGCAACTGATAACAGGATCCGTAGAGTGGAATGACGCGCCACAGGGGAGAATGTGTCAAGGTAATCTACCCCATATGTCTGTGTGAAGCCCTGTGCAACCAGGCGTGCCTTGTACCTGTCAATGGAACCATCTGCATTGTGCTTAACTGTAAACACCCATTTGCAACTCACCGGGCTGACATCTGGAGGTATAGGAACCAAACTCCAGGTTCCTCTAGACTGAAGTGCCGCCATCTCTTCTTCCATTGCTAGCCGCCATCTAGCATCCTGCAAAGCATCATGATGATTCCGTGGAATGTTTGTAGCTGAAAGTGCCAGAGCAAACTTCCTGAAGTCTCCAGATAGCCTCTCAAAAGACACAGCTGCTGATAATGGATATTTGGCACAGCTTCTCTTCGGCTTGCGTAGAGCAATTGGAACATCCAGATCATCTGTGTTATCACCATGCTCCTGTAATGCATCCTGCTGAGAAATGTCGTCAGATCCATCAACATTAATATTTTCATTACATACCATAGGCGAGCTAGTTGACGAGTCAGGACCATGAGCTGGAGGAGGCCTGCGGGTGTAATGGAATGGTAGCGGGGATACTAGCGATGGCGGTGGTGGTGGCGGTGGCGGTGGTGGTGACGGTGGTGTTGTTTGTGGCAATGTTGGTGGTGGTGCCATGAATACGGCATCAGGAGATATAGGTGGTAGCTGCATGTTTCCAGATTCTGAAAAGTACATAATAGATTCAAAAAATGTAACATCTGCACTGATCATATACCGCCGATGCACAGGATCAAAACACTTGTACCCCTTTTGAGTTCTGGAGTACCCCACAAAGACGCACTTGACAGCCCTAGGAGAGAGCTTGTCAGTACCAGGCGACAACTGATGGACAAAAGCGACTGACCCAAACACACGAGGGGTAAGAATGAACAAATCCTTGTCAGGGTAAATGAGTGAAAAAGGAATCTGTTCATTCAAGACAGACGAAGGCATACGGTTGATTAGGTAACATGCAGTAAGGACTGTATCACCCCAGTAGGAGTACGAAACATGACTCTGAATAAGAAGTGACCTTGTGACATCAAGAAGGTGACGGTGTTTTCTTTCAGCAACCCCATTCTGTTGAGACGTATGAGCACAAGATGTTTGGTGAATAATTCCTTTTGAGGAGTAGTAATTGGCTAGAATGTTGGTGCACAACTCTAAGGCATTATCACTTCTCACAATCTTGACAGATGTGGAAAAAACATTTTGAATTTCATTAAGAAAGTGGATAATAATATTTCCTGCTTTAGATTTATTTTTCATTAGAAAGACCCATGACGCTCTAGAGAAATCATCCACAAATACAATATAAAACCTGTGTCCCTGATGATCGGGAACACGACTCGGACCCCAGACATCGACATGAAACAACTCAAACTTGGAGCTACTACTCCGACCTTGACTACTGGGAAAAGACGACCTGTGATGCTTTCCCAACTGACATGCCTCACACTGGATAGGTGTGTGAGAGAGACCATAGGGTAGAACTAGACGCAACTTCTGAAGCGGTAAATGACCAAAACGCAGATGCCACAGGAGAGGAGATACTTGTCCAGCAGGAGAAGATGTGGTTCCAGCAAATGGGGTCTGGTTCAGACGGTAAAGGCCTCCTTGCTCATAGCCATGACCAATCACGTTGCCCGTACGGATGTCCTGAAAAATCAAAGAAGATGGATCAAAAATAGCTCGACAATGGAGATCCTTCGTAATCTGACTAATTGACAACAGATTCATAGAAAAATGCGGTGCATGTAGGACATTCTTGAGCTGCATAGAAGATGTCAATCTAATCTCCCCCTGACCCGTGATAGGGGAGTGCGTGCCATTGGCAATCACTACTGTCCGTCCTGGAGGAATCTGAGTGTATCCTGTAAGTAGACTCTGGTCGCCACATAGATGATGTGTAGCGCCCGAGTCCATGATCCATGGCAATGTATCAGATCTACTACTGTGGAGTGCAAGTGTACTACCTGAAGTACTAGTAGAGGCAGAGGCAGAAGCAGCAGCATCAGTATGACTCTTTGTAGTCGGTGCTGGACCAGATGGTGGGATAATGCCCCTGAGGCGGGCAACTAGATCATCAAATCGTTGATCCAGTGTAGCAGCAGATGGGGGCTCTATCTGCTCAGCGGCTCGTGCAGATGCAGGGAATCCATGCTTCGAGTAGCATGTGTCTTCATTATGTCTGACTCGGTGACAATATGAGCATGTTGGCCTAGTGCGGCCACCCCTTCCACGAGGAGTACGTCCACGGCCCTGGTGATGAAAACCGCGGCCTCTGTTGGCCGCCATAGCTGAGGAATTCTGACTCGCAGTTGCTGAAGGCACTGTGATCCTACTCAATCTGTGAAAAGCTTCCTCCATGGGAGGAATAGTCGAGTCCGCCAAAATCTGAGAACGTGCTGCCTCATACTCTGGATCAAGTGCAGCAAGAAACACACCCACCATCGTCGCATTCCTGTATGTCTTCTGCTGTTCTGGCGTGGCGGTAAGAGGCATGAAGCTATAGAGCTTCTCGAACATCCCTCTCAGTGATGTATAGAGAGAATGTAAAGGACGGTCGATCTGCTTTATTGTGAATATATCATGTTGTAGTTGCAGGATCTTCGTCTCGTTCTTCGCCTGAGAATATGTCGCTGCCAGGATATCCCACATGTCTTTGGCTGTGGGTTGATGTAGAATGTCATTGGCAATTTCAATAGCCAATGTGCCAGATAGCCACACCTTGGCATATGCATCATCGGCCTCCCATGAGGCATGGACTCCAGTCGTCTCTGCAGGCTCGGGCTCGGTAAGAATGTGATTCTTACCTGTAGACTTCATCATACTCATGAACTGCATTGCCCACAGTTCATAGTTCGTACCATCCATCTTGACAATGGGCGCTGGACCACGAAACGCGCCAATAGACGGGATATCTGCCTTGCTTTCTGACATACTGGAGACGGAAGACTGGAGCGAATGGCAAGAGATAATCTTTGTCTACAATGACATAGACGGGATTAGTTGCATGTGTAGACCTCAAGCAACTATCCCCATGAATTTGCGCGTGCTACAATCCGCACACGCACAGGAATGACAACGATGCACACAGTATGCGCACTCGGTATGTAGTCTTCACGCGCAGGTGCACTGGAGATGGAGCCCCTCACGCGCAGGCGCACTGGAGATGGAGCCCTTCACGCGCAGGCGCACTGGAGATGGTGCGATTGGAGATGATGCGCGCTCGTGGCGTAGGCGCAGATGCGCTACCTCGTGCGCAGGTGCGCCTGTGCGAAGGTGCGCAGGTGCGCCTGTGCGCAGGTGCGCCTGTGCGCAGGCGGAGTAGGCGCAGGTGCGCCTGTGCGCAGTTGCGCAGATGCGCAGATGCGCAGGCGATTGACGCGTCGATCGATGTGCTGGAGAAGATGTGCGAAGATCGCAGGCGCGCCGGAGAAGATGTGCTGGAGAAGATCGACGCGCGAGGGAGGAGAGAGATAGGGCCGGCGGGTGGGGTGGGTAGGGTTAGGGTTTCGAGAACTCCGGTCTAGGACCGTCGCTCTGATACCATGTTGGGAAAAATGAATGAGATCATCTATTCCATAAGCCCTAGGCTCTCTTATATAGGAGAGTAGCCTATGGGTAAATTACATAAAGAGAATAACAGGAAAAATAAAATAACAAAGAGGTACAGTTATTCTATATGCGTCAACACATCTTTTGAGGCATTCTCCCGTGGTTTCATCCCGCTCCTCACGGAGTAGGATTTTACGTAAAATCCTGGTGTTTTTCATGTTTGTTCTATTTCTCTGATATTACGCTTCTGCATTCTCGATTTCTAACAATATCCAGTATGATTATTTTCAAAGTTAATGCTACAATATGAAATAAATATTTATATCTTTATTTGCTACCATATCATTCCAATTCTAGATTGGAGTATTTGAGCAAAGTGACCCTATTCAGTTACAAACAATATCTCATTTTCCACAAACTTAAGCTTGAAGATTAACTTAACATAGGCAACATGTTTTAATATATTGTCTACTCCCCAACCTGATATTGAACAGAGTATGGAAATATCATACAAAGAGGAAATTTTACTTACCACTTTCATTTTTTTCAGCATTTCAGCATCTGGAAATTGGCCTTTGCAAATTTGTTCAACGTCAAGACGGACCCGGTCCTGCCAATCTGGATTTGCAGCAAGTAGCATTAAGCACCAAGTTGCAGAAGCAGAAGTAGTCTCATGCCCCGCAAAGTAGATGTTTTTGCAATTATCTACTACAAATGAATCCATCATGTTCATACAATAGTCATCAGAACTGGCACCCTTAAGAATCGATTGCAGAAAATCTTTCTCATGCGAATCTACCAAGACTTTACGCTTGTTTACAATATTGAAGATCATGGACCGGATTTGTTTCTCCATTTTGCAAATCTCACGACAGCTCTTAGTTGGTAGGTGGCTGATGCAAAACCACTACTATTTTCAGAGAAAATTTGATATAATCCAAAAAAGTAAAAACAAATTCGGTTGTAGCAAATCTAATAAATAAAACATATTCTTTTGAAGTAGTTTAAGGCCCTATTACCTTAATGTATCATAAAGAGAGCATCCTTCTCAAAATTGATTGCCTTTGAGGCTATATTTGGTATGCGGAAAGGAATAGGGAATTGAAAAAGGGTAGGAAAGGATAATATCCAAGATTTTATTCGGACCTTGATCATTTGCATGATTGCCCTAAGTCAAGAAAACCCATTTTAGCTTAACAGGTAATGTAATTAATTCAACTCTGATTCATGAGCTACACGTTGAAACTAATCTAGCTTAAAAGATATTAAAACAATAAGCCTAGTTAACACTGAACATGGGGGCTGGAATGATTTTTCCCCAAGTTTTTAAAACATGGAGTGGTTAACATAACCAAGCTAAGTAGGTTGGATTGTGTGTAAATTACCCATCATATTGAATAGCATAAGAATCTAAAAGAAACAATAAGTTGTGAATAAGATGGGCATGGAAGACTCTTGATAAGTTAGAATAAAAGATAGAAATGATCAATGACTTAGACTATGTATATCAACTGAAGAGATATTTAGAAATGAATATTCTATGTATTACTTAATTGTGAGTAAAGAGGTCTCTTCCTTATAAAAGGGAAGGAAAAAGATCATAATATCCCTTAGGGTATAACAGTGATAAATAAATGAAGAAATAAAATTCATAATAAGCTTTAACACTCTCCTTAAGTTTGAACATAGCTGTTCATCCTGCTTAAATTAAATATGCATTTGTGATGGGGGGGTGACTCAAGGCCTTTGTAAAAACATCAGTTGACTGTCTTTTCGAACAAACATGCCCAGTTTTGATAAAACCATCCTGGAGCATGTCCCATGTGTAATGGCAATCCACCTCCACATGTTTGGCGCGTTCATGGAGAGCCAGATTGTTCATAATAAACATAAACTTTGCATTATCATACCTTATGACCATAAAACTGGGATCATGTAAGTAGAGATCTTACAAGACTGGCCACAATAAGCCTAGTTATCACTGAACATGGGGGCTAGACTGATTTTTTCCCCAAGTTTCTAAAACATAGAGTGGTTAACATAACCAAGCTAAGTAAGTTGGATTGTGTGTAAATTACCCATCATATTGAATAGCATAAGAATCTAAAAGAAACAATAACTTGTGGATAAGATGGACATGGAAGACTCTTGATAAGTTAGAATAAAAGATAGAAATGATCAAAGACTTAGCCTATGTATATCAACTGAAGAGATATTTAGAAATGAATATTCTATGTATTACTTAATTGTGAGTAAAGAGGTCTCTTCCTTATACAAGGGAAGGAAAAAGATCATAATATCCTTAGGGTATAACAGTGAGAAATAAATGAAGAAATAAAATTCATAATAAGCTTTAACACTCCCCTTAAGCTGGAACATAGCTGTTCATCCTGCTTAAATTAAATATGCATTTGGTGATGGGGGAGTGACTCAAGGCCTTTGTAAAAACATCAGTTGACTGTCTTTTCGGACAAACATGCTCAGTTTTGATAAAACCATCCAGGAGCATGTCCCATGTGTAATGGCAATCCACCTCCACCACATGTTTGGCGCGTTCATGGAAAGCCAGATTGTTCATAATAAACATAAACGTTGCATTATCATACCTTATGACCATAAAACTGGGATCAAGTAAGTAGAGATCTTACAAGACTGGCCCGATCCACATAAGTTATGTAATAGCATGTGGCTATTTCTATGTATTCAGATTCGACACTAGTAGAAAGCAACAACTACTTGCTTCTTACTTCTCCATGTAACAAGATTCCTACTAATATAAGTGTAGAAGTTAGTGGTGAATTTCTATCACTAGGGCATCAACCATAGTCAACATCAGAATAGTCTAAGATTTCTCAGAAAATTCTACATATGAAGAGAAGTCCATTCCTGATGCAAACTTCAAATATTCAAAACCATCATCGTAACATCCCAACAAACTTGGCAAGGTTTAGCCATGAATTGACTCACCCTATTGACAAAGAATGAAATATCAGAATGAGTTATGGTTACATATAGTAGCTTTCCCATTAGACACATGTATTGACATGCATCAATGTACTCCGTAAGTGTTCGTATAATATGGTTACATATAGTAGCTTTCCCATTAGACACATGTATTGACATGCATCAATGTACTCCGTAAGTGTTCGTATAATCGTGTATTGGTGTCCATACGGATAAATGCAGGTTTGGTACCCAACATAATGGTCTCATGCAATAGATCTGTAACATACTTTCTTTGTGAAAGAATCAAACCATGAGCATTTCTGGCCACCTAACAAAGTGATTAGCAAGGTACCATTAAGATCTGATATGTCATGAGTGTCATCTCCAATAAGTACAATATCATTAACATACACAAACATAGCAAGGATCCGCTTTTCGATCTTTTTGACAAATAAAGAGTGATGCAATAGATCAGTTCATGCCAATTCCTACCACAATATCTGAAACCACGCTCTTGGGCTCTGTTTGAGACCATAAATGACTTTATGGAGCCAACAAATCTCTTTCGATACTCACCCTCAATCTCAACCCCAGGTGGTTGTTGCATATAGACCTTATCATAAAGGTCACCATAGAGAAATGCATTCTTTATATCAAGTTAATGGAGTGGCCAACGTTTGTGGACCGCTACTGAAATCAAAGTGCACATAATTAGGGATAAGCCTTCATGAGAAAGTCTCCAGAAAATCCATACCATAAGTCAAGGTATATCCTTTCGCTACAAGATCAGTTATGTACCGTGAAATCATTCCATTAAGCTAAGTGCTCGTGGTAAACAACCACCTAGTGTTTTCAAAGGAGAGGTGCACTCCAAGGCGATATGGGGTCCAAAGTGCTCGGGGACTAGGCACTTGCCTAGGCACCCTCCTGAGAAAATCAAGGCGCTTTATATGAAGATTAATAAATTATATGTGTGAGTACATATATATATTTGTGTGTGTGTATTTATGTGTATGTATGCATGCGTGCATGTGTGTGTGTCTATATGCGTGTGTACATACACACAAGTGTGTATATGTATAAATGTAGTTATATATGTGCGGGTACAACAACAACAACAACAACAAAGCCTTTTCCCACAATTAAGTAGGGTCGGCTACATGGATTCTTCGCCTCCATTCAGATCTGTCTTGGGTCAATCTCGGACTTATATCCAAAAAACTAAGATCCCTTCGTATAGTCTCTTTCCAACACTTCTTGGGCCGTCCTCGCCCTCTCTTAGCCGGCTCAACATCCCAACACTCGCATCTCCTAACCGGTGCATCAGTTGACCTTCTTTGCAAATGACCAAACCATCTTAAACGGTTTTCTCGCATCTTATCCTCGATCGGAGCTACACCAACTTTCTTTCGGATTGCATCATTCCGAATCCGATCTTTACGTGTATGTCCACACATCCATCTTAGCATTTTCATTTCTGCTACAGCCATTCTCTGCACGTGTCTATGGTTCACAGGCCAACATTCAGAATCATAAAGCATAGCAGGTCTCACGGCAGCTTTGTAAAACTTTCCTTTAATTTTTAAAGGAATTTTCTTATCACAGAGAACAGCGGAGGCTCCTCTCCACTTTAGCCAGCCTGCATTTATTCTATTAGTAACATCTCCATCAATTTCCCCATCATGTTGCAAAATAGATCCCAGATATACAAAAGAATCTCTCTTCTGAATGTTATCATCGCCAATCTTCACCTCGATTCCTTCACCATTGCTTCCATCAAAGGTGCATTCCATATATTCCGTCTTAGCCCTACTTATACGAAAACCTTTAGTCTCCAATGCATGTCTCCAAACCTCAAGCTTCTCATTTACTCCATCTCTAGTCTCGTCAATCAACACAATATCATCAGCAAATAACATACACCAAGGTAACTCATCTTGAATGTGACTTGTCAACTCGTCCATAATCAAAGTAAAAAGAAATGGACTCAAAGCTGAACCTTGATGTAAACCAATGTTGATATCAAAATAGTCAGTCTTCCCCGTCGGGGTCCTTACACAAGATAAAGCCCTATCATACATATCCTTTATGAGATTAATGTATAGGACAGGTACTTGTCTCTTCTCTAAAACTCTCCACAGTATCTCTCGTGGGACGGAATCATAAGCCTTCTCCAAATCAATAAAGATCATATGGAGATTCTTCCCTATAAATCTCCATTGTTCTCCTCAGCAAATGGATGGCTTCAATAGTTGAGCGACCTGGCATGAATCCGAATTGGTTTTCTTTTACTTGGGAAACTTGCCTTAACCTTCTTTCGATCACACGTTCCCAAATTTTCATAGTATGACTCATCAGCTTGATACCTCTGTAATTTGAACAATTTTGAATGTCTCCTTTGTTCTTATAAAGAGGCACCACGATACTCCTCCAATCTTCAGGCATTTTCTTGCTTCGCCAAATAACATTGAATAGATTCGTAAGCCAAGTCAAACCACGCTCACCTAAAACTTTCCATACTTCTACAGGGATGTCATCCGGTCCAACACCTTTCCCAGGTCTCATAACCTTCAAAGCCTCCTCTACTTCTTTTCTTTGTAATCGTCTATAGCATGCACGATTCAAGTAACTTTCACTACTAGCTAGATCACCCAAAGTGATCTCTCTATTTCCTTCTCCAATGAAAAGTTTATGGAAGTACTGCTCCCATCTAGTCTCTATATCCTTCTGAGTAACAAGCACGTGACCTTCCTCGTCCTTAATACATCTCACTTGAGAAAGGTCTTTGGTCCTTCTTTCTCTTGCTTTGGCCAACCTGAATATAACTTAAATTCTAATATCAATCCAATTTATACATACATGCATACATGTGTGCATATATACATACATACATACATATATATGGATTTTCCAATGAGCCATGAGCCCATTAGGATTATAATGTGCACTCATTTTTACTATCATTTTGAGTACAATACCTATTGGTTTACAAATGACATAGATATTCTTGTTACTAGTAATCCTTTTCAGAAAAGAAAACCTTAAAATTGATATGACATGATTGTATCTTTATTTGTATTACAGGTGTCTTTTCTACTCTTACTAATGACCATTTCATATTAATTTAAGGTTGTTTTTGTGAAAATGATTACTAATAGTAAGAGTGTGATATTATAGTTGTAAACCAACAAGTATTATGCTCAAAATGATAGAAAACATGACTAAAAATGAGTGTGCTCATTACAATCATAATGGGCTCAGGGCTCATTGGAAAATTTCAATATATATATATGGGAAAAGGGATCCTATACCAAGGGGTGTAGGTAACTACCTACACCCGACTCATTTTTTTATTATTTTTTAATTTTTTTGAAATGAAACTTTTGGGGAACTAGATCACTATATATCACCATGGTGTCATTCAAAATTCAACTTAATTCGAGACTCCTATCATCTTCATCAAGACCGTCAAATTTTAACGGTGTCAGAATTGCTGAAAATTGCTGAAAATGGTACTTTCTAGATGAACATGTTAGGAATGTTTATTTTGCATGAAACTTGAAACACATATTCCTCTCAATATATTAAGAAAATCCCCCTATGGTTTCATTCAAAAAAACTCAAAAATCATGAAAAAGAAGGCCGGGTGTAGGTAGTTACCTACACCCTTGGGTGTAGGCTCCCAGCTCCCTATATATATATTTATTTATTTATTTATGTGTGTGTGCACATGTGTATATATAAATGTGTACATGTATATGTGTGCATATACGTGTATACTATCACCTAATTACATTTTACGATCAATCCACTAACATTAATATATGCATGTGTATATGTATGTATAACAAAAATGCGTATGTACACATGTATTTGTATTATGTATATGTGTTTGTATATGTAATCAAACCTTTGTGTGTGTATTTGTGCATCGATATCCGTACATGTGTATGTGCCTATTTAAATGTGTACGTGCAAGCATATGTGCAGGTGGATCAACAAGGTTCCAAGTATTTCAAGAGATCAATGTAGACATATCTTTTTCCATTGCTAACCACCATCTAGAATCACCAATGGACTCAATATGAGTACGAGGAATAATTGTATCGAAGATTTCCTGGGTGAACTATATATAGGAGCCAAGTCCAGAGAAAGACACAACAACAAAGATAGGATGCTTTGTACATTGGTTTGTTCCCTTTCACAGAGCTATCGGCAGGTCAACTGCATCATTCAATGGGTCGTTGGCAGTACCTATTGGTAGTACCTATATCTATGTCCAAGGATATAGAAGTGCAATTAGTCTGTAAAGACTCAATCGAAGCACATACTTGAGGAGAAGGTGCCAACTCAAAAGGCATGTGTCTCTACGGAATAGTCGACCTATAAAAATCAACCTGTGGAATGAGAATAGGAAGATGTGGAGTATAAAATGGTGGGTGAGATATATGTGTCCAAGACTTGGAGTAGAAAGGAAAGGACCCAAAGAATGCATTATCCACACTTATATAGTTCTTTTTGGATGAAGGATCGTAGAATCTATAGCCATTCAGCTTCCTAGCGTACCTTAGGAAACACATTTCACTGCTTTGGCAAACATCTTGTCCTTGCCAGTATCGAGGAGATAAACAAAGGTGAAACATTTAAAGACCCTGGGAGGAACATGAAATACTACCTTCCCTGGAAAGAGAACCTAATGGGTACCTACTCATCAATGGAGGTAGAAGCCATATGGTAGGTAAGAAATGTAGCAGTGAGGAAAGCATCTGTCTAATATGTAGATGGAACATGATAATCTATGATAAGGGTACGGACCATGTCAAGGATATGTCAATGTTTGCGATCAGCTACTCTATTCTATTGAGATGCATGGGAACAGGTGTTCTGATGTAAGATCCCATGTAAGGATAGAAAAGACTGCATGTCCTGAGAACGAAACTCCCTAACATTATCCTATAAGAGACCTTCGATAATTATGAAAAATTGAGTCTTTATTTCATTATGTGAACAATAGTGTTAAAAAAAACATCAGACTTATTTTTAATAAGAAGATTCATGACACACAAAAGAAATCATCTATAAGAACCAAATAATATCCATCCTAAATGACCAGAATATCGATTGGGTCGCTATATGGCAAGATGGACAAGCTCATAAAGACTCCTGCAATGTATGGCACCACATAGAGGAAACAAATTCATGTGGTGCTTCTCCATTTGACATGCCTTACACTCTCGGCTGACAATGTAAGGGAGCTAAGGAAGAACCCGACAAAGCTTCTGAAGAAAAACGTGACCCAATCGTTGACTTAGAGAGTACCAGAAGAAGTAGAGAATGGAAACCCAAAATAAGCAGCATTCCTAGATGTCTGGATAAGATGGTAGACACTCTCTTTTTCACGACCCCCACCAATCATCCTTACAGTCAGTATGTCCTGAAAAACACAAGAAACATCGTCAAATATAGCTCAGTAGTTGAGCTCTTTGCAAATATGAACGACACACAGAAGACTAATGGAAAACTCGGAACAAACAGGAAATAAGGGGACGGTGTAGGCGACATTGGAGGAGCAAGGGAGGATGGCGTTTCTTGGGGACGAGATTATTCCTACGGAGGGGTACCCCAGCAAGGAAGATGGCGGTAGCCTTTAGTCGAGATAAGGGAAAGTGGGACTGGACCGACATTGCTTGCAGTCCAGGCAGCGAGATGCCTCTACTTCTCTTTAATCTTCAGATAAGGAGCATCAAGTGTTGGTATTGTTTTCTCGGAAGTGGTATTAGGTGGAGATTCACGGCTGGAGAATGGGCTACTAGAGCGCAACCATGACATGGGGGACTTTAGTGGCTTTTAGGAAGGTGGGGAAAACATGGAGGAGGGGTCTATTTCGTTTCCAAAGGGGAGAACAAGAGTTGGTAAGGCAACCTTTCTTGTCAGTGAGGTCCTTTAGGGGGTAGGTGTTAGCAATGTGAGCCTGAGGCGAACCATTCCTACGATAAATGTTATTGTAATGTTTGATATATAAAGAAAAGTTATTGGTTTATTTTCACTTTTGTATGAGATTAAATGAATGAATGCACTATAAGGTCCCTTAGTACAATTAGGGTTATGTACCATGGCCATCTTGATGATCATACAACCATTGATTCGATTGTTCAATCATAGAGGCTGGTGCTTGGATGAATATCTAAAGAGTTAGATTGAAGACTCATCAAGCATCGTCAAATGATTATTAGGAGATGATCTCCAACTTAAGTAGGAGATGGCAATCCTTTCTCTTTTGGCTAATATCTGACTGACCTCTTGATGTAGGTCCTCTGCATAGGAATAGAGATTCGGTGGTGTCAGAGAAGTTAGGTCAAAGAGTTAACTTAGCGAGATCGAGATAACCAAGTCCTATGTCGTATACTGTCATAATATAGGCATGCACCCTCTGATAGGAGACAGATTTATTACTATATGTCTAAGTATGTATATTTCGCAGACCAATAGGTTGATGGCCTAATCAACGTCTATACACCGGCGAGTTGATATGCATACAAGGGCATGTGAGTAATACGATCTCTCAAAGGGATCATACAGGTTCACTTGTAAACTGGAAGACACGAGCTCACTCATGAGGTATTGGGACCGATCAAATTCCATGCATGGTTGTCTTGCTTTGGAAGCATGACAAGACATAGTAGGTATGATACATGTTTTTGGAAAGCATATGATCAATACCAACTCCCAATGACCGAATGAGAAACTTGATGATAAAACCCTAAAGATGACAATGTAAAGTGATCTATATCTTGGGTTTATTCTAGGTCTTCTAGTATGCATGATATACATGTATTAGAAATTTAGAAATACCCGAGGGTGATATGATCATTAGTGATTGTATAACCATGACGCTTCCATTCCGAGTGAGTGATGAAACAGGCCTAGATTTTAGTGGCTCCTCTTATTAGAAAAGTGATATGCTCTTAGTCCAAGTGTTGGACATTGATCTGAATGAGATTCAGATGCAATGGGAAGATTATATCTACGGCCTTGATTTAATCAAGCATCTATGAGAGGTTTCTGAGATTTGGATTTGATATGTGATCTCAATATCCAAGTCGTTATACGTGGAACATATAATCGCCATATCCTTCTCTCCAAGTATATGCGGAGAAAGCGTATTGTTCTTGAAAGAGTTCAAGAATAATTCCATTATTGAATTATGTATCTGAGCATTGAGATATTGATAAATAATATGATTTAATTATCATGAATAATGTGAATGTGATTCACATTAAAGATGATCCAAGATAATTAAATGACATTTAATTATCAAGGATATAATAATGTGGATAGTACTATCCATATTATTTATATATATATTATAAATGTGATTTATAATATATTAGATAGAGCTTATTGTAAATAGTATCTTCAATATAATTGTAGATGTGAACTGGATTCATATTGGAAATTAATTGCAAATACAATTTACATTTTATTTTGGGTTGTGAATATGATTCATAATTATTTAATGGCATGATAGCAATATTCACAAAATTAATTTGGAATTATTTTTTGTGAATTAATTTACAACAAAAGTTGTTGTAGATATATATGAAGGATTATATTAAGAGGCCAACACTATCAATTTAATGGATGGTGGACGGCCACCCTTTGACTTATTCTCAAGGGTAGTCGTCCCCCCCATTTTAGGAAGGTGGGTGGCCCCCTTCCTAATCCTTTGATGCTAATTGATTTAGTTCAAATTAAATTATGTTGATTACTCAATATATTTAATTTAATCTAAATTAATTATTGTATTTTTACAATAAAATCATGACCATTGAATAAAAACACAAATCAATCACAACCACTAATTTTGTGTTTCACATGGATTGTGATACATGGACTCCCAAAATAATATAAAAGAAGAGGCAACCCTAGTTCTTCTCTTTACACACAACAATTGTGTAACCTCTCTCTCATTTTCATACTACACGCCCCATCTCTCTCTCTCTAAGTGGCCGCCCACTTTGTGCCCTAGAGAAAATCACCGTCGTTGCCACGCCGTCATGCCACTGCTTCAACCGCTCGTGGATCTCTGTCTCCTTCGATGTGCCTCGCTCGTGAAGAAGACATCGGATCTCGTGTGACGAGATCAGGAGATTTGCCGCTTGGATCATCAACTCGGATTGCGAGGAGTACGTGTCTCATCAACGCGCTCGCAAGCGTCTCCTCTGTCGGATCGGACTTGAGACAGGAGGTCTCTTGCTATAGAGACTTGATCGCAACCACGGTTCAAGAGGTAATCCTACATCTTACTTGTGGTTAGATGAAAAGTTCTGAGAAGTGTTCTTGGATCATGTGGTTTCATCAATTTAAATTTTTTAACTTCCGCTGCACCGAGCAACTACTGCGACTAGTCGCTCCGATCGCATTCGATGCGATCATCACGCTTTTGTGATGCGCTTAACAATTTCTCCATATCCTTCAAGTGGTATCAGAGCCTTGGTCGAGGTCTTGGATATGATTTGAAACCCTTGATGATCGATATTCAAGTTTCGGATGCGCAGGAATCATTGTTTTGCATTGGATGCAAGATTCGAATCGTTTTTCAATTAACTAAAAATCTACTATTTGTGCACTGTTTGGACATATTTTCAGTTAATAAAATGTATTTAGTATGTCTAAATTTGTCCCAAAGACAGTAACATATAATTGTTACCAAAAGTGTATGAAAATGATTCGAAGAGTTCCAGCTATGAAAGATGTTTTACATAATATCACGGATTTGAAAGAAATTTATTTTTACCTAATGTTTTCCCATCATGGAATATGAAAATAACACTTAGATTAAGTAGACAATTAAACAAGCAAACCGCTCGAATTTATTTCGCACGATCCGACTCCATTTGCCCTAGATATTCCATATTTAGTAGAGATGGGTCGGAAGATGATTAGATCATCAAATCCCTTTACTTAATGTGTGTATAATTCAATTGATATCATAGAAATTATGAATTTGCCTTGATTAAATATGATGCCTAATAATTACGAAATAACGATTAATCATCATAGGCAACGAATGTTTCATGAAAATCGTAGTTTATCCTACAATAGTTGTAGGACAATCTCTACATGCAAAACATTGTTGCTTGAATAGGATTAGGAATTTATTTAGAAAATCTCCTTATAATATTAATCAAAATGATTTTGATAAATATTATATGGTATAACTTCGGTTGAAAGACCGATTATCATCTCAAATACAAAATAAGCAAATCAGATTATCCTGACCTGAGACGGATATGGTGTCTAGTCCGGGATCGTTGGGCAAGTAGGTTGTTCCGTGAGCGTTCTATCCCACATCTTGTACGTACTGGCCATGATAGTGGATAAGGAAAGGATAATGCTTGAAGACATCATGATATATTTTTCTAATTATTAAAATTTGAATAATACATATTTTGAGATTATACCATCCTTTCAAGTAACAATCAAGATTGTTTGTTGGTTAATTAAATTGGATTTATAACTGATTTAATATTAATAAATTAATTATATCCAATTAAAAACACTCCATTATGATTAGAGTAGTATTTCCCTTGGAAGAATTAATTATGTGAATATGACTTATCATAATTAATTAAAATTTGAACATGATATACAGGATCACATAAGTGACATCCATGGTCTCCCGTCAAGGCGAAGGGTTCCGTCGTCATGGATTGTATGTAGGAAACGCATGTTCGAAGTAACAACTCTTGCATACAAGCGCACATGGATCGGGCTCTTTGCTTCTCGAAAGAATAAGGTCGTATACGTAGTGACCCGAATATCGAGTCCTCATATTATTGAAGAGATATTGGTATACGTATAGCAAGTTCTAATCATGTTGACGGTTGATTCAATTAACGACGGGTTAACATCGCCTTAGGGATGGTTGGCCCAGGTGTTAAAGACCGAATTAGAATGCAAGTTGGACTTGCAAGGTGGAATGCATTCCCGCTTCTTTTTTATCCGAGTTACAAGTTCTCATATTATTGGGATGTAACAAAGGTAGAAAAGGATATCCCAGTTCTTGCTAGAGATATAGCGGTAAGTATATCTCTTGCTTTGAAAGTGATTAAGGGAATGAACTTTCAGAGTTGAAAAGGCAAGACTAATTTGATTAAAAATCCTTAATAAAATAATATAATTTTTGAATATATATATATATATGTTCTAATATAGTGTATTCTTAATTTCATACAATGAAGTCCATGAACCCACTCAGTAGGCTTCTGGAGGTTAATCAATTGACCAGACCAAATTACTCAGATTGGATCTGTAATTGGGATTTTGTCCTTTCTGCGAAACACATATCCTATGTATTGTCCAAGGACAAGCATAAAAATCCTAAGACACTAGAAGAAACCAAATACAATGAAAAATATAATGAAGATCATACATTGGCCAAGTGTTATATTCTGGGATCTCTCTCCAATGTGCATCAGAAGCAACATGTGGAGATGAAAAGTTGCCAGGATATAATGTTGAATCTCAAAGAGATGTTCGGTGATGTCAACCGCACTCGACGTTATAAAATTATGAAAGAGCTTATTCGCTACAAAATGCAGGAAGGGACTTCAGTTAGGGAACACGTACTCAAAATGTTTGGGTACCTCTCGGAACTGGAAACTCTCGGGCTAACATGGATGCAGATATGCAGTCCGACGACATTCTGCTATCGCTCCCTAAGTCTTTCAATAACTTTGTGGTGTTATTCCACATGAACAAGGTGAATAGGTCTCACGATGAGTTATTGACTTCATTAAAGTCTGTAGATGACATAATGAAGAAAGATAATCCCTCTGATAGTGCAATGGTTGCAAAGGTCAAAGGGAAACGCAGTCGGAAGCAAGGATCTAGGAAGGGTCAGATCCAAAAGAGAAAGAAGAGTCGAGGTGTTGGCTCATCTTCTTCTGCTTCTGCACTGGTGACATCAAAGAAGACCGATGTGTGACATCACTACAAGAAACTGGGGCACTGGAAATGTAACTGCTCAGATTACCTGAAGTATGCTGACAAAAGTAAAGCCTAACAAGTATGAATTCTACTTTCATCATATAAACCAATTTTCTCGTAGGACAAGAAGGTAGTTGGGTCATCGATTCTGATGCTTCTGTTAATGTATGCAATTTGTTGCGTCTATTTCAGGAAAATAAGATTCTTGATGAACTTGATGAAAGAGAGATAGTCATCCACATGGGATCCGATGCAACTGTAGCAGCAGTCGCCTTCGGGACCTGTAGACTATCATTATCTAATGGAAGAGTCCTAATACTTAAAGAATGTCTTTATATTCCAGATGTCAGAAGGGGCTTAATATATGTATCTAAATTAGTTAGAAGTGGATATTTGTTTCTATTCTTTAATAAACTTGTCATATGTCGTTACGATAAATATATTGCAGATGGTGTTCTGACTTCTAGTAGACTCTATGAATTGTGCATTAATGAAAATGTCATGAATGTTATTTCCACTAATAAAAATCCTAAATAACCAGGAAGGATGGAAATCATTCAAATATGATTTGGCATCAAAGGTTGGGTCATTTATCTATTGATAGAATCAATAGATTGATAAAGGATGGACCACTAGATTTTTAACAGGTTTAATCTTTGCCTACTTGCGAACATTGTGTTCGAGGTAAAATGACTAGGATGCCTTTCCGTAACAAGGTTAAAATATGCGAAGATATTCCTGACCTAATACATACTCATTTATGTAGTCCCTTCAGTGCCGCGACCTGAAATGGATATCGATATTATTTGACGTTTATTAATGACCATTCGTGATACGGATTTATCTTCCTATTATGTCATAAATTCGAAAACATTAAAAGTTCAAAAAGTTCATGGCTTTGGTTGAGAACCAAACCGATAGGAAAATCAAACGGATTCGATCTGACCGAGGAGACGAATACCTCTCATATGAATAAAAGAAAAGCATTAAAGAGAGAGGAATCGTCTCCAATCCCACTCCTCCTGGGACTCCCCAACTTAATGGTGTAGCCGAAAGACGCAACAGAACCATCATGGACAAGGTCCGTTCAATGATGAGTAAAGCGCATCTACCACTTAGTTTTTGGGGATATGCGATAGAGACCGCAATTTATATCCTGAATAGGATTCCTAGTATGTCTGTACCTAAAACTCCTCATGAGTTTTGGTATGGAACCAAACCCAATTTTAAACACTTGAGGGTTTAGCGTTGTTTGGTCCATGCGAAGATCGTGGGTATGTTAAGGATGGTATTGGATATCATCTCTAGAGATGTAAATTTCTAGAGGATGACTTCCCTAAGAGACAAAATAATAATGAAGTAAAGGAACTTATAGTATCCTTTGAGGATGCTGAGTTTCCTGAACCAGAGCTGAGGAAGTAAATGAAGATGTAACACCCGTACCTCTTCGAAGGAGTTCGAGGGTGGTTGCACCACCTGAAAGGTACGGATTCTATATGTCAGGTGAAATTGGCAATGATCGAGCTTCATTTGATGAATCACTCGCGGATCATGACATGAATAGGTGGATGCTACCAATGAAGTCTGAAATAAACTCCATGCATAAAAATGATGTATGGACCCTAGAGCATCCACCTAGAGGGGTAAATCCCCTTGGGTGTAAATGGATCTTCAAGAGAAAGAGGGGACCTTATGGGAAAGTAGAGACTTTTAAAGCACGAATCATAGCCAAGGGCTACACTGAGAGAGAAGGCATCGACTACGATGAAAGATTCTCTCATGTGGCTATGCTTAAGTCCATCAGGCCACTGCTACCTATAGCTGCATATCTTGACGATGACATCTAACGAATTGACATCAAGATGGCTTTCCTCAATGGATATGTCAAGGAGAATATCTATATGGAGCAACCCCAGGGCTTCATAACCGAGGAAGGCAAAGTATGCAAGCTGAAGAAATCCATCTATGGGCTCAAATAAGCTTCTCGTAACTAGAACATCATATTTGACGAAACCATAAAGAGTTATGATTTTGTGCAGATTCCTGATGAACCATGTGTGTACAAGAAGCTTAGTGGGAGCGTCATTGTGTTCATCATGTTTTATGTAGATGACATCCTTATCATCGGGAATGATATAGGGATGATGATCAGTGTTAATATTTGGCTACCTAATAACTTCGAGATGACAGATCTTGGAGAATCCTCTTATATCTTAGGTCTGAAGTTATTCAGAAATCGAGAAAAGAGGATCTTAGGACTGTCATAACATGGATACATTAATAAAATCTTGGAACGGTTCCATATGGAGAACTCCAAGAAAAGTTTCATACCCTTAAGACATGGTATCCACCTGTCTAAAGGGATGACTCCTTAAAGTGTTGAGGAAAAGAAAGTCACGGCTAGATGCCCCTACGCATCAGTTGTAGGAAGCTTAATGTATGCCATGATGTGCACAAGGCTATATATCTACCATGTTGTGGGAGTGGTAAGCAGTTATCAATCCTGTTATAGAGAACAACACTGGAATAAAAGGAAAAAGATCTTCAAGTATCTAAGACGGACACAAGATTACATCTTGGTGTATGGAGATTGGTGATCTCCAAGTCTTGAGATACACAGATTCTGACTTCCAGTCTAATATTGATGATCGAAAGTCGGCATCAAGGTTTGTGTTCTTGTTGAATGGTGATATTGTGAGCTAGAGAAGCAAGAAGCATTACACTACTGCTGATTCAACAATAGAACGTGAATACATTCCTGCATTGGATGATGTAAAGGAGGCGGTGTGGTTGCACAAGTTCATCCTAGAAATTGGCATAGTTTCCTCTGATACTCTCATCCCACTACGCTGCGATAATACGGGATCATAACTCAGGATACGGAACCCAGATGGAATCAAAAAAACAAGCACGTAGAAAGGAAATAACATATCATTCGGGAGATTCAAAAGCGTGGTGATATCGTCATCACTAAGGTAGCCCCTACCGGCAACGTTGTTGATCCACTTACCAAACTTTTGATATAAAAAGTCTTCGACCAGCATGTAATGAGTATGGGTTTAATGATTGTACCTGAATGGTTCTGAAGGCTAGTGGGAGATTGTTAGCAATATGAGCCCGCAACGAACCATTCCTACAATAAACGTTATTGTGATGTTTGATATATCAATAAAAGTTATTGGTTTATTTTCACTCCCTGCATGAGATTAAATTAATGAATGCACTATAAGGTCTCTTAGTACATCTAGGATTATGTACCATGGCCATCTTGATGATCTTACAACTGTTGATTCAGATGTTGAATCATAAAGGCTTGTACTTGGATGAATATCTAAACAGTTAGATTGAGGACTCGTCAAGAATAGTCAAATGATTATTAAGAGATAATCTCCAGCATGAGTAGGAGATGGCAATCCTTTCTTTTGGTTGATATCTGACCGACCTCTTGATGCAGGTGATGTTGATAATTAAAGTGATTTAATTGTCATGAATAATGTGAATGTGATTCACATTGTTTAAATGCATGAGAATGATGATCCAAGATAATTAAATGTTATTTAATTATCAAGGATATGAATAATGTGGATAGTAGTAGTACTATCCATATTATTGTTATATATATTATATATGTGATTTATAGTATATTAGAGAGAGCTTATTGTAAATAGTATCTTCAAAATTAATTGTTAATGCGAATTGGATTTGCATTGGAAATTAACTGAAAATACAATTTATTTTGGGTTGTGAATATGATTCACAATTATTTAATGGCATGATTGCAATATTCACAAAATTAATTTAGAATTAATTTTTGTGAATTAATTTACAATAAAAGTTGTTGTAAATATATATGAAATATATATGAAAGATTATATTAGAAGGCCAACACCATCCATTTAATGGATGATGGACGGTCACATTTTGACTTATTCTCAAGGGTGGTCGTCCTTCTATTTTAGGAAGGTGGTAGGTGGCCTCCTTCCTAATCCTTCTATGCTAATTGATTTTGTTCAAATTAAATTATGTTGATTATTCAATACATTTAATTTAATCTAAATTAATTATTGTTGTATTTTTATAACAAAATAATGACCATCGAATAAAAAACAAATCAATCTCAACCATTGATTTTGTGTTTCACATGGATTGTGATCCATGGACTCCCAAAATAGTATAAAAGAAGAGGAAACCCTAGCTCTTCTCTTTATATACAACAATTGAGTAACCTCTCTCTCTCATTCTCATACTGCACGCCCCATCTCTCTCTCTATAAGTGGTCGTCCACTTTGTGCCCTAAAGAGAATAGACGTCATCGACACGCCGTCGTGCCACCGCTTCAACCGCTCGTGGATCTTCATCCCCTTCGGTGCGCCTTCCTCATGAAGAAGGCATCGGATCTCGTATAACGAGATCAGGAGATTCTCCGCTTGGATCATCAACTCGAATTGCGAGTACGCGTCTCATCAACGTGCTCGCAAGCGTCTTCCATCGAATCGGACAGGAGACAGGAGGTCTCTTGCTTTAGAGACTTGATCGCAACCACGCTTCAAGAGGTAATCCTACATCTTACTTGTGGTTAGATGAAATGATCCGAGAAGTGTTCTTGTATCATGTGGTTTCATCAATTTAAAATTTTTAAATTCCGCTGCACCGAGCAACTAGTGCGACTAGTCGCTCCGATCGCACTCAATGCAATCATCACACTTCCGTGATGCGCTTGAGGATTTCCCCATATCCTTCAGCAGGAACAAAATTAAAAATAGAGGTTGAAGAGCCTCAGTCAGATAAGGCATTTGTGCTGGTAAGTGGCGTGGATTGTGGGGGCTCCCCCACAGTTTCCCAATGAAGTTTTTAACATGAAATATACATGGGTTAAGCCAATAAAAAAAGAGGATGCCAGTCGGTTCTATGCTCGCATCATGGAGGATCAATGTGGCTTGTTTGCAGGAAGCGAAGGTTGATTCTTGGGATTAGGTGTGGTGGAGATCAACCTCTAAGCCTCACCATACGGAGTTCAAGTATATACATGCTAATAGAAACTCTCGGGTATTCTGGTTGCTTTGAATGGTGATATGTTTGGCCTGGTTGACGAGGTGGTCTTAATGCATACAATGTTGGTTGTTCTAATCAACAAGAGGGATCCGTCATGGCTACTGGTAATATCGGTCTACTACGTAGCGGGTTCTTCCCAGAAAATAGTTTTATGGGCCAAGTTGCGAGAGGTGAGCAACAATTTCCTAGAGTTGGCTTGGATCGTGGGTGGTGACTTCAATATCACACTGTACTTGAAAGATAGGACGAGTGTGAGAGGTGTGTAGGATCCCAATTTTGGGTTGTTTTGAGGAGGTGATGGAGGAACTTGATCGGGAGGTTCTAGATGCGGGAAAGTACAATATACTTGGAGGAGCTCTTCGTCTAGATTATGGCTTGACCAATTCCTTTCGTCGCTCGTGGCTTTGGAGACTGTTGGGAAAAACAAGCAAGATGTTTATTCCATAAGCCCTAGGCTCTCTTATATAGACGAGAGACTTATGGGTAAATTACATATAGTAGACAAGAAGAAAAGAAAATAGATAAAGAAGTATTGTAATATAGAAAAGACATTTATCTCTACACTCCCCCTCAAGATGGAGCATAGATATCTATCATGCTCAGCTTGGACGAACACTTTTGAAATGATCCTCTGAGTAGAGCCTTGGTGAAGATGTCGGTCGTCTGATCTGTTGAATTGACATAAGATGTAGATATGAAGCCCTTCTGAATCATGTCTCGTATATAGCGACAATCGACCTCAATATGTTTCATCCTTTCATGAAAGGCAGGATTGTTGGCAATAAACAGGACAGCCTGATTGTCGCATTGTAGCGACATGGGAAGAGGTACATTTATATGTAGATCTGTGAGGACCACTCGAACCCACATCATTTCTGTACATGCTTGTGCCATGGCGCTGAGTCGGATTATTGGCATTAAAAAGGGCAGCCTGATTGTCGCATTGTAGCGACATGGGAAGAGGTACATCTATATGTAGATCTGTGAGGACCACTTGAACCCACATCATTTCTGTACATACTTGAGCCATAGCCCTATACTCCAACTCAGCGCTAGATCTCGCAACTATGGTTTGCTTCTTGTTTTTCCACGAGACAAGTGAATCGCCAATAAATATAGCAAATCATGTTGTGGACTTCCAATCTTTGGCGCATCGTACATAATCTGCATCTGCACATGCTGAGATAGTGATGTTGCCTCCTCTTTTAAATAACAGCCCTGTTTTTGGAGATGATTTAAGATACCTTAGTATCATTTGTATTGCATCCATATGTACCTGACGAGGTTGTTCCATGAACTGGCTCACTCGATTAACATCAAATGAAATATCGGGTCTGGTAATAGTAACATAAAGGAGCTTTCCCACCAATTCTCTGTATCTCCTCTTGTCGACCTCATATGTATCATCTTCGTATAGCTTCATGCTTGCATCCATTGGCGTGGTAGTAGGTTGACATTCAAGCACACACGTATCACTCAGCAAATCAATAACATATTTTCTCCGAGTCATCACTAGCCCATGCTGATTTTTGGCAAACTCCAATCCTAGAAAATATCTAAGAAATCCAAGATCCTTGGTAACAAACTCACGACCCAGAAATTCTTTTGCCTTCTTTATTCCTTGTGTATCATCTCCTGTAATAAGTATATCATCAACATATACTATAATAGCAACCATACCTCTGGAGGTTCTCTGTATGAAAAGTGAATGATCTGCATTCGACCTCTTGAATCCCTGCTTCTCAAACAACTCTGAGAGCTTCTGAAACCAAGCTCTTGGACTGTGCTTATGGCCATAGATTGCCTTATGAAATCTACACACCTGTGAACACTCCCCCTCAGCAGCAAACCGAGGTGGCTGCTGCATATAGACGTCCTCCTGGAGATCTCCATATAAGAATGCATTTTTTACATCCAGTTGGTACATGGGCAAATCTCGAACAATAGCAATAGATAAAAGAATTCCGAGGGTAGAATGTCGTGCAACAGGAGAGGTGTCAAGATAATCCACCCCATACGTCTGAGTAAAACCATGTGCTACTAGTCGAGCCTTGTAACGATCAATACTACTATATGCATTATGTTTCACTGTAAAGACCCATTTGCAGCTTACTATAGATGCCCCAACAAGGGCCGAGAACAAACAGCTTACTATACGTCTTTTGTATACTGTATATTTTAGCGGTTTTTGACCTAATATTTTATGTACATATTTTATTGATTAATAAAATCCAAAAAAATAGATTAATGTATAATTATTTAGCTCTGATTTTTCATATTTTTTTCTCCGGATTTTTATCTAATCTAAAAAAGACATAAAAATTACAAAACCCCAAAATCAAGGTGTTCGATGTACATGGGATACCCCAAAAATATCACTTTGTGCAAATGATCGATTTTAGTTTTGATGTCTTCATGAAAGTTGTAGATCTCATCGAGACGAGCTATTTTCGTGAAGAAACTTTTTTGATCCGAGGTCATTTACTATTTTTTATCGATTTTACAAAGGTTTTATTTTCGGAATTTTCTGGTGCTGACACGTGGCCGCACCTGGTGCCACCACGTGTCGGCCATTTTTGGGCTTTATTATTAACGTTTTTGTTAAAAAAAATTAATAAACGACGCACGTGCGTCGCACGTGCCTCCCAGGCACGTGCTCCGCACGTGCGTCCCGCGCCCTTCAGCCTTGTGCCGCCACGTAGCCTTTTTCAAACCGTCCGATCACGGGACAATCGGACGGCTCAAGCGCGTCTTCCACCTCCGGACACTTTCCCAATCGGGGAAGCTCCGCCGCTTCCCTTCGTGTTCCTCGCCGCGAATCCCTCCACCGCCTTCCTCTTTTGCACCGCCCGCAGCCGCGTATCTCTCCGGCCGACAATCACCCGATCAAATCAGATCCCGCCGCCGAATCTCGTCGATTCCAATCGCCTCCAATCTTCGATCCTCCGCAAAATCGAACCCTCGGATTTCGCCACCGCCAGCACCCTTATTTCCTTCACCGGCGATACCCTCTACTATTTAAAAGACCACGCCGCCCCTGGAGCAATCCATCCACCGTTCAACCTTCAAGGACTCCTTCTGGTCGTGACAGCTAGCAATCCCATCCTTTTGGCGTGATCCGGGGCCCAGAGCCTCGCCGCAGCTCAGCCGCCCGTCGCCGCTGCTCCGCTCCAGCATCCGCGCCGTCGAGCCATACCTTCTTCCCCACGTAACTCTCTCTCTCTCTCTCTCTTTCTATCTCTGTCGAGCACGACAACCGCCGATATCGCCATTCTTCACCGAACAACTCCACGCAACCTACGTCGTTGCCGTGAGCCACCGCTTCACCGACGACCCACGGCCGTGTGTCGGCCGCGCAAACCGCTACATCGACCCCGCCTCCACCGACTTCAACGCCCAGCATCTTCATCGCTTCGTCTTCATCGACCTTCAACCTCCGCACACCGCTACACCACCGTCGCGCCTCCAGCAACGCCTCGCTCACGGCCAGAGCGGCGAACTCCGCCTTGCATCAGCCAGCACCGGACGGAGGGTCCGAGACCCCGCGCACATGCTCTGCACAAGCGTGGGGGACGACGTCAGCCTCCTTCAGCCCCAGGGTCACGTGCATAGCACGTGACCCGTTGGGCAAATTGCCAGACGCACCCGGGCCCTCCTCCTTATTGCGCACGTGACCCAGGAACATTTGCAAGAAGCCCCCTGGATTTCCCATATTCGCGCATATACCCCCACCAGCCAGAGGCACGTGCATAGCACGTGACCTGTGGGAATTTTGCAAAGAATACCCCCACGGGTATAGGTAATATCACTTACATCCATATAGTGCAATATTTAGTTTTTTATTTTTGCATAAATACCCCTGTAATTCCCCTCTGTTTTGGACTTCTTTATTGCATTATTTTATTTATCAAAAATTGGCAATTTGTTCTACACTTAATTCTCTACATTTTGACATATTGTGGGCATTTTTTTGATTGATGGTTAATTAATAAATAATTATTTTGTGGAAATTTACAAATTTTGCCCAGTCTGTGCTCTAAAATTCTTATTTGATTAATCGTTGCTCTAAAAATTCCCGAAAAATCATATATTGTAGAGTTAATTGTGCTTGACATTGTGCCCAAAAAGAATTGCATTTGCATGCATAATTTGCCCTGTAAAAATCATTTTGCATAATTCAGTGTTTAATTTTTAATAGGTATTAGATCTCACATTTTCGAGGTTTAGGATTTTTCCTAGATCAATAACCTAGTGATAGATCTTAGATAATTTTATCCTCCGAAAACAAGTAGGTTTAATATTTATTATAATTAAATATTGAAATTCATTTTGTTTGTATTAAAAAATTCATAAAAAAATTCATATTGCATCCAAAAATTCAAAAAAAAATATAGTGCACTCATTTAATCATATTTTACATTGTGGCCAAATTTCGTATTTTTCGGACATCGTTTGAACGTACTTGATATTTTAGTCCCTAAATAAGCCAAAATTGCATGTAATACCCTTTATTGCATTCAAAAAAAACCGCCTTGAAAACCGTGCACGAATTTTGATAGACATAACTCTAGGTTGTTCTTTTGTCTCTTTGTGATCGACCTTGGGACTTGCCCAAGTAAAATAAACATAAAACCGCATTAATAAAATTGAAGAACATTTTGTGTAGTTATTTTCTTGACCGTTTCCGATTGCCGCCTACAACGAACGACAAATCATTTTACGCACGAATAATTAAAAACATTTTTTAAAGCCGCGATTTTCGGACTCGTCAATGAGCCGGCAGAGAAAACCGGGGTTTATGCCACATGGGAGGCCGATGATTCGTACGTCAAAGTCTGGCTTTCACGTACATTGACGATGCAAATTGCTAATGATATTCTCCATCAGCCAACCACTAAGGCGATGTTGGACATCCTTTAGCGATATACTCGCAGGTACGAAACGAGACCAAGATCCTTCAACTCCAGCGTGACATATTTACGGTCAAGCAGAATGGCCGACCTCTGCATTCGTTGTATACATCCTTGCGAGGGATGTTTGAGAAGCTCTGCAGCATCATTCCCCTTACGACGACTCCCAAGCAACAGAAGATGATGCAGCGTAGTTGATGTAGCGTGGACTCGACATGTAGGGCCGTCAATTTATTTAAATTGTGGCCGTTAATTTTATTTACGTTTTTTAAGTTGTCGCAATTTTAAATAAAGAGATCGTGTGTGATCTCAATTAGTCTTAATTTGAATTTCAAATTTGGTAGTTAGTCGGTTAATTACTTAGAGTCAGTTTAGGATAATTGGTTGTCGGTTTAAATTATTTTCTATTCTTGTAATGTCATCCCTCCTATATAAAGGGATGAGAGTCCAATGTTTTATTCAGTTCAAGATGTGATAAAATAGAGATTTATCTCTCTCTCCTCTCCCCTCTCTCTCCTTCTCCCCGCGTGATCTACACGTGTTCTTCTTCTCCCAAACCCCTCGTATTCCCGACGAGTCTCTTCTCTCTTCCCCTCGCGGTCTACGCGTTTCTTCTTCTCTAACCCCACGCATCCGGCGTGTCTTCTCTTCTCAACCCTTCCAGTTTCTTCTTCTCAACCCCTCTATTTTCTTCTACCATCGAAAATCCACCGTCAAATCTATTTCCCGCGCCGCGCCGAATTCCATTTTGCATCAATTGGTATCAGAGCATGGCAACCGAACCGTCCCTACGATTCGACGATCCCGTCGCGCATTGGAAGATGCAATATGATTTGAGCTGCATATCTCATGATTCGCGTTCACGCGCACGTCGACACAAGTTCATGAAGCGCCTTATGTCAAGCCTCAAGGTTCAAGCAATTCGTCGGGAGACGAATTTTTTAAAAAAAGCGGAGGAGAGTTGATGTAGCGTGGACTCGACATGTAGGGCCGTCAATTTATTTAAATTGTGGCCGTTAATTTTATTTACGTTTTTTAAGTTGTCCGGGTCGTTTTAGAAGAAAAGAACGCTGAAACGCTTGCTGAACAGGTACTTTCAGATTCGCTAAACTCCCCGAGGTCGACATTCGCCATATGCGCGAGGATGGGGAGCCAACCCTAACGGAGGGCCCGAAATCTATGGGATGTCAATCCCACAACGTGTGGGGCTGGAGATTAATTGGGCAGATTTGCAAAAGAAGCCCTCATGAAACCCCTATTTACAGAAAGGTCAAAAGCAATACGAAAGAAGAGAAGAATGAAGGGGTACAAAAATTGCGCCCACACCCCTGGCGGCGGAAATATTTAAAAAAGAGGGTTGTAATTAGGAAATCAGGGGATTTTCCTTATCCAAATAGGACTAGGACCTTGGGCTTGCCCTATAAAAGGACACCATGGCTTCATTCCTTAGACACAT
This sequence comes from Ottelia alismoides, assembly GCA_037367405.1. Taxonomy (NCBI): domain Eukaryota; kingdom Viridiplantae; phylum Streptophyta; class Magnoliopsida; order Alismatales; family Hydrocharitaceae; genus Ottelia; species Ottelia alismoides. Next base: position 1,046,501 of record JAZKJV010001559.1, on the reverse strand, counting down.
CCCCTCTTCGCCTCTCCTTGTGCCATTGCTTCACTATGGATTCTCCAAGGGCCATACTATTCATGCCACATAAATTTTTCCATAATCACAATGAGGACGCAAAATTCCCGGAGACGCTGCCGTTTGCGCCACACATGTTCTTCCACGACGAAAGCCGCGCCCGACTGTGGAGCCCGCCATTCGCCCCCCACCAGTTCTTCCAGAAGACGGCGGACCATGCAGATTCGACCTCCAAGCCTACATCAAGCAATTCGTCGGGAGACGAATTTTTTAAAGCGGCGGAGAGTTGATGCAGCGTGATCTCGAATTATAGGACCGAATTTATTTAATTAATTAGTGGTCAATTTTATTTACGTTTTTAAGTTGTCGTAATTGTCTAATTAAATAATTGAGATCGCCTGTGATCTCAAAGTTTATTCGTAGAGTTAATTTTGATCAAGAGTCTAATTTGGGTAATTAGAGGTCAATTTGAATTGTCAGAGTCCAATTAGGATAAGTTGGTTGTCAATTTTAATTAGTTTACTATTTTTGTAACCCCATCTCTCCTATATAAAGAGATGGTAGTCGAATGTTTTATGCAGTCCAGATTAATGAAAAATTGAGTTTATCTCATTATCCCTCTCTCCCTCCCTTCTCCCTCCACGATCTTCGCGTTCTTCTCCCTCAATCCCTCGTATTCCCGACGAGTTCTTCTTCTCAACCCTTCCAATTTCTTCTTCTCAACCCTTCTATTTCTTCTACCAAAAATCCACCATATTTTATTATCAACGTCGACGCCGGAATCGATTTGCATCAGAAGATGTTTCGAAATGCTACCATGGTGGGGGCCTTACTAGCAGCACTTGACCATGAATATGATGCTGCTCGCTCGTATATTCTTGCAGATGCTACTATTCCTCCAATGGAGGAAGTGTACCGCAGGCTTAGCAGAATTACAATCCCGTCTACTGCTACTACTTAGCCTCCTTCGACGATGACGGCCTCCAGAGGCAGAGGAGTCTCTTTCCGTGGCCGTCTCGTGGTAGAGATGGCTGCATCTGTCAGCCTTGCACATTATGTCATCGTCCAGGTCATACGGAGGACACATGTTATTCTAAAGCATGGTTTTTCGATATCGGTGCGTGCAACTGAGCACGTTGCATCTCCATCGACATCTGCTTCAGACCAGAGGTTTGAGGAACTTGTTACCAGACTGCAAGATATTATGCCTCCTGTCTCTACAGAATCTCTAGGAGGCAACTCGGACATAGCTGCTTCAGTCTGCTAGTACGTCAGCCACCGCTAGCACCTCAGGTAGTGCTTATGCCTTTACTTCCTGTCATGGATCTAACGTTTTAAAATGGATTATGGACTCCGGCGCGAGACATCATCTTTGTCGAGACAAAGATAAACTTACATCCTACAGGGAGGTTCCACCAGGGCGATCTGTTGTGATAGCAGATGGGACTCATTCTCCAATCATTGGACAGGGGGAGATCAGTTTGACACGCTCTATGCGTCTTCAGAATGTCTTGCATGCTCCAGATTTTTCGATGAATTTATTATCTGTTAGTCAGATTACGAAAGATTTGCACTGTCGCGCTATTTTTGACCCATCGTCTCTTGTTTTTCGAGACATTCTTATAGGTAGGGTGATTGGTTGTGGCTGTGAGCAGGATGGTCTCTATCATTTGGTCTGAACTCCCTATGCCGGCGTCTCCTCTCAGTCAAGGCGACCAATCTCTCCATTTACATGGCATCTACATTTTGTCCACCTCCCTCTTCAGAAGATGTCATATCTTGCCGCACATTTCACCGAGTTCTTCTTTTCAGTGTCAAGCGTGTCAGCTGGGCAAGCATCACAGATCTACTTTCACTAGTCTTCAGTCTAGGAGCAGTAACTCCCCTTTTGAATTATTTCATGTTGACATTTGGGGTCCGAGTCGTGTCCCTGATCACCATGGATACAGGTTTTATCTAGTTGTTGTGATGACTTTTCTCGGTTGTCATGGGTGTTTTTGTTGAAGAATAAATCTGAAGCAGGGGATGTGATTAAAAAATAATTATAAATGAAGTGCATAATGTTTTTCTTCTACTGTCAAATTTGTACGTTAACGAATCCAAAAATACCCTCTTTAATTGATGTGAATTATCGTTTAAATTTGTCGTTTCATTTGAAGGCGGAGATTTGGAATCAGTTAAGAAATAACCATAATAATTTAATCAATTTTATAAGGCGTGGTTTTTTTATTTTTATTTTACTTCAGCAAGTCTCAAGGTCGAACTCAAGGAGGCAAAGGAACAACCTAGAACAATGTCTATCAAAGTTCGTGCACAGACTTCGAGGTGGTATTTTTTGTATTTTTAATTGCAAATTTGGAATGCAAAATGTAAATATGACCAATTTTAGGGACTAAAATGCAATTTAATCAAATTATTTCCAAAAATTACAAAATTTGGCGGAGATGTCAATTATGACAAAATGAGCATACTAATATTTTTTGGAATTTTCGGATGCAAGACGAATATTTAAATAATTTATGAATGCAAATGGTATGAATTTCAATTTTTAATTATAACAAATATTAAACCTATTTATTTTCAAGGAATAAAATTATCCAAGATCTATTACTAGATGATTGATCTCAGAAAATTCTTAAACCTCAAAATTACGAGTTTTAATACCTATTAAAAATTAAAGATTAAAATATGCAAAATGATTTTTATAGGGCAAACCATGCAAGCAAATACAATTCTTTTTGGGCATAATGTGAAATATAACTAATTCTATGATCCGTGAATTTTTGACAATTTTTCAGGTATTGGTTAATTAACTATGAATTTTCAAGCATCGATTGGGTAAAATATGCAATTTATCACAAGAATAAATTATTACTAATTAACCACAGTGCATAAAAATACCACAAACATGCCATAATGTCAAGAATTAATTGAACACAATGATATTTTTGGAATAATAAAATGATGCGAAAATATTGCTTAAAATAATATAGGAACACAGGGTTTTGTTTGCAATACAGAAAATTAAATAAAATAAAAAATGAAGAACAGGGGTGTAAGTAAAATTACCAAGAACCTTGGGGGTCATATTGCAAAATTCCCAAGGGGCACGTGCTGGTGCCTGGATCTCGGTGTGAATAGGCAGACTGGAGGGGGGCCTTCACAATTTTTCCTCTACCACGTACGAGTCACGTGACTGGGGGGCTCCTTAGAATTGAGTGGACTTGAGGGGTGTCTTTGCAAGATGTCCCCCCAACGCACGTGCCAAGCATGTGGGTGGGGGTCTCGAGACCTGTGCCCGGTGAAGATGGGCTTTGGAGTCATGAAGAGGCATGGAATCCGGCTACGTGGCGGCTGGGCTCCTGCGGCGGCCGAAGATGTGGCTGATGGTGTTGCTTCTCTGGTGGTCGTTGGGTCAGCAGCGAGGTGGATGAGGGGAGCACGGCGGAGCGAGCGGAGGCAGCTTCCAGGGGCGGTGGCTTGATGGCCGAAGACCAAAGGCGGGGATGGATGCTTCCTGAACGCTGGTGGCGCAGCGTTGGTGGATTCGCGTGGAGAACACGATGGAGAAAGCTTCTGGAGAGCACGGTGAAGGTGGAGTCGAGGAAGAACACGAGGCAGAGGTGTTGAGTCTGATCTCGGTGAAGCGTAGAACTACCGGAGAAGATGAAGTCGCAGCTAGAAGATTTGAGCGGAACCTGTATGGTACAGCTGTGGTGGAGCGGTGAAGTTAGAAGGGGCAGTAGAGGAAGTCGGGCGTGATAACGATGGTTGATGCGAGGTTCAGTGAAATGGATGGTCAGAGGCTCTACGGTGCAGGAGACCAGAGCCGTGGCAGATGCACAGAGGAGCGCTTGCTGCAACGGCCAAAGAGGCTGGATCTCGACAGGGGGTGTCGTCGGAGCTGTCACCTCCGCGTGTCGGTGCTCTATCGACGGATGCTAGAGTCGAGGTACGGTGGGCCTCGAATTATAGGGTGAGGAAGGGCCGGCGATGGAAGGAGATCAGGATCTCTGATTGATACGATTGGAGGGGGCGGAGGCTGAGAATCGCGAGTCAATTTCGAAGAGGGGTGGCGGCAGTGCCTTGGCCAGAAGGGGAAAGTGGATCGGAGATGAAGGGATTCGCGGGGCGGCAGCGGGATTCGCGGGGGTGAGCGGTAGTGGCGCCTTGATTAGACAGGAGGGTGACGCCGCCCAAGAGGGGAAAGGGGGAACGGACTGAGGGAGATGATGAGTTTGGGGATGTCCGATCGGCAAAGATCGGACGGTCCAGATCGTGCCACGTGGTACTCTTATATTATTTTTATTTTTTATTTTTTATTATATTTTTTTTGTTTTTAATTATTTTATAAATAATATTTTTTATATAAAAAATGAAAATAAAGGTCAAAATGGGTGACACGTGGCGGCTCCAGGAGCGGCCACGTGTCAGCCCTAGAAAAATCAAAAATAAAAAGAAAGAAAAATAAAAAAATAACAAACGACTTCGGATTGAAAAATTTTCTTCACGAAAATTGCTCGTCTCGATTAGATCTACAACTTTCATGAAGAGACCAAAACCGAAATCGATTATTTGCACAAAGTCATATTTTTGGGGTATCCCATGTACATAGAACACTTGATTTTTGAGTTCAATAATTTTTTTGTTATTTGTAAACAAGATAAAAATCTGGAAAAAATATGATAAAAATCAAAGATAAATATTTACACATTAATATATTTTTTTGTATTTCTATTAATTAAGAAAAAGAAGAAATAAAAAAATACGAAAACTACAACTTTTGTACAGACTGTTAGTGAAGACTCGGACTCAGTTAGTTTCTTTGATTTCAAGCTCATTTTGGATTTGGATTTTTACGCATTTTAATAAAATTTTTATCAAAGAAAACAAATGAAAAAGAAATAAAACAAACTGAGTCAATTATATCGCAACACAACAACAATAAAACCTTTTCCCACAATTAAGTAGGGTCAGCTACATGGATTCTTCGCCTCCATTCAGATCTATGTTGGGTCAATCCTGAGCTTATATCCAAAAAACTATGATTCCTTCGTATAGTCTCTTTCCAACACTTCTTAGGCCGTCCTCGCCCTCTCTTAGCCGGCTCAATATCCCAACACTCGCATCTCCTAACCGATGCATCAGTTGATCTTCTTTGCAAATGACCAAACCATATTAAGCGGTTTTCTCGCATCTCATACTCGATCAGAGCTACACCAACTTTCTTTCTAATTGCCTCACTCCGAATCCGATCTTTACGTGTGTATCCACACATCTACCTTAGCATTTTCATTTCTGCTACAACTATTTTCTGCACATGTCTATGGTTCACAGGCCAACATTCAGATCCATAAAGCATAGCATGTCTTACGGCTGCTTTGTAAAACTTTCCTTTAATTTTTAAAGGAATTTTCTTATTACAGAGAACAACAGAGGCTCCTCTCCACTTAGCCAGCCTGTATTTATTCTATTAGTAACATCTCCATCAACTTCCCCGTCATGTTGCAAAATAGATCCAGATATCTAAAAGAATCTCTCTTATGAATGTTATCGTCACAAATCTTCACCTCGATTCATTCGCCATTGCTTCCATCAAAGGTGCACTCTATATATTCCGTCTTAGCCCTACTTATACGAAATCCTTTAGTCTCCAATGCATGTCTCCAAACCTCAAGCTTCTCATTTACTCCATCGCTAGTCTCATCAATCAACAGAATATCATCAGCAAATAACATACACTAAGGTAACTCATCATGAATGTGACTTGTCAACTCGTCCATAGTTAAAGTAAAAAGAAATGGACTTAAAGCAGAGCCTCGATGTAAACCAATGTTGATGTTAAAATAGTCAGTCTTCCTAGACGGGGTCCTCACAAGATAAAGCCCTATCATACATATCTTTTATAAGGTTAATGTACAGGACAAGTACTTGTCTCTTTTACGAAACTCTCCACAATATCTCTCGTGGGACAGAATCATAAGCCTTCTCCAAATCAATAAAGATCTTATAGAGGTTCTTCCTTTTGGCTCTATAAATCTCCATTGTTCTCCTCAACAAATGGATGGCTTCAATAGTTGAGCGACCTGGCATGAATCCGAATTGGTTTTCTTTTACATTGTAAACTTGCCTCAACCTTCTTTCGATCACACATTCCCAAATTTTCATAGTGTGACTCATCAACTTACCTCTATAATTTGAACAATGTTGAATATCTCCTTTATTCTTATAAAGAGGCACCATGATACTCCTCCTCCAATCTTCAGGCATTTTCTTGATTCACCAAATAACCTTAAACAGATTCGTAAGCCAAGTCAAACTGCGCTCACCTAAAACTCTCCATACTTCTACAGGAATGTCATCCGGTCCTACACCTTTCCCAAGTCTCATAACCTTTAAAGCCTCTTCTACTTCCGTTCTTTGTATTCGTCTATACCTTGCACGATTCAAGTAACTTTCACTACTAGCTAGATCACCCAACTCTCTATTTCCTTCCCCTGTGAAAAGTTTATGGAAGTACTGCTCCCATCAAGTCTCTATATCATTATGAGTAACAAGTATGTGACCTTCCTCGTCCTTAATGCATCTCACTTGAGAAAGGTCTTTGGTCTTTCTTTCTCTTGCTTTGACCAACCTGAATGTATCCTTCTGGCCCTCCTTAGAGTCGAGATTTTTATACAAAACTTCATAAGCTATTGACTTTGCTTCGCCTACATCCTTATTTGCTTCCTTCTTTGCTATTTTGTAGTTTGTGACAATTTCCTTTGTCCTACCCATAGACATAGCTTTAAAGTATGCTCTTTTAATTTTTAGCTTCTCTTGCACCCCTTCACTCCATTACCAAGCCTCCTTTTGACCTGGAGCTCCTCACTTTGACACACCTAGCATCTCTTTGGCTACCTTTCGGATACAAGATGCTACTGCCTCCCACATCTCGTTTGCACTTCCGTTACAATCCCAAGATAAGTCTTCTAAAACCTTCTCCATAAAGCTCGATTGCTTCAATAGAAGATTCCACCATCTAGTTCTAGTGATCTTAGGAACCCTCCTTTTCTTTACCATCCCTTTTATTTGCACGCCTAAGACTAACAAGCAATGTTGGGTTGTCAAACTCTCTCCTAGGATTACTTTATAGTCTTTACAACACAGCGATCTCTTCTCTTCAACGCAAAGTAATCTATCTGTGTTCTAGTTGGGTCACTCTTATAAGTAATTAAATGCTCCTCCGTCTTCTTGAAGAGAGTGTTTGCTATGAAAAGATCATATGCCGTTACAAAATCCAGAATGACTTTTCCCTCTTCATTTCTATCCCCAAAATCATGTCCTCCGTGAACACTAGCAAACCCTGAAGCATCTTTTCCCACATGAGTCAATTATGTACATAAAATAATAGGTAAAAATTAGGTAAAATATAAAATGTACAAAAGAGGCCCAAAACCCAACTTTCACATATGAGCCCCAATTTACTTGAACTTGGTCTTGTTTTGAAGGAAATTGAATGTCTATTAATTCAAAATGAGTAGAATCAAATCAGACACTGGATGAGGAAGATATCAGCCTTTTAGTCCGGAAATCCTGGAATTAGGTTTTGAGTTTCTGGTCTACTTATTTATGTTAGTACTTTTTTTGTATTTTTCATTTTATCCTTGTTAGTGATATGTACACAATGGAGGTGGTTTCGGGTTACTTGGAGTTAGCATGAATTAACTAAAAAATCAGGGAAGTTGGCATATTTTATAGGTCAGATTGGTTGTGATTTTTGGCTCCTTATTTTATTCAATAATGAGTGATAAAATGCAATTCTTATGAATACATGCCTGAATGCTAATTATGCAGAATTAATGAAGAAATGCCAACGAATTTTGGGGTTTTGAGCTTGATTTATTTCTTTTAGAGTGATGAATCTGAGATTCATCACCCCCCTAACTTAAACTATGCTCGTCCTTAAGCATCTAAATAAATGCAAGGGGGTGAAATGAGATGGGTTCCATACTAAGACCATGAGCAGAATGTGAAAATGGAACTAGACCCGACCTTTGGATTATTAGTTTGGCGGAACTTCTGTGAGACTTAGAATTTTAAAATCAACAGCCATCAAGTTCTACACATCATTGTCACACTTTCGGCTCAGAAGTCATCTTAGATCAATCTTCCTCCCAAAGCATATCCCGTGAACATTGAACAATCGACTCATGTATGTGAAAGTATTTAGCCCTTCCCATCCAGAATGTCAAAGTACCATGCAAACCTCCTCTCAAGTAACTCGTCCTCGGGGAGTCAGGTATTTCCTTCTAAGGTCTGTCGCGTTGTGTTCAGAATCGAAGGGGGGAGAAATTAGAAGAAGGAGAAAAGAACTGGAGGGTGACCAGTGTAGTCACCTCTCCCTGTGAAGCCGCCAGTTTAGCCAAGTCTCCACAAAGATCTGCAGGTTTTCTTGAAGCTTGGACCCTTTTTTGGTCAAATGTTTATTTGGTAGTAGGCTTCTTTGTGTTTGGATTTCTGGTAATTCTGCATGGATCTTGTTGTGCCCCTACGGATATGGAATCTTTTTTTTCCGTACATGTTTTGGGGTCTTAGAAAAAATTATGCCCAACCGTCCATCCCTTTTTCGAAGCTTTATTTCAACCCGTACTCCAGTCTTTAGATGTCAACGCTACCAGAAAAGAAACTCACACAGTCTTCCAAAATCCCGTCTGAGTTGAGCTAAGTACATAGTGCGAGAGTACAAATTAATTCCCTATTCCAGAGTCACACTCAGAATGAAGAGATCAAGTTAGACACTAAGAGTCAAACGTTGCATATTGTCATGTGGAACCTGAAGAATTAAGTCATAGACCTGAAGCTTCTAAAATCCTCTTTCTCGGTGAAGTTCCTCTGAAAATTAGGTGGATTAAGGTCAATTCCAGACCACTCTCGGTTTATACTCACAACTCGGTTCAGAACCCAAGGAATTTTCACAAATGCATGTAATGCTGGATGAAGTGCTGGTACATGAAATGCAGAGACAATTTCTTTTTAAAACTTTTGTGATTTGATTGATTTTGATTGATGTTTTTAATGCAAGGAAAAAATTTATTCAAAAAATGAATAAGAAGCCATTTTTTTAAAAAAAATGGTTGGTCACAGTGATAGTTGCAAAACTCATCATTGTTTTATTTTTTTGTTTTGTTGTTTTTTTTCAAGTTAGTTACGCACCCCATAAATACATATAGACTTACGCGAAAGTACGAGATATGGGTAAAATATATATGTAGTATATATACACACCCCCCATACTTAGCGAGTGCTATGTCCTCAAAGCACAAAAAGCATAAAGAAGACATGACTCGGGCTAAGCGTAAGAGAGTGAAAAAGAAAAACAATAGAAGTCGGCCCGCCCCCCTATACTTAGACTGTGAACAGTCTAAGTATAGAAGAAGAGCGAAACTGAGGCGGTCGGGAGATGTGAATGAGGAGAGTATATATAGATGGACATCGGTTCCCTCCTATACTTAGGCTCTGGTCAGCCTAAGTACGGAAGAAGGGTGGAAATGGAGTGATTGTAAGAAGGATTCGATGAAGAGTGGTACATACAGATGGCATCGGTCCCCCCTATACTTAGACCTTGGCCTAAGTAGAGGAAGAAGATGTACAAGGGAACCGATGGGATCGGGAGGGAAGGTAGCCGATGATCAAGACGGTTTTCGATTGATTTTTTTGTTAGCCTGGGGTGGGAGATCGTAATGATACGAAGAAGATGAAGCATATGATTCCCAATAATTATTAGTGTTATCCTCAGAAAAATCATGCTGGAGAGTAGATGAAGCATATGAATCAGATGATATCCAGCCATCATCGGAATTATCCTCAGAGGAATAATACTTGAAGGTGGAGGTACTCTAAATATTCTTGTTCTTTACTTGCTTCAGTTGTTTTCTCATAATTTGTTCCTTCTTGGATTCAAGCGATTCGTCCTCGGATGATGAATACTCTGAAACACCAGTCTCAGTCAGCTGATAAGAAATTATTCCAGTATATTTAATGAGATCAGGAGAATCGGCTTTGGATGAATAATAGTGAGGAATAGGAGTCGTCCAACGGGAATCGGTGTTTGGATCCTTGTGTAGATAGGATTTTAGAACTGCCGAACAGACCTCACTCATGTGGATTACCCTTTCCGGACCAGATGAGAAATCATTAGACGATTCCTTTTTTGGCATGTCAAAGGCGACTTTATTTTTAGATGAAGGGGCAACCATTTTGTTTCGTGTTGTCTGTGAAGGTGTTGGTCATGTGTGTGAGGTGTTGACTTAGAGTCTCTAGCTGAATAGCCATTGAAATTTTTCTCCTTTGTCGGTGTACGTACAACATATTTGTTCTTAGTAGTCTTAATGTTGGTGCATTCCTGAGTCTGATTGATTTGGTCAAGGTGATCAGAGAAGATTTCGGCCGACTCAGGATGCGCTTATGCATATTTCTCAGGATCATAATAGAAGTCATTTCCCATGATGAGAGCAGCGGGAAATGGAACAGTGGAAAGAGTCTCCGAACTATTGGTTAGAGCGCATCCCGCGTATTTGTTCTCGATTGACTTGATGTTGGAGTATTCCTGTGTCAGGTTGATTTAATCAAAGTGGTCAGAGGAGATTTTGGTCGACTCAGGATGCGCCCATGCATGTCTCAGGATCATAGAAGAAGTCATTTCCCATTGTGAGAGCAGCGGAAAATGGAAGAATGGGATGAGTCTCTAAACCAATATTCTCCTCAACAACCGTATATCAGGTGTAGCAGCGGGGTAGGGCTCATCTATTGCTTGATGGTTACGGTTGTTGACGGCTTCTGGTTTGCCTCAGTATATCGCGTTTCCTCAAAGACAGGGTGAGATCGAAGTGCTCCCAATGATGTAAAATTGATTTCTCAAGTCTCGCACTCAATAATTGCCTTAGCTAATGCCAAGAATGGCTTTCTGAGAATGATTGGAGACTGGGTGAATTCTCCTTGATGCTCAATATCAATGATCGTAAAGTCTACTTTGAGCGGAGCACCTTGAAATGTAATGATGACAGAAATGGATCCTCTTTTATCGATCGATAAGCCAGTTGAACGATCTCTCTTATCTTCCTGATAGGTCCGAGTTTAAGCTTGTCAAATACCGTGGTCAGGAAAATATTGGTTGGTGAGTCATCATCGATTCGAATGAAGGATTGATTGTATGATCAGAATATAAAGGATTGACATACGAAGAAGTGGAGACCTTAGTTGGTTGTTTGTTTGTATGATCCGAATATAAAGGATTGTCACTCATGGAGTAGATTGGATTTTTCGAGAGGGTTGGATCTATTTGTGGGTGAGAGTCTCCTGTGAAAGTTAGATGATGCCGGTTAGAAGAAGTTTTAGATAATTTTGGTTTGACCGAGACGAATTCATTTTCATAATATAGATCTGATGGGTACTCGGACAAATGTCTCGTCATCTTTGAAGAAGGTGGATGAGTTGTCATGATAGATCATGGTTGAAAATGTTCAAGTGTTCGGGATACTCAATAGTAGAAACCCAAAATTTTAAATCAAGGAAAGTGATGACACAAGTGTGCGGTTTTTTCCGATATTCGAGATCGGTTCACGCACACCAATGCAAACACAAATCAAACCCTAGATTCACAACTCATACAATGAAGACGCAAGAGTTCGGCAATTATCTTTTCAATTTTAGTTGGTGATAAATCAATCTTGAAAAATAATTAGCGAGTTGTAAGGTGCCGGAAATTTTCTTAAAGACTGTTCCGAATTCTTATGACTAGTTGCACATATTTTCAACCAGTATGAGTGTAAGTACGGACCGCAAAACGGCTACTCGTTACTTAAGGACGGAGCCTTACATAGTGTCCCTTAAACCACCTACTCTGCTAAAGAAACCCAGACCGTTTACCAGCTACCCGTATTTCCTCACTGAGAAGTAGCTAATCGTTTTTATAGAATCAGTAGTCAATATGAAAATCAGGAGCTGGGCTCTAGCCTTAAGTGTCGTCTCTCGCTCACTCAAACAGATAAATGAATCCAAGGTCGGGGTTGCTCTCCCGCAAAAAAACTTAATTTTATGAGTTATTTTAGTCGATTTTTTTAGCAGTCCCAATTTTAATTAGGTGATTACTGAAAAATTAGGTGAGCACAAAAATACGTCTACCATGCAATCCCAATTTCCTTTAAAATTATGTGACAAAACAGGAGGAAGAAATTCGGGAAAAACCGATGCACGCGAAATAATGATGTATGCTCAGATAGAAGACTTACAGTGATTCCTCACAATCTCCATGTGGGATGCAATACAAGAATTGAAAATTATAGTCGTGAAGAATTGAGTTAAAATTTTGACTAAGTTGAACGATCTAATGTGCGTCTCAATTAATGTAAAGTGTGGTCCAAGGTTCTACGAGCACAAACAAAAAATCTTAAAAACTCTAATAGCTGTATGTGCAGGTCTAACCTACGAGCCACTGAAGTCGGACCCCACCCTCACTGGAGAGTGAAACAGGTCACGACACACCACAGAGAAAGTTTAAGGTCTTATTACACACGCGAGAGTCCAAAAGGACACCGTTATAAATGAGCGATTAATAACAAAAATTAAAATTGCAGAAAAAAATCCTAACCTCTACGCTCTCTCACGACTCGACTCGATCTTAATTTTAATGCGGTTTTTTGGGCAGTGAAGATGCTTCGGCTCGAGAAAACCGCTCAACGGGCGTTGGGTACCTCGCACAAAAAATTAGAGAGAGAATGTGTAAGAAAGTGATACGAAAATTAATCAAAAAAATAAAATAGGGGAATAAATGTGAAAAAAATAAATGCTGAAAAAAATGAAAAATATATAGTGAAAATTCAATCAGACTACCCGAAAAAGGAAAACCGAACATTAATTTTTTTAGACAAAATCTAAGCCGTTTGCCTCCCCGGCAACGGCGTCATCTGAGGAATCCAAAAATACCCTCTTTAATTGATGAGAATTATCGTTTAAATTTGTCGTTTAATTTGTAGGTGGGAATTCGGAATCAGTCAAGAAATAACAATAATAATTTAATTAATTTTATTCGGTGTGGTTTTTTTATGTTTATTTTACTTGGGTAAGTCCCAGAAGCGAACTCAAGGAGGTAAAGGAACAACCTAAAATAATATCTATCAAAGCTCGTGCACGGATTTTGAGGTGGTATTTTCATTTTTAATTGCAATTTTGGAATGCAAAATGCAAATAGGGCTAGTTTTAGGGACTAATATGCAATTTCAATCAAACGATATTAAAAAAATTACGGAATTTGGCCGAGATGTCAATTATGATGAAGTGAACACGCTATAATTTTTTGGAATTTCGGATGCAAGATGAATATTTAAAAAAATTAAGAATGCAAATGGTGTGAATTTCAATATTTAATTATAATAAATATTAAACATATTTATTTTCAAGGAATAAAATTATCCAAGATCTATCACAAGGTGATTGATCTAAGATTAATCCTAAATCTCAAAATTATGAGTTTTAATACCTACTAAAAATTAAAGATTGAAATATGCAAAATGATTTTTATAGGGCAAACCATGCATGCAAAAGCAATTCTTTTTAGTTACAATGTGAAATACAACTAATTCTATGATCCATGAATTTCTAGCAATTTTTCGGACAGTGGTTAATTAACTATGAATTTCCAAGCACAGATTGGGTAAAATATGCAATTTATCACAAAAATAAATTATTACTAATTAATCACAATGCATAAAAATATCACAAACATGCCGTAATGTCAAGAATTAATTGAACAACACAATGCTATTTTTGGAATAATAAAATTATGCGAAAATATTGCTTAAAATAATATAGGAACACAGGGTTCCGTTTGCAATACAGAAAGTTAAATAAAATAACAAAATGAAGAACATGAGTGTAAGTAAAATTATCATGACCCTTGGGGGATAGAATGCAAAATTCCCAAGGGGCACGTGCTGCGCGCCTGGACCTCGGTGTGAATAGGCAGACTGGAGGAGGGGCTTCGCAATTTTTCCTCTACTATGTGCAGGTCACGTAACTGGGGGGCTCCTTGGAATTGAGTAGACCTGAGGGGTGTCTTTGGAAGATGTCCCCCCAACGCACGTACCAAGCACGTAGGTGGGGGTCTCGAGACCTGTGCCCAGCGGAGAGGGGCTTTGGAGTCGTGAAGAGGTGAGGAATCCGGCTATGTGACAGCTGGGCTCCTGCAGCGGCCGGAGACATGGCTGATGGTGCTGCTTTTCTGGTGGTCGTCGGGTCAGTTGCGAGGCAGATGAGGGAAGCACGGCGGAGCGGGTGGAGGCAACTTCTAGGTGCGGTGGCTTGATGGCCGAAGACCAAAGGCAGGGGATGGATGCTTCCTGGACGCTGGTGGCACATCGTTGGTGAATTTGTGTGGAGAACACGATGGAGAAGGCTCCTGGCTCCGGCCACTAGGAGTCGTTGAAGAGCACGGTGAAGGTGGAGTCGAGGAAGAACACGAGGCGGAGGCGCTGAGTCTGATCTCGGTGAAGCGCAAAACGGGTGGAGAAGATGAAGTCGCAGCTAGAAAATTTGAGCGGAACTTGTATGGTAGAGCTATGGTGGAGCGGTGAAGTTAGAAGGGGCAGTAGCGGAAGTCGGAGGTGATAACGATGGTTGGTGCGAGGTTCGATGAAATGGATGGTCGGAGGCTCTATGGCCAAAGAGGACGGATCTCGCCGTAGGGGGTGTCGTCGAAGCTGTTACCTCCGCATTTTGGTGCTCTATCGGTGGATGCTGGAGTCAAGGCGCGGTGGGCCTCGTTTTATAGGGTGAGGAAGGGTCGGCGATGGAAGGAGATCGGGATCTCTGATTGATACGATTGGAGGGGGCGGAGGCCGAGAATCGCGGGTCGATTTGGAAGAGGGATGGTGGCGGTGCCTTGGCCACAAGGGGAAACCACAAGGGGAAAGTGGATGGGAGATGAAGGGATTCGTGGGGCGGTGGCGGGATTCGTAGGGCTGAGCGGAGGAAGCGCCCCAATTCGACAGAAAGGCAGCGCTGCCCAAGAGGGGAAAGGGGGGAACGACCTGAGGGAGATGACGGGTCTGGGGCCGTCCGATCGACCGAGATCGGACGGATCGTGTCACGTGGCACTCTTATTTTATTTTGTTTTTTATATTATTATTATATTTTTTGTTTTTAATTGAATTTTTAATAATAATTTTTATATATAAAATAAATGAAAATAAAGGTCAAAAATGGGTGACACGTGGCGGCACCAGGAGCTGTCACGTGTCAGCCCCAGAAAAATCAAAAAAGAAGGAAAGAAAAATAAAAAAGAAATAGAAAACAACCTCAGATCGAAAAATTTCTTTACGAAAGTTGCTCGTCTTGATGAGATCTACAACTTTCATGAAGAGACCGAAACCAAAATCAATCATTTGCACAAAGTGATATTTTTGGGATATCCCATGTCATTAGAATACCTTGATTTTTTTAGTTTAATAATTTTTTTGTTATTTTTAAACCAGATAAAAATCCGGAAAAAATATAATAAAATCAAAGATAAATATTTACACATTAATCTATTTTTTTGTATTTTTATTAATTAAGAAAAAGAAAAAATAAAATAAAATACTAAACTACAACTTTTGTACAGATTGTTAGTGAAGACTCGAACTCGGTTAGTTTCTTTGATTTCAAGCACATTTCGGATTTGGATTTTTACGCATTTTAATAAAACTTTTATCAAAGAAAACAAATGAAAAAGAAATAAAATAAAATGATTCAATTATGCACATAAAATAATAGGTCAAATTAGGTAAAATATAAAATGTACAAAAGAGGCACAAAACCCAACTTTCACATATGAGCTTCGATTTACTTGAACTTGATCTTGTTTTAAAGTAATTGAATGTGTATTAGTTTAAAAGTGAGTAGGATCAAATCGGACACTGGATGAAGAAGATATTAACGTTTTAGTCCGGAAATCCTGGAATTATGTTTTGAGTTTCTGGACCACTTATTTACGTTAGTGATTTTTTTGTATTTTTCATTTATCCTTGTTAGTGATATGTGCACAATGGAAGTGGTTTCGGGTTATTTGGAGTTAGCATGAATTAATTAAAAATCATGGAAGTTAGCCTATTTTACAGGTCAATTTGGTTGTGATTTTTGGCTCTTTATTTTATACAATAATGAGTGATAAAATGCAATTCTTATTAATACATGCATGAATGCTAATTATGCAGAATAAATGAAGAAATGCCAATGATGTTTGGGATTTTGAGCTTGATTTATATCTTTTAGTGTGATGAATCTGAGATTCATCATACATAAGGATAATGCTTTCGAATTTTGAACTCATGCTCTTTCACATTTCTTCTCGTCTCGAGACATTATCCATCAAACAACTTGTGCTTACATGTCTCAACAAAATGGTGTTGCAGAGAGAGAGCATCGTCATCTTCTTCATATCACTAGAACTCTACTTATTTAGAGTTGTGCTCCTATTTCCTTTTGGGGTTATGCAATCCTTATGACATGTTATCTGGTGAATCGTATGCCATCCTCTGTCTTAGGAGAGAGTTCCTCTTTCCGTTATGTTTCTTGAAAAGGAATTATTCTCACTTACTCCTCATGTCTTTTGCTATGTTGCCTTCGTTCACCAGCTATCTCCGGGACTTGACAAGCTCTCACCTAGGGATGTCAAGTGTGTGTTTGTAGGGTACTCTCGGACTCAGAAGGGTTACCGATGCTATAACCCTTTGAGCAGGAAATATTATGTCAGTTCTGATGTCACCTTCTTTGAGTCTGTGATGTATTCTCTCCTGCAAGTGACCAGTTGGCTTCCTCCACATCTAATAATGAGATTTATGTGCCACCTCTCCTCTACGTCCGTCTGTTCCTATACCAGTTCCTGTTGTTCCACCCGCACCATCACCACCACCATCATCTCCACAACCACCTATTTCACCTTTACCGAGATTTATACCCGTCGGTCTATCCCTGCTCATGGTACTCGTCAATCATCCAACACGCCTCAGGTTTGTTGTGGCCCTATCTACCGTGGAAATAACACGGAATTTAAGGATGCCTTGAAGGCAAGCTGCTGGCGTGCGGCCATGGAGGAGGAAATGACTGCTTTGCATTCGCAGGGTACATAGAGCTTGGTTTCTGTTCCCTCAGGAGCTTTTGTTGTCAGTTGTAAATGGGTATTTACTGTCAAATATCATGCAGATGACAGTCTTGACCGTTACAAGGCAAGGCTAGTGGTGTGTGTAATTGTCCTGACTGTTACAAGGCAATGCAGATGGTAGCCTTTACTGTTATTTGAAGAGGTATTAGTGTTTCATCTGTAATTGTCCTTTTAGTTTCCGATTCCAGGAGCCTCATTATCATCTCAAGATTAAATGAGTTCCTTGATTTCATTTTCATCTTGATTCTCAAGAGAGTCATCCTATAAGAATCATATTCTCACAGATGAGATCTTTTAAGAATCTCAAGGTCATAAAGTAGGTATCCAATACCATCCTTTATTTTCCTAATGAAGTAGCACTTTCAAGTGCTAAATTCCAGTTTACTTGCTTGGAAACTTATTAAGGATATATATTGTAGTCTCTACTACATATATACCCGGAAACTAATAGGTAATTATGCTAAAAATCATTATTGATCAAATCATGTCATATATGATCCAATTGTATCTCCCTACAACTCTCTTGAGTTTAGGGTTATTAGGAGGAGTGAGATAAAAATAATATTCATATCTCTATAAGGTATTCTATGAATTCATCTAATAGGTACTGACTACCTAGATTGGATCAAATTCTTTTAATCTTCCTTCAAACTTTGGTTCTAAACCAAACTTGTGAAATCTTTAAACATTTCAAAGGTTTCTAAGTGAAGAGAAGAAATCTCATATCACAAATAATCATCAATAGATATCACATATCCATAATGTTTATTCTGATATAGATGATTCACATACATCAATATGCATGAGATCTTGAATACCTTGACATCTTACACCATTCCAAGGAAGGGTGTATTAGACATTTTTACTTTTGAATACAATATTCACAAGTACGTAAGATTTCAACCTTTAGACAACCTAAAGTTTCATCTCTCACTAGTCTATTGATCGCATCAACGGACAAATGTCCAAGGCTTGATGCCAGATCATTATCAAATGATCTTCATTCTCCTATTGATTTTTTAAGGTTTAATTTCAGTATTAGAAATGTTAATGAGCCATTCATTAATTTTCTAATTTAGTAGAGTCCACAAGATTTTAGATTACTATCTGAAATATCTCCATCATAACTCTTTATGATAGGTCTATTATAGAATTCTTGTTTATTTTCAACATTTAGAAATAAACAATGAGTATACTCTAATATCTAGGTCATAGAGACATTCTCTAAGACTAAGGGCTCTCCCGCTGAAAATAACACTCATGCACCATCTGGATCCTTCTCTAAGGATCCTAGATAAACAAGATAGTCACACTATCAATACATCAGCTTATTGCATTATTGGCATTCATCCAACTATTTGGATGTCATATGGAAGTCCCAGAAGCACAGTCAACTCTTTGACTTTCCTTCTAACTTAGGTCCAACTCATGCTTCCACTGCGCTCCCTTTATCTATAAGCAACCATTGCTCAAGACAAAGGATCTTTTATGTTGAAATAAAAAAAAATCAATATAAGAGTATTTCAACATTTATACATGCTTCATTCAATTCATACAATATGAATAATATGAAGCATCATTAATGACCAGAGTATAGACAGTAGAATGATGACACTCATCGTATCTACATCCATCTAAACTCTTAAAACATTGGTTCAGGTAGGTACTCAAACAATTTGAATACATCATCTCTTATAAATCCACCATTCTGCATGATGCAGAGAACCACGTTATTCATGATTAAATGTTGAGAGCACATATGTATGCCAGAATATCTTCTTAGAATTTTATAAGGATTATTTGACAATTGTGATCATCATCGACATGTCACTTCCAAAGTACATTCGATGAGAGATCAGGACTATAGAAACATACAAACCCTAGGGTTGAAGTCCTATCGTCTATTATAATTGTCATTCCTCATTATTATGAGGAAACTTGCACATTGCAACCACATACATTATGTGTTCAAGTGCAAGTACAATATCTTTATCATGGATCCAATCCATGATATTTTACTGGTTATTATTGAATATAACATTGAGTGAGTTTAATGAAGGATTACCAGAAATAAGAAATTTGCATAAGTGCATATATTTATATGTATACATATTTTACTTTAATTTAGGAGTTTTTATATCAAAGTTGCCTTGCCTTGTCAACAATGAAAGTTCATTCCCTTAATCACTTTCAATGTAAGAGATATACTTACCATTATATCTCAAGCAAGATCTGGGATCTCCTTCCTTATCTTTGTTACATCCCAATAATATGAGAACCTGTAACTCCGATAAAAAGAAGCGGGAACACATTCCGCCTTGCAAGTCCAACTTGCATCTCCCAATTCGGTCTTTAACACCCGGGCCCACCACCCCTAAGGTGATGTTATCCCATCATTAATTGAACCAACCGTCAACAGGAATACAACTCGCTATGCGCAATCCAATATCGCCCCAATAATATGAGGACCTGATATTGTAGTCACTACGCATACGTCCTTACTCTTTTGAGAAGCGAGGAGCCTGATCCAAATGGATTGTATGCAGGAGCTGTCACTTCGGACAGGCATCTCCTACATACAATATCTGGCGACGGAACCCTCCGCCTTAACAGGAGACCATGGATGTCACTTATGTGATCCTCCATATCATATTCAAATTCTAATTAATCATCATGAATTATATTCATTATGATTAATTCTTCCAAGGGAAATAACATCTCTATTCATAATAGAGTATTTTAATTTAAATTGGATTCCAATTAATCAAATCATATTAAATTAATGATCCAATTAATATCCAACAAACATTCTTTATTGTTACTTGAATTATGGTATTATCTCAAATACGTATTGTTTCGAATTTTAATAATTAGAAATACATCATGATTTCTTAAGCATTATACCAACCCTACCCGCTGTCATGTCCAGTACCGGCGGGAGTGGGACAGACTGCACACGGTGCAACCTGCTACCCAAACGCTCCCCGACTAGACACCATATCCGCCTCGGGAAAGTATAATGCAAAATAGATCACTTTGTACTTAAGATGATCATCGGTTTTTCAACCGAAATTATACCATATAATAATAATCAAAATATTTTTTATAAACATTATAATGAGATTTGCTAAACAATTCCCAAATCCTATTCAAGCAACATGTTTGTTGGAAAGTAAATTGTGTAACTAATTGTTATTTAGATCATATCTAATCAATTATTGGTTAAGGCAATGTCATTTAAGGAAATAATTATCATCAAATATTTCACAAATAATTTTCCATAATTATTCCAGGAAATTAAACCATTTAATTTCACTAATTGATTAAATGACAATCACAAGGTTCTTGATTAGGAAAGTAATTTCCAGCAGTGACCCTCACTTACTAAAATTAGCATATCTCAATCAATTTAAATCCAAATTAAGTAAAGTAAGTTTCCAACTCATTCAAGAGACGAAGCTGCGGGGGATCGATGATGTCCTTTGGCATTCTTTTGGTGATGGTAGCCTGAATGAAGTCCGGACGTTGGATGCGACGGGTCGGCCGGTGGTATGCTGGTAGCATGGAGATCGGCGGCGTTCTCTTTCAGCTCGGAGCTTAGGGGGAGGCATATGTTGTCGGTTCTGTTGGTTCGGAGTGATACTGCTATGCCCATCACGTTTTCGTGTATCTACGGCCCCTGCTGCCACATTAAAAGAAGGAAATTATGGGATGATTTGCACGATGCGGGTCGTACTTTCGAGGGGAATCGTTGACTCATTGGGGGTGATTTCAATGTTACGCTCCATCTGTCGGATCGTCCTCAATTCAGGGGTGGACAGGACCCGGGCTCCCTTGATTTTGCGGAGGTGGTTGAGGCGTTGGCTTTAGAGGATCTGGTAGCGGATGATGTTAAGTACACTTGGAGGAATATTAATTCCCGCTCTCGGATTGATCGCTTCTTGGCTTCTGGGGAATTCCTGGAGGCGTTCCCTCTTTGTTAGGTTTCCTCTCGCCCTCATTCATTGTCAGACCATTCGCCCATTATTTGGGAGTCCGGTGAGGGGCCTCTTTAGGTACGAGAAGTGTTGGTTGAAGGAAGTGAATTTCAAGGACTTGGTTACAACACATTGGTCTCAGTCGTGTTTTGTGGGGTCTGCGGCCTCCAGGTTAGATCAAAAGCTCTCGTCGCTGCGGAAGAAGCTGTCTTTATTCAAAAAGGAGTCGAGGGTGGCGAGGGTCGCCGCCAGGAACGAGGCTGAGGAGATCAATGCCAGGTTTGATGTAATTGAGAACGATAGGGAGTTGCTGACTGAGGAGTTGCGTGAGTGTTCTCTTGTGCAAAGGACTGTTACGGACGAGGATAGGAAGCGGAGCACAGAGTGGCGGCAGAGGTTGAAGATGAGGTGGATTAAAGACGGTGATGCCAATACGGCTTTTTTCCACCTAGTGGCTAGCGGACGGAGGAGATCTAACGCTTTGCGCTCTATTCGGATAAATGATGTTAGGTTTGTGGGGGAAGGGAGATGGGGCGTGCCATTGCAGCTCATTTTAAGGACTTCGCTTCAAGACGCTCACCGAGGGTGTGGCGTTGGTCGGGATGTGGGGCTCCGCTCATTTCTCGTGAGGCGGGCGAGGAGTTGACGCGGGAGGTATCGATGGACGAAGCAACGGCGGCCGTGTGGGACTTGAACGAGGATGGCTCCCCGGGTCCTGGTGGTTTTCCGGTTGCATTCTATCGGGATTTTTGGGAGGTGGTGGGTGAAGATGTACTGGAGGTTATTTCGGAGTTTTGCAGTGGGAATGCTGGGTTTGATCGGATCAATCGTGCAATCATTGTGCTAATTCCTAAAACCTCCGCGGCGGAGCGTATTGACGAGTTTCGTCCCATTTCGATATCCAATGGCATATATCTTATTGTAGCCAAGGTCTTGGCCCGTCGGCTTGCTCGGATACTGGATTCGATTATTTCTCCGGTACAAATGGCTTTTATTCGGGGCAGGCAGATTTCGGATTGCATTACGGTGGCGTCGGAGTTGGTCGCTGATTGGAAGAAGTCCGGAAAGCAGGGGGTGTTGTGGAAGGTCGACTTTTCCAAAGCTTACGACTGCCTCGACTGGAGGTTTTTGTGGTCGGTTCTGAGAAGGCGTGGTTTTCCTGAGGTTTGGATATCTTGGATGCGGCGCTGCGTGACCACGGTGTCCTTCCCTTTGTTGATCAATGGTCGCACGGAAGGGGGTCTCTTCCAGCCCCGGAGGGGGGTGCGCCAGGGTTGCCCCCTCGCTCCTCTTCTGTTTGTTGTGGCTGCGGATGTCTTGGCGCGCATGGCGGATGGTGTGATTGATGCTGGGCTTACGAAGGGATACTCCAAGGACGGGATGAGCGTGCCTTTATTGCAGTTCGCGGATGATACCATGTTTTTTATTGAGGGAGGCTTGTCCGATGTCTCAGGGATGGCGGTGACGCTTGAGCTATTTAGCGAGGTATCGGGTCTTTTTAAGAATGATAGCAAATCCAAGGTGATTACATTTGGTCTGTCAGAGGCGGAGGCGTTTGATTGCGGACGTGTCTTGGGGTCTCCTCCGGGTGAGTTACCTTTTGACTACCTTGGTATGCCGTTGGTGGTTGGGAGGACCAGGATCAGGGATTGGCTTATGGTCGTCGAGAGGGTGGAGATGTGCCTTGCTGGGTGGCGGTCAGCCATGCTGACGAGAGGGGGTCGGCTTGTTCTTCTCAAGGCGGTGCTCTCCTCGATTCCTGTGTTTTTCTTATCTCATCGTCGCATGCCGGTGGGGATTCACGTCCGTCTCGAGAAGTGTATGCGAAGATTTCTGTGGGGAAGGAATGTACAATCGAGGAGAGGGCTGCATTTGGTGGCGTGGGATGAGGTCGCTAGAGGCAAACATGAAGGGGGGCTGGGCGTACGGAGATTGGATCTCGTTAATGATGCTTTCCTTCTCAAATGGGCAAATAGGATTTGGGGCCAGGACAATGACTTTTTTACCAGAATATTGCGGGAGATTCACGGCGAAAGCAGGAACTTGGAGGCACGAGGCGAGGTGCTTGGAGCCCATACTCTGTTTTGGTGGGGGTACTGGAAGTATTTGGAAGGAATTTATCGTTGTTTGTGCCTGGCCTGGGAAATGGTGAGTCCTTTAAGTTTTGGGATGACGATTGGACGGGAGGGGGGTCCTTGAGATTGTGTTTCCCCCGCTTGTTTGCGTTAGCAGCTGAGAAAGATTGTACTGTCGCATCTTGTTGGGCGGAGGGTGTTGGTGTCCACCTTTCTTGGCTAACTTCTCGGATCAGAGGCTTCATGATTTTCTGGCCCTGTTGGGCGTCATCGGGGACACTGTTAGGCCTAATGCTGGTCGTGATCATTGGGCCTGGCGTGGAGGTCCATTCTCGGTTCGAAAAGCTTACGGGGCGATTGCTCAGCCCCCGCCGGCGCGGTCCGACATGTTGGTGCGCGATTGTGGTTTTTTTTGGGGCCTCAGGATCCCCGTGCGCCTTGGCTTTTTCTTATGGCTTTTCCGCAGGCAGAGATTGTCGACGAAGGAGCGTTGTGCAAGGCTATGGGGCAATATCTCTAATACCTGTGTGCTTTGCAATTCGGCAGTGGAGATCATTGAGCATTTATTCTTTGGTTGCCCCAGGGTCAGAGGAGTGTGGGAGGAGGCGAATGTGGCTTGGGTGCGCACGGATGACATGTCGGCCTTTTGTGAGTCGCTGGTGATGAACAGAAACAGGGCGAGAAGGGACATCTTGCTTCCCATTGCGAGATTGTGGTCGATTTGGTTGGGGAGGAATGAAGCCATCTTTTCGGGACAACGTTTCTACAAGGAAAACGTGCTTCTGCAGTGTGCGAGACTAGTGGATGATTGGTCTTTGGTTTAGGCCACAGTGGGTTGCTCCTTTTTGAGGCCTGTGGCGCTTTCTGTACAATTTTTGTCTTTCCCTTTTGTTCTCTTTTTGTAATTCTGCTTATTTCTGTTTTTTCCTCTTTCCTTTATTTAATGTATTGGGGCGAACACCACTGAGTGTGTCCTTTTTTTGGCGTCAAAAAAAAGTTTGCTAACTTGATTTACAACAGAATCTAAGTGAATTTGCACGCATTTCAAGGCGTTTCAAATCAGTAATTAACTCCTTAATTACGTCATGATTTGCAGTCCCCAAAACAGTGGATACATGTTCACTAATTTGATCATAACGTGAGTAAACGGATTCGAAATCACGCAAACTCAGATCCTATAGTTTACTTAATGGGGAACAAAATACAAGTTTTATTTTCGTGTTTAAACAATTTAAACAGGGCCGAAAATAATCACTAAACAGAGATGTGAAAATGAAATACGATAAAACTTTCGCAACCCTAACGAACCCAAGTCGGCTTTGGTTTATGGATCATATCCGAAACCTTCGACCTAAGGCTCTGATACCATTTGAAGGATATGGTTAGATCCTTAAGCGCATCATGGAAGCATGAGGATCGCATCGTATGCGATCGGGAGCGACTAGTCGCACTAGTTGCTCGATGCAGCGGAATTAAAAAATTTTTCATGTGACGAAACCACATGATCCAAGAACACTTCTCGGATCGTTTCGTCTAAACCACAAACAAGTAATAGGATTACCTCTTGAAGAGTGGTTGCGATCGAGTCTCTAAACGAAGAGACCTCTTGTCTCAAGTCCGATCCGACAGAGGAGATGCTTGCCAGCGTGTTGATGAAACACGTGCTTCTCGCAATCCATGTTGATGATCCAAGCGGCAGATCTCATGATCCCGACACACGAGATCCGACGTCTTCGTCACGAGCGAGGCGCACCGAAGGAGACGGAGATCCATGAGCAAATGATCGGGCAGCATAACGACGGCGCTGCGGCGATGGAGACTATCTCTAGGGCATCCATGGTGGACCGCCACATGAGAGAAGGAAAGAGGGCATGTAGATAGAAAGAGAGAGAGAGAGAGAGCCGTATATTCTCATTAGTCTCTGAAGAGAAAGGGGTGCTCTTCTATTTATAATATTTTGGGATCCATGGATTTCAATCCGTGGGCAACACAAATCTAATGGCTCTCATTGATTTGTGTTTCTTTTAATGGCTAAGATTTGTGTTGGTAAAAACCAACAACAATTAATTTAATTTGGATTAAATCTATATTGATAAATCAATATAAATCAATCCCAAATTAAATCAATCAAGCATGGAGATTATGGAATGAAGATTGCCTCCTTCCATAATATGGGATTTGGTTGCAATCTCATGTAATCTCATGATATCTCATGAGATTACATTATTCCATGGAAATCTCCAAGATTTACAACAACACTTGTTGTAAATTATTCAATAAAAATAATTCATAATTATTTTGTGAATATTGCAATCTTACCATTGGAAAATTGTGAATCACATTCACAACCCAAAATAAAATATGAATTACATTTTTCAATTAATTGTCCAATGTGAATCCAATTCACATCAACATTTAATTAACAAATGTAAATTACAAATTGCTCTCTTTTAAATATTATAAATCAAATTTATAATATATATACGATTAATATGTATAGTGCTATCCACATTATTCATATTCATGATAATTAAATCACATTTAATCATCTTGGATCTCTATTCTCATGTGCCCAAATAATGTGAGACATTCACATTATTTACATATTTGATAATCAAATCACATTTAATTATCTTAGAAAACTCTCCTTATAATATGAATCAAATTCATATTATTCATGACAATTAAATCACATTTAATTATCCATTTTCTTAATGCTCGGATACATATATCAACAATGAAATTATCCTAAACTCTTTCAAGGATAATGCGCTTTCTCCGCGAATACTTGGAGATAAGGATAGGGCGATTGTATTGTTCCACGTATAGTGACTTGGATATTGAGATCACGTCTCAATTCCAGATCTCGGGCATCCCATAGATGCTTGATTAAATCAAGACCGCAAATCTAATCTTCTCATTGCATCTGAATCACATTCAGATCAATGTCCAACATTTGGACTAAGATCAGATTACTTCTAAACTGAGAAGAGTCACTAAAATCCAGACCCGTTTCATCACTCCCTAAGAATGGAAGCGTCATGGTTATACAACCGTTTATGATCACATCACCCTCAAGTATTCCCAATACCTGTACATCATGCATACTGGAAGACTCAGAATAAACCTGAAGTATAAGATCAATTTTACACTGTCTACTTCAGAGTTTTATCATCAAGTTTCTCATTCGATCATTGGGAGTCGGTATCGATCATATGCTTTCCAAAAGCATATATCATACCTAGGTGTTGATCATATACTTTCCAAAAGTATATATCAAACCTACAAATTCAGTCAAGCTTCCAAAGCGAGACTACCGTGCACGGAATTTGGTTCTCCCCAATATCTCATGAGTGAGCTCATGTCTTCTGGTTCAGTAACTGAATCTGTATGATCCCTTTGATAGATCGTATTACTCATATGCCCTTATATGCACACCAGCGCGCCGGTGTATAGACCTTGATTAGGTCATCAACCTATTGGTCTGCCAAATGTACATACTCAGACATATAGTAACACATCTGTCTCCGGTCAGAGGATGCGTACCTATATTATGACAGCATACGACATAGGACTTTGGTTATCTCGATCTCGTTAAGTCAACTCTTTGACCTAACTAATCTGACATCTCTGAATCTCTATTCCTATGCAGAGAACCTGCATCAAGAGAACGGTCAGATATCAGCCTAAATGAGAAAGGATTGCCATCTCCTACTCAGGCTGGAGATCATCTCTCAACAATCATTTGACAGTGCTTGATGAGTCTTCAATCTAACTCTTTAGATATTCATCCAAGCACCAGCCTCTATGATTCAATAACTGAATCAACAACTGTATAATCATCAAGATGGCCATGGTACATAACCCCAATTGTCTAAGGGACCTATTATGCAAATTGGTTATTCTTCATTTCAGATCAGGGAATGATATTCGCAATAACATTTATTGCATAATGGCTCGTCGTGGGCTCGCATGTCCAACAAATACTTACTCCTAAACGACAATCAAGTCCAGGCTCTTAGATATCTACACACAGATTTAGTCTACATATCAAGGAGATACATACTTGATCGAGTACTATTTACTCCTCACAGGCCTGTTTGAGGAGCTTCTTATCTTTCAGCCGACTTGTTGTGACAAACCGATAATAGAACGTGCAGAGTGGCAAATGTATCGCTTCTTATCAGGATTACAT
The DNA here is from genome assembly GCA_037367405.1 of Ottelia alismoides. Lineage (NCBI taxonomy): Eukaryota > Viridiplantae > Streptophyta > Magnoliopsida > Alismatales > Hydrocharitaceae > Ottelia > Ottelia alismoides. The sequence goes on along the minus strand of JAZKJV010001559.1, from coordinate 1,019,078 downwards.
CCGCGATACAATCTGGTGAAGGACCAATTTCTGACTCCTGCGGCTCTACCCACTCTTGAGACCATCTTTGATTGACTTCAGGAACTTGAATCTCCTTCACCCCCTCTGCCTGCTTAGACTACAACACATTTTGGTAGAAGACGGTCCAACTACCAAAGGGGATGTGGATGTGAATTTGGTTGTGGTCATGGTCGTGAGTTTGGACGAGGACATGACTCAAGATGCGGACATGGACGTGATCCCACTACTACTCGCTATACAGCATGCACACATTGTAGACGCCTGAATCATCCGTCTGAACGATGCTGTGAAAAGTTTGGCATGCCTTCTAATGCCAACAGTACCTATGAGACAGTCTTATATGATGTCACCTATGGTACTGCAGACAGCTCTCATGATCAACCATCTGGTGACAGTCAGACTTCTTTTACTTCATCTTAGTATACTCAACTTCGACAACTGTTGTAGAACTCTGCTAGTGATATTAATGCTTCTGCTTCTACTTCTACTGCTAGTCTGACCACTACATCAGGTACAATTGTCAACTCTGGCTCTACATCTACTCCAATGTGGATCATTGACTCAGGTGTCTCAACTCATCTGACGGTAGAAGGTAGTCTTCTCACTTCTTCACAGTCGTCTTCCATTGTGAAAACTGTTCGTGTTGCCAATGGAGCTCATTCACCTATTACTGATGTGGGCAGTATGGAGTTTTCCTCCAAACTCCGGCTTAGTGGAGTTCACTGCACTCCTGACTTTCCTCTTAGTTTGTTATCTATTCACAAGTTGTGTACTAAGCTTAACTGTCGAGTTATATTCGATGAGTTTTGTTGTTATTTTCAAGACATCCGGACGAGATAGATTTTTGGTGGGGGATATGAGAAGTGTAGAGGCTTATATATGTTGCGATGTACTGTTTCGTATTTTCTATTTATATATTGTACGTCTATGTAATTTACCCAAGGGTTTTCTCTCTATATAAGAGACCCGAGGGCTCTATGGAATAACATATCAGAGTATTGTTTACTCTATCATGGTATCAGAGCCCTAACCCTAACCTAGGGTTTCCTCCACCCGCCTCCCCCCCCCTCTCCCGCCGCCGCCAACAGGCCCCTCGCCGACCCCCAGGCCCCTCCGCCCCTCCGCCAGAACCCCAGGCCCCTCCGCCGGACCCCCAGGTCCCTCCGCCGGAACCCCAGGTCCCTCCGCCGGACCCCCAGGCCTCTCCGGTCCCGTCGCCAGGCCTTCCAGGCCCCAGCCCAGCCGCTTGCGAGGCCCCAGCCGAGGCTTCACCAGCCCCGCCAGGCCCCTTCCGACCCCAGCTCCGCCGCCTCTTCTCCGCCGAGGCTTCACCAGCCTCCCAGCCGTCTGCCTCGCTTCGGTCGAGCTCGGGTCGATGACGGGTTCAAGTGCATAACGTCTACATATGCACTTGAATCCTCAACGGTCTCGGTAGACACCAGTTTCTTTGTCTATCATCCCTAGTTCAGATTCTCCGGCAGTATGTCAGAACAAAAGGTTGATATGCCCGCCATAGGTGCCTTTAAAGGTTCAGCACCAATCGTCAAAATGGACGGGACAAACTACAAACTGTGGGCTATGCAGTTCCTCAGTCTTATGCAGTCATGCGGTAAGAAGCATATTCTTACTGAAGATGAACCGCCGGAGAAGAAGGGAATATATGCCTCATGGGAGGCTGATGACGCGTATGCCAAAGTTTGGTTGTCAGGAATGCTCACTACGGAGATAGCGAATGATGTCCTCCATCAGCCCACCGCCAAGGCGATGTGGGATATTCTTGCCACGACATACTCTCAGGTACGGAACGAGACAAAGATGCTGCAGCTGCAGCATGATATTTTTACCACGAAGCAAAATGGGAGGCCTCTTCATTCTTTGTACACGTCCCTTCGTGGAATGTTCGAGAAACTTTATAGTACCATCCCACTCACAGCCACGCCGGAACAGCAGAAGACATTCCGCAAAGCCACTATGGTTGGCGTATTACTTGCTGCTCTTGACCCGGAATATGAGGCAGCACGCTCTCAGATCCTTGCTGATGCCACCATTCCACCGATGGAAGAAGTCTACAGAAGGCTCAGTCGTGTACCTGTTCCATCGAATACAGCGACTCCACCTCCCTCGGCAATGGCAGTCTCCAGAGGACGAGGCAATTCGTCCTCATTTCGTGGCAGAGGAAGTGGTGGACGTGGCCGCGGAGGTCGCATACGCTCTACGTGCTCATTCTGTCGTCGTACTGGTCATTCGGAGGATACATGCTATTCCAAGCATGGCTTCCCTCCTTCTGCACGTGTCGCTGATCATGTTTTGGGTCCACCAGCATCTACTCCAGATCACAGGTTCGAGGAGCTAGTGGCACGGCTTCGTGATATCATGCCACAGTCATCATCAGAGGGTGCTGATGCTTCTGATGTTGCGGCTTCGGCGTCAGCTAGTACATCTGCTTCAGCCAGTGCCTCAGGTAGTCCTTCAGTCCCATATCATAATCATGATTTTACAGGATGGATTGTTGAATCTGGAGCCACCCATCATCTATGTCGTGAGAAAGATATTCTGCAGTCCTATAGACCTGTTCAGCCTGGTCGCTCTGTACTTATTGCTGATGGCACTCATTCCCCTATCATCGGTCAGGGGGAGACGGCCTTGCTGCCCTCTATGCACTTACAAAATGTTCTTCATGCACCAGAATTCTCTATGAATCTCTTATCCATTAGTCAGATTACACGAGATTTGCACTGTCGTGTTATTTTTGACCCATCGTCTGTTATTTTTCAGGACATACTAACGGGCAGGGTGATTGGCTGTGGCTCTGAGCACAATGGCCTCTATCGTCTCGTACGGAACTCTTATGCTAGCGTCTCACTACATTCCCAGGGCTCCGTATCTCCGTATACCTGGCATCTTCGGTTCGGTCACCTGCCGCTACAGAAAATGTGTCACCTCCTGCCTCAGATCTCTCCGAGTTCGTCGTTTCGTTGTGAAGCATGTCAGTTAGGGAAGCACCATCGGTCCAGCTTCCCAAGTCGTCAGAGTCGGAGCAGTCGCTCCCCTTTTGAGTTATTTCACATAGATATTTGGGGTCCCAGTCGTGTCCCAGATCATCAGGGGCACAGGTTCTATTTAGTTGTGGTTGATGATTTTTCTAGAGTGTCCTGGACTTTTCTTCTTAAAAATAAATCCGAAGCAGGAAGTATTATTCAAAATCTTATCAATGAGGTTCAAAATGTTTTTTCATCTACTGTTAAGTATGTGCGTACTGACAATGCATTGGAATTCTGCACTCTTTCCCTTGCTCGCTTTCTTTCTTCTAAAGGCATTATCCACCAAACCACATGTGCATACACGTCTCAACAGAATGGGGTTGCAGAACAGAAGCATCGACATTTCCTTGATATTGCTCGCACATTACTTATTCAAAGTTGTGTCCCATTATCCTTTTGGGGGGATGCTATACTTACAGCATGCTATCTGGTCAACCGCATGCCTAAAACTGTTCTTGGGGAAAAGTCTCCTATCTTTGTTCTCTTTCCTGACAAAGATTTATTTACACTTACACCTCGGGTCTTTGGCACGGTTGCGTTTGTCCACCGATTATCTCCAGGACTTGATAAGCTATCTCCTAGGGCTATCAAGTGTGTTTTTGTGGGCTACTCCAGGACACAGAAAGGATATCGTTGCTATGACCCCGTTCATGACAAGTACTATGTGAGCGCTGATGTTACATTTTTCGAACCGGTCATTTACTTCTCCCCTGCAGGTGACAGATTAGTCTCTTCCACATCCACAGATTCTAATGTCTATGTGCCTCCACCTCCAAGCCTGGGTCAATCCTCTACTCCACCACCACCACCACCACCTCCATTTGTACCTTTTCCTAAGTTCTATACAAGGCGGACAGGCCCTGCTCAGGCTACATGTCAACCATCCAGCACGCCTCAGGTATGTTCTGATGTTATCACTAATGATGGCTTAGACAATGCACCAGTGCAGGAGCCTTTACTACAGGAGGAGGATCAACCAGTCAACACAGTGACAGATGATCTGGATCGCCCCATTGCTCACAGGAAGCAGCGAAGACAATGTGTGTCATATCCTCTTGCCTCTCAAGTCTCATTTCATCGTCTCAATGGGGATTTCCAGAAATTTGCAGCTGCTGTCTCATCAGTTGAGATTCCACGGACTTATCAAGATGCCATGAAGATTGATTGCTGGCGTCTGGCCATGGAAGAGGAGATGCGTGCCTTGCAGTCTAGATAGACTTGGTCTCTTGTCCCCATTCCTCCAGGTGCCTCCGTGGTGAGTTGCAAGTGGGTGTTTATAGTGAAATATCATGCGGATGGACATCTAGATAGATACAAGGCCAGACTTGTAGCACGCGGATTTACCCAGACGTATAGGGTAGATTATTTGGATACGTTCTCACCAGTGGCTAGACACTCCACTCTTCGCATCCTCCTATCTGTTGCTGTGGTACGTGACTGGACCATTTTTCAGCTTGACGTCAAGAATGCTTTCTTGTATGGTGACCTACAGGAGGAAGTCTACATGCAGCAGCCACCAGGGTTTGCTGCTGAGGGGGAGACTCAGATGGTGTGCCGACTTCATAAGGCTATCTATGGCCTCAAACAGAGTCCCCGAGCATGGTTCCAGAAGCTTTCCCAGCTAATTGAACGACAGGGGTTCAAGAGATCAAATGCGGACCATTCACTGTTCATCCAGAAGACTTCTAGAGGTACAGTTGTTGTCATGATATATGTTGATGACATCTTGGTTACAGGAGATGATGCTCAGGGAATTGAGATAACCAAGTCCATGTTGGGAAGCCAGTTCATTACGAAGGATCTGGGCACGATTCGATATTTTCTGGGGATAGAATTTGCAAGAAATGCACAAGGAATGGTGATGACTCAAAGAAAATATGTCACAGACTTGCTACTTGAAACAGGAATGACTGGATGCAGACCTTCAAGTACACCTATGGACCCAAGCATGAAGTTGTACGACGATGATACCGAGGAGGTGAACAAAAGAAAGTACAGAGAGATGGTGGGTAAGCTCTTATACATTACTATAACTCGACCGGATATTGCCTTTGCAGTAAACTAGGTGAGTCAATTTATGGAGCAGCCGAGGCAAGTTCATATGGATGCCTTGTATATGATATTGAGATATCTGAAGTCTTCCCCAGGCACAGGATTGCTATTCAGGAAAGATACAGATCTGTCTATTTCAGCTTGTGCAGATGCAGACTATGCAGGATGTCCAAGGGATCGTAAATCTACTTCTGGATTTGCTATCTTCATAGGAAGCTCTTTAGTTTCTTAGAAAAGCAAGAAACAGACTGTTGTGGCAAGATCCAGTGCTAAATCCGAGTACAGAGCCATGGCACAAGCAAGCGCAGAAATGATGTGGGTTAGAGCAGTCTTAGAAGATTTGAATGTAGATGTCTCCTTGCCTATGAATCTCCAATGTGACAATCAGGCAACATTGTTTATTGCAAATAATCCAGCTTTTCATGAGAGAACAAAGCACATCGAGGTGGATTGTCATTATACTAGAGACATGATTCAGAAGGGCTTCATTTCCACTTCTCATGTCAGTTCAGAGGACCAGACTGCTGATATATTCACCAAGCCATTGCTCAGAGGACCTTTCAAGAGATGTTCTTCCAAGCTGAGCATGATAGATATCTATACTCCATCTTGAGGGGGAGTGTAGAGGCTTATATATGTTGCGATGTACTGTTTTGTATTTTCTATTTATATATTGTACGTCTATGTAATTTACCCAAGGGTTTTCTCTCTATATAAGAGACCCGAGGGCTCTATGGAATAACATATCAGAGTATTGTTTACTCTATCAAGAAGAACAATCTTTATTATCTTGGCATTCACTCTGATTCTGGTTTTGGCGGTGCTTCGTCAATCTCCGTCGATCCTCTTCTCTGGCATCTTTATTATGGTTATCCATCTGCCAAATCCCTCTCTTTAATGTTCCAGGAACTCTCTATGCTCAAGCCTTTTGAGTGTGAAGTGTGTCAGTCCAGGAAACATCAACGAGCGTCATTCCCTGCTCGTACAAAGCCTCGTCGCAAAGTTCCTTTCTCTTTAGTCCATTGTGATATTTGGGTACCTTGTTCGGTCCGTACCCTGAGGGACATAAGTATTTTTTTGTTTTTATTGATGATTATAGCATGTCGTCTTGGGCCTATCTTTTAAAAGAGCTGTCGGAAATTCATAATATTGTCAAAAAATTCTTTCATTATGTCAAGAATATTTTCTCCTCTGGTATACAAATTTTCCGTTTTGATAATGCCTTGGAATTCACAATATGACCTAACAAAATTCTTTGCCTCTTAAGATACCATACATCAAACCTCATATCCATTTACATCCCAACAAAACGAGATAGCAGAGAGAAAACTCATACATCTCCCAAATATTTCCCGCTCACTTCTTACTCAAATGAAAGTTTCCAAAACCTATTAGGCTGATGTTGTTCTGACCATCGTTCATTTTATAGACAGAATTCCATCTCCAATCCTAAGTGGATCCACCCCCCTCTCTCTGCTTTACCCAACTGAGTCACCCTTTCCTCTTCCCTTGAGAATCTTTGGATGTATATCATTTGTTCATAATTTCCACACTACAGACAAACTTTTCGCTCGTGCAATCAAATGTGTCTTCGTTGGTTATTCGCGTACTAAAAAAGGTTACAAGTGTTATGATCCAACTGGACATCGCTATTATATCTCCGTCGAATAAACCTTTTCTTAGCATACCAGTTTCTTCAATCAATCTGTTACAGATGTTCCTCTAGATCTCTTACCTCCACCTATTGTCTATAAGCGTTGACAAATATCTTCACCACCAGATGTTCCTTACCTGTTCCTTTTGTTGCAGGATGATATGCCTTCTACAAGTGTCCCTCCACTGCTGTCCCAGATGATCCTTAGGAGCTTCCAATTGCTCTATGCAGAACTACGAGGCAATGTACTTCTCATCCCATGTCTCATTTCACCTCTACTGCTAGTTTATCTTCCACCGACAGACGATATGTTGATGCTCTCATGGTTATTTCTATTCCGAGAGACCACTATAGTGCTTTGCAGGATTCAGGATGGTGACAGGCCATGAATGAAGAGATGGATGCTCTTATTTCTAGGGGGACATGGGATCTGGTGCAGTGTCCCAAGGGGACTAGACCTATGGCATGCAGATGGGTCTTTTCGACCAAGTAGTCACCAGATAGTTACATTGATAGATTAAAAGCACGTCTTGTGGCCAAAGGCCAAAATATATGTAGTGGATTACTTTGAAACGTTCTCACCGGTTGCACGAATGGGATCAATAAGGACTATACTTTCAGTGGCAGCTAATGAGGCATGGCCTATCCTTCAGTTAGATGTTAAAAATGCATTTTTATATGGCGACCTTGATGAGGAGGTGTACATGATGCAGCCTCTGGGAAATCAAGTCCAGGGGGAGTATGTATGCCGACTTCACAAGGCCATATATGCTTTGAAGCAGAGCCCAAGGACATGGTTTGATAGACTTATTGCAGAAAATCAGCGTTCTTGGCTTCCAGAGAACAACCTCTGCTATTATGTGTTTGTCAAAAGACAAACAACTGGTATTGTTATACTTGCAGTCTACGTGGATGATATGGTTGTCACAGGTGATGATGATAAAGGGATACTAGAGAAAAAAGCCTTCCTCCAGAAGGTGTTCATTACCAAGGACCTTGGTCCACTACACTACTTCTTGGGCGTAGAGGTACTACGGACTACAGAGGACATTCATTTCTCGCAAAGAAAATACTGTCTGGACATCCTTACTGAATCGGATTACTTGGATGCAAGTCCTCTGGTATTCCTGCAGATCCAAAGCAACACTAAACATCCTCTGATCCTATCTTCGAAGATGTTACTCGATACAGAAGCCTGGTTGGTAAACTTCTTTACCTTATTGTCATCAGACCAAATATTTCTTATGCAGTGAGCAGAGCTAGCCAACATATGGAGTAACCTTGTTATAGTCACTGGCAGGATGTTCTTCAGATTCTACGATACTTGAAGGAATCACCAGGGCGTGGCCTCTTTTATGGCGCAAATGGGTACACCGATGTTATCGCATATGTTGATGCTGATTATGCAAGTTCGCCAGAGGAACAGCACTCCACAGGATATGCTATGATGGTTGGAGGAAACCTTGTTACTTAAAGAAGCAAGAAACAGATTGTTGTATTCAGATCCAATGCAGAAGTATAGTACATGGCGATGGCTCAAGCTACCTGTGAGATCACGTGTATATTGACTTTTCTACAAGAACTCGGTATTGTTGTCACTGCTCCTATTCCACCATATTATGACAACAAATCTACTGCATACATTGTCATAAATCATGTGTTCCATGAACGAACCAAGCATATAGTGATTGACTGCCATTTTATTCGTGATGTTGTCAGGATTGGAAGGATTACTACTCCTCACATCAACACAGATCTTCGGCTTGCAGATGTATTCATAAAGGCCTTATCCAAGAAATGCCTTTCCTGGATTATTTTCAAGTTGGGCATGACTGATAAATATGCCCCAACTTGAGGGGGAGTGTTAGTAATGTATCCTACGGTTCTTAATTATTATTCATTGTAACCCCGTTAGGTGCACATATGTATTTTCTCCTTCTTTGAGCTCTCTAGGGTTTCGTCCTATATAACGCCTAGACCTCTGGAATAAGACAAGCTATTCCATTATTTCATTCTTCTCCACCACACATAGTATTCATATATCCCTAACCCTAGGTGAGTTTATATACTACTCTCGTACAAATGGATCCCTAATATCAATGGATCCATATACCCGAATACAAATAGCGAGACTCCCATTTTGTTGGGTATGGTACGATAGGAGGGGTGCATACGTCGGCTCTTCAACCTGGGCCAGATAGTTAAGATTCAAGGGATATCAATAACAACCACCAGAAATACTCTATTAAGTACCAAAATACCTTATTTCCATAGTTCATTCCATCCTAGTCCATTATGCATCTTTCCCTATCATGTATACACGCCTTCTAAAAATCTTACACTCAGGCTGTAGCATATTTACCCTCGCAAAATCTATAATTAGAGGAAGACTTGATCAATATGTTAGGAATAAAGGGTCTCAGAAATTTGAAAGCAGGTTAGGAGCAAACAAAAAAAAGATTGGGAATCTACAATGAGATGTATAAGTCAAAGGGAAACATCCACTAGAGCAGCATCCCTCCCTAGATAATAAGAAAAGTGGAAATTTTCTACAATATGTGGACATGGACAAATAGACTAACCTTGACATAGAATCCATTCTAACTAGAGTTTCTACAGAAGGGCAGAGGTAAATGGTGGTGACAATAAGTTTGTTGTGACGTTCTACAATGATGTTGTAATTCGTGTGGACATGGCATCACAAAGCTTCAAAAGGATTTCTAATGGCGATATTCTCTCCAAACTATACTTGCCTTTACGCTTTTGGATACAATTACAACCAGATAAAAGAAAGAGATTTAACAAAATAGTCAAACTCAAAAGAAGGTTGAAGTGGGAAGGTTATTTGACCTCAAGTTGGTGGTACGCATCAAGAAAGATGACATGTGGAATTCTTAAATTGGACCAACATATGATTGTGGTGACAATGGGTGTCAATATAATTGACGGAGAATAGAAAAGAGGAGAGATAAGTGCAATACAGTAAGCGGTAATTCTCCTCAAAAGATATGACTTGCGCCCTAAGACTTAAATCCTCGGAGAGAGCAAGAAGCATCCAGTGTCTTTTTCTTTGAGTCAAACAAGGAAGAAACATGGAAAGGTGTCTGTCCCACATGAATTGATTATGAAAAATTAATTACAGGAGCCATGGAGAATCTTTGCTTGAAGCATCCAGAATAATGGCAAAAACCAATGTAAAACAAGGCATATTAGGCAAGGTGTTCCAACAAGATAACATGCAAGGTAGGATTGAGCATGCACTACAGGCAACGACTACAGAAGAGGGGAGGGGGAAAAGAGGCAAATGGTCTTCCATGGGTGGGGGGAAAGGGAAGAAATAGAAGAGGGCGTCATGCAATGTGTTGCTCCTCAATTCATACTGGCAGAAGTGGTAATGGGGATCAAGAAGTATGCTCAGGCTGTTCTTGAGAAAGTAAAGGTTATGGCATTGATGGAGCTTAGGAAATCGGTGACATTGTATTTCTGAAGTATCAGGGTTTGGAAACTCGAGAACTAAAGGGATTTCTTTCCAGAGCATTATAAATTTACACTCCTTAATGGTAGAAGGGGCAAACTGATTCATTTAATATAAATGCGAACAAATTACTAGGAGGACAAATAACCAGAACTTGAGGGTTGTGGTGCTAGTTCCTCGGTTTTATTTGTAAAAGAGACCTTAGAGAAAATTTTTCACCTTACTCCTGTGACTCCAGCAAATAGCCCCGGTTTTGCTATTGCTTTTTGAAGGTTTCTCAACTCCGAAAATATGTCTTTCCCTTGCGAATAACTATTTCCAAAACAAGCTCTCGAGATTACATCAGCAGAAAAACTTCTCAAATCATCATCAACAACAATTTCAGCGCTGCCTCCGCCACAATAAATCTGATGAGTCCAAGTATCTAACAAGGGCTCCATAGCATCCACCATCAAGCTAACCATACCCTATAATCATGCAAACTTCATTAGATTTATAGGAGACAACAAGAACTCCCACCTTTTTAGGTATCAAGTAAAGAGCGAGTAAACCATAACAAGAACGATATTTCTCACTCTCTGCTGAACATGAGATTAGTATATTAAGAACTAAGGAAATGATAATGGTAACATATTTACTTTAACAGATAAAAGATTAAAATGCATAATCGTTGAAACAAGTGTTGTAATGGGAGAAACAACACCAGCATTGCATAGGCGTGATGGACAGGATATTATTATGACTTGCTGCTCTTTTAAAGGCAAAAGATAAAATAAAATAATTGAAGATGTATCCGTAGTTTCTTAAGAAGATGTAGGGGAGATAACATACATGAAGGTGTTGAGCAGGAGCGGACCCACATATGTTGAGATTTATCCTGTGAAGATTGATTAGTTGAATACAAGTGAAGAGCATTGCTGATGTGGTTGATCTCCCTCCCGCCTTCTGATTGGCTGAGAGATTTTGGGTTGGATTACTGAGGTGTCTGATCCGCCTCCTGCATTCTGATTGGCTGAGAGGTGTCGGGTTGGATTGCTGAGATGCTTAATCCGCATCCTGCATCCTGATTGGCTGAGAGATGATGGTGGGGATTGCTGAATGCTTGGTATTCTTTTGTTGTACTATAAAAGGAGCACTGTGGCACCACATATTGTATCCCAACATCATTCAAGCAATAGTAGAGAGAGTCTGGTGTGAGCAAGTGGAGTAGGCACATTGCCGAACTACTATAAATCCTTGTCTTGTGCGATTGTGTGCGTTTTCTTCTTCAATCGTGGTTCTAGTCGTGTCGTGCTTGATCGGATCTGTCCTCAAAAACTGGTATTAGAGCAAGGTTCGGAGATCAACCTCTACACAGATGGCGGAAGAATCGAAGGTCAAGATCGAGAAGTTCAATAGATCGAACTTCACGTTCTGGAAGATGCAGATTGAAGATGTTCTATATCAAAAGGATCTCTATCTTCCAATCAAAGGAAAGATGCCCGAAGCCATGAAAGATGATGAGTGGAAAGTCTTAGACCGAAAGGCTCTACGAACGGTAAGGCTCGGTCTTGCTCCATCGGTGGCTTCAAATATCGCAAAGGAGACGACGATGGCGAATCTTTTCAAAGCTCTTGAAAAGGTGTATGAGAAGCCATCTGCATCAAATAAGATGTATTTGATGAAGAAGCTTTTCAACTTAAAGATGAGTGAGAACTCCGTAGTGGCTTCACACTTGAATGATCTGAACAGTATCATCAACCAGTTGAAGTCTGTGAAGATCGTGTTTGATGATGAGGTAAAAGCTCTTCTACTTCTTTCTAGTTTACCTGATAGTTGGAATGCTTTAGTTGTAGCGGTTAGCAACTCCTCTGGTTCTGCAAAGTTGAAGTTGGAGGATGTTGCTGGTCTTCTTCTTGGAGAAGAGGCACGACGGAAGACGTCTGGAGAAGAACACTCGTCAGGTTCTGCCTTGAATACAGAAGGAAGAAGCAGGAAGAGCTATAGGAACCAAAAGCATTCCAGAGGAAAGTCGATTAGAGGAAGATCAAAATCCAGAGATCCGAAGTCTGTAGTCTGCTGGAACTTCAATCAAAAGGGACATTACAAGACAGAATACAAGGTCCTAAGAAAGGAGAAAGGAGAAAATGACAAAGGTAAGAACACCATAAATCTCACTGATGATGAGGATAGCGATGCCTTAATATGTGTTTCAAATGCTCGAAGTGAGTCATGTATTGTAGACTCTGATTCTTCATTTCATACCACTCCACAAAGAGATATCCTCCAAAATAATGTGAAAGGTGATTTTGGAAAGATATATCTAGGAGATGATGAATGTTGCATCATAATTGGAAAGGGAGACATTGACATATCACAACCCAATGGTGGCTTCTTGAGATTGAAGAATGTTAAACATGTACCCAGTCTAACAAGAAATCTGATATCTGTTGGACAGCTATCAGAAAGCGGCATGGTGACATCATTCGATTCAGACTCTTGGAAGATGTCAAAGGGATCATTGATCCTTTCTCCAGGTAAGAAAGAAGAAACCATGTATATTGCATCAGGCTCATATGACAGGATAAATGTTGCATCATCTGGGTGTGATGCTAACACTTGGCGTAGACGACTTGGTCACATGAGTGAAAAGGGAATGAAGATCATGCAGAAGAAGGGAAAGTTGATAGGATTGCAGACCGTTGATCTGGACTTGTGTGAAGATTGTATTTTGGGAAAACAGAAGAAAGTCAGTTTCACAAAGACTGCAAGAGTACGAAAGACTGAACGACTGGAGCTGGTTCATACAGACATATGGGGTCCATCTCAGGTACCTTCCCTTGGCGGATCTCGTTATTTTATTACTTTCATTGATGATGCAACTAGAAAACTGTGGGTTTATTTTATCAAACATAAATCCAATGTATTTGAGACATTCAAAATGTGAAAGGCCTTAGTTGAGACTGAGACAGGTTTAAAGTTGAATGTCTCAAGTAAGACAATGGTGGAGAATACTGCAGTGAAGAGTTTGAATTCTACTGTACCAAGAACGGGATCAAGAGATTGAAAACGATACCAATGAAGCCCAGACAGAATGGTGTTGCTGAACGCATGAACAGGACTCTTCTAGAGCATGCGAGAAGCATGAGGATACATGCAGCACCCAAGCGACATTGGACTGATGCAGTGAATACAGCTGCATACTTAATCAATCGAGGTCTGTATGGTTCTTTAGATGGGGATCTTCTGTTAGAAAATAGGAAGCGGAAGCGGAATCAGAAATAAAGATAAAGAACTTGAAAGAACACGAAGATTTTTATGTGGAACCCTACTCTGTAAGGAGCGGGATGAAACCACGGGAGAAGCCCTCAAAGGGGCATATGCTTCATTGCTTTTTCTCATCTGGTACAGGAGGTCTGAGGCTCCTTATATAGCCTCCATAGAGCCTCCAAATCCCACCACAGATAGATGTAGCACTGAACTCTTGGATGGAGTAAATGGATCCTGGAGAGATCTATTTACCCATCTCCCATACATATGACGTACAACCAAATACTTCAACACTCCCCTTCAAGCTGGAACATGCAATGCTCGGCTTGGACAAACAGAAAGAAACTCAACTCACGCTACAGGACACTACGGACAATATCATCCCAACGCGCACAACTGTTGCTGTCGAGGACATTGCTTCTCATGCCGTGCAAGTGAGGAGGACGAACGGGCTGGAGTGTGAGTCTGTTGAATCTCCTTGCCGGAGAGCATGTGCTCTGAACTGCGCCTGTCAGAATCACTACAACTGAAAAATGAGTCTCCTCGTCGGAGTACTCTGGCCCGCCACAACATGTGGACAACTGCTCCCTCTCTGAAAAGAGTCGAACTGAAAAGGCCGTGGAAGTGCAATCCTCGTCGAAGTTCATGGTCGATGGAGAATGGAGTATGAAAGAAGTCTCCTCGTCGGAGGACTGAGTCTCTCCCATCTGACACAGAGAATGGTACCCTACTCTAGAGTCCCTATGATACCACATGAAAACCCTAGCCAACATGGCATAGGGAATGATCATCTACTATGGAGTCCCTATGGCTCACATGAAAACTTTGGCTGACAACAAGAATGATGGGAAGCACGAAACTGAAGATCGCACAATCGTACGTCTTAAACTGCAGACTCGGAATCTGATGTCGAGTCTGACAAAATCTCTATAGAGTTTAGAAATCGGTTGGTCTGAAGAATATCGGAATCTGGATCTCGAGAATCTGAATAGACCTGTGACTCTACATATACTCCCCATTTCTCCCATACTTGTCAGAAAACCAACATCGACAAAGTTGGGAGAAGGCTAAATGTATAAATATGGGAAAAATAAAACATCTCAAATGCCGATAATTTTTTGCTTTTCAAATTCATTCAATTTTTTTTCGGCTATTTCATTTTTTTTTAATTTAAGCTGTCAAAAAAATCAGCCGTTGACATTTTTTTTACTAACGGCCTCTCTCCTTTTTTTTCTTTTTTTTCCTTTTTTTTGCAAATTGGTCCAACAGGACCCTCCCTCTTCTCTACTCATTTCATTTTTTAAAATGAACCGTAGGCCACTCGGGGGCATTTACAATAAATAATTTTTTTTTTAAATAGTAGGCCATCGTCCCTGTAGGGCCCCTGTGTACTAGCCATCATTAGGGTTCCCTCTTGCGGGAACCCCCTTGTATCCCAGCGTCGTCCCCTTTGGGGCTTCTTCAATATCCGTCGCCGCCGCCTTGTTGGAGATGCGTTGCTGCCGCCAGCGATGGGGCGTCGCACGGGGCGCCGCTTGTGCCTAGGACACGACACAAAGGGAGAGTTGCGAGGGAGGACTGATGGGGCTGTCATTGCCATGGCGCAAGGGGGGGTCTTCGTCCTGTTCATCGGGTGCAAGAGGTGGGGGCGGCGCCGCATTCTTCATCTTTTACGTCGCCTGCAGCTTGCGGAGGGAGGAGGCGTCTGCTTCACCTGGACAAGTGCGCCGCACGACAGGGGTTGGCGAGGAGGAGAGGCACCGTGAGGAGCTTGCGCATCGCCTGGGCACATGTCTGTGGGAATAGGGCTCCGTGTGCCGCCTGCGCGCAAGGAGATGGAGCTTGGGGTTTTCGGCATCGCCGCCTAAGGTCTCTGCGCCTGGGGGTTGCGCGCCATGGTGAGAGAGAGGCGCACCCCGAACAGAGAGGATGCCGGACAGGGAATGACCTGTAGAGATGACTTGTAGAGATGGAGCATATGCCTTGAGGTGTCTGGTTGCGCGCGGAAACCTGGGATGCAAGAGCTCCTGGCATGGGGACGGCAGGAGAGATCTCACAGCATGAGGACTTGATCATCCGTGCAGAAAATAGGATTTCAAAAAATGAAACCCTAGAACATGAATCCAGCCAGAGAGTTAACATAGAATAAGAATAATATGAACAAGAATAATATGAACAGATCTTGACGAACAACAGATCTTCAACATAAAAAAAATGAATCTCGAACGTAAATAAGAACTTGAAATCCTCGAGAATTGACCCACTCTGATATCATGTCAGAAAATAGGAAGCGGAAGCGGAATCAAAAATAAAGATAAAGAACTTAAAAGAACACGAAGATTTTTACGTGGAACCCTACTCCGTGAGGAGCGGGATGAAACTACGGGAGAAGCCCTCAAAGGGGAATATGCTTCATTGATTTTTCTCATCTGGTACAGGAGGTCTGGGGCCCTTATATAGCCTCCACAGAGCCTCCAAGTCCCACCACTGGTAGATATTGGACTAACTCTTGGATGGGGTAAATGGATCCTGGAGAGATCCATTTACCCATCTCCCATACATATGACACACAATCAAATACTCCAACATCTTCCAAAAGAAACGTGGACGGGAAAGGAGGTAACACTTTCTCATTTACGTATCTTTGAATACATAGCTTATATTCACATTGAGCAAGAAGACAAAGATCCTGGTTTACGTATCCTAGGTCAGTCGTTTGTGACTAAGGACCTTGGCAATCTTCGATACTTCCTTGGATTAGAGTTCTCCAGGAACGAGCGTGGTCTTGTGATGACCCAGAGGAAGTTTGTGACGGATCTTCTTTTAGAGACAGGTATGACAGGGTGCAAGCCTGCTACTACCCCTATGGATCCGAGTATGAGATTATATGATGATGACACTAAGGAGGCAGATAGGAGGAGATATAGAGAGCTTGTTGGGAAGCTCCTATATGCCATTATCACCAAACCGGATATATCTTTTGATGTGAGCAAAGTTAACTAGTTCATGGAGCAGCCCATGAAGGTTCATATGGATGCAATCTATATGATCTTGAGATATTTGTAGACTTCACCTGGTTCTGATCTTATATTCAATAGAGATACATCTCTTGAGGTGAAAGCTTGTGCAGATGCAAATTATGCAGGTTGCCCTAGATACGGGAAGTCTACTTCTGGCTTTGCTATTTTTGTTGGGAGCTCTCTCGTATCATGGAAAAGCAAAAAGCAGACAGTGGTTGCTAGATCTAGCGCAGAATCTGAATACAATGCCATGGCACAGGGAAGCGCAGATATGATGTGGGTTAGATCCGTGTTGACAGATCTTATTGTTGAGGTTTCTCTTACAATGCAGCTTTTACGTGACAATCAAGCAGCTCTATTTATTACCAATAATCATGCATTTCATGAACAGACCAAGCATATAGAGGTAGTTTGCCATTAGACTAGAGATATGATCCAAAAAGGTCTCATACCCACCTCCCATGTTGCTACTGGAGATCAAACGGGTGATATTTTCACCAAGGCTCTTGCTAAAGGTCCATTTTAGAGGTGTCGTTCCAAGCTGAGCATGATATATATATATATATATGCTCCAGCTTGAGGGGGAGTAATGAGATATTTGTATCTTACATTATTGTTTTTTCTCATTTCTATTTTCTTTATGTACCTCTCATGTAATTAATACAGGGCTTTTCTCCTATATCAAAGAGCCCTAGGATCTCATATAATGCATTCTCTTATTTTTCTCCCAACAAAGTGAGCAACAAGGGCCCTTCTTCCCTGTTATTTTTCCCTTCCATCGAATG
The DNA here is from genome assembly GCA_037367405.1 of Ottelia alismoides. Taxonomy (NCBI): domain Eukaryota; kingdom Viridiplantae; phylum Streptophyta; class Magnoliopsida; order Alismatales; family Hydrocharitaceae; genus Ottelia; species Ottelia alismoides. The sequence goes on along the minus strand of JAZKJV010001559.1, from coordinate 1,001,781 downwards.
CTTTCCACATAAACCACCACCATATTTATGTGTTTGATTGTCTACATAAAATTAGAGGAAGAGAATCATAAAGAAAAAAAATAAAAAGGACAATATATAGAAAAACTCTTAGCATATATCAAGCTTTCTATAATCAATTAGCGACCACGTTCCGATGTTCTATGATAATAACTCAGTGGCGTACATGACTATTACTTAATTAAGCACATTAAAGTTAAATGCCACCTTTTTATAGCTTTGTCTTGTACATATTACTACTATTCATGTCTTTATCGAGCTTATAACTTCTAATAAAATTTTTTCCAAGATCCTACCTAAGTAGTGACACATTTTCTGAGCAGCTGGTTGGTCTGATTGATATCGATGCCTCAACTAGAAGGATCCGTCAACTATTTTACCGTTTCTACCCTTTAAGTTCACATTAATTACAAATGAGACCACCTCCTCCCCTCCTTCCTTCTCTAACACACTTCATCTCCCTTCTGCGGGGTTGGGGACCGATCTTCAGACCTTCTTGAAGTAGCTCTTCGACCAAAGCCATAAAAATCGGGATGTTGTGGATGGTCATCGTCTCCATCACCGCTGACCAAATTCTCGTGGCAGGATGGCCTGATGGGTGATTGATGGACTCGTAATGCTTGCAGGCGTAGAAAGCACCTCCTACTCTCTCGAAGCTTCGAGAGCTGCCTGTAAGCCGCCCCGCCGCCTCCAAGTTGCCAGACCGCCCCGACCCACGATGCCTGCATGCTGCCCCGCCACCTGCAAGAAGCTGGCCCGCCACCTCCAAGTCGCCACGCCACCCCGTCCCCCGCTTCCTGCAAGTAGTAGCCCCGCCGCCTCGCTGCTCTGTCCCCCTCTGTCAGCAACCCCCCTCCCCCCCCCCCCAAGCCTTACCCTTGCCGCCGCCTGGAAGGCCCCCCCTTTGCAAGCATTCGGGCAAGTCTCTGGCCCGCCGCTTCCCTACCCACACGACCCCCCACCCCTCCACCCCGGTTGCGAGCCCCGCCATCTCCCTACCCTTGCGGTCGCCTCTCCACCTCTTGTATCGCAACACCGATCGACCCCCCCCCCGGTTGCGAGCCCTACTATCTCCCTACCCTCGCCACCGCCTCTCCACCTCTCGTATCGCAACACCGATCGAATCCCCCCCCCCCCGCCTGCCTGCAAGCCTCCTCGCCACGTCGTCTCTCCACACCTGCACCGTCGCCTCCCTACCCCAGCCCTGCCCCCCCCCTCCTCGCACGTGCTTCCTGCAAGCCTCCCCGCCCTGCCATCTCTCCACCCCTGTGTCGTCGCCTCCCTACCACAGCTCCACCGCATCCCCCCATCCCCCCCCACACGTGCTTCCTGCAACTCCCTGCCCCGCCGCCTCTCCACCTCCTCCACCTGCAACCCCACACTGTCAGCCCTGCAAGTCCGTCCACACGCTTGCAAGCCCCAAACCATCGATATTCTCTTTTTTTCTTTTTAAAATTTTTGATTAATCCCAACAGTTAGATCAGGGATTGGTTAGATTAACTCAACCATCTAGTTAAGTTAATGAACTAAACTAACGGAAGGTTATGGGTGTAAAATAGAGCATTTATTCGAGGTCTTGGATGTAATTGCGATTATGCACGGTTATGAATGTAATTGCGGAATTACTCATGGTTATGGGTGTAAAAATCCCTTGTTTTTTTAATCACTCCTCCCACTCTTTAAATAGAGGTGTAATTTTCACAATAGTAGTTCTCTTTTGTTTCCGCACTTCAAAACACACATCACTCTATGTGCAAAACTAAATTGTTCTTAACTGACTTAGAGCACAGTCCTTTCTTCTTAGTTCTTGTACAAATAAATAGAGGGAAACCAATTATAGATATATGTGCATTTCCATACAGTTAGACAAGTTTAAACAGGAATGTAACAACCATTGAGAAAAAGAAAGGTACTATATAAAATGAAAAACAAATTATGGCCATAAATAAACCATTCAGTTTCATGAAACAAACTTGGAAGTCTAATTACAACAGCTTCACATGCAAATATTATTTTTTTTCCTTGACAGAACTCACCTTAACCTTCTCCATGAAGAATTCTGGTGCAATCACTTTCTTTCGTGAACCCAAAGAGCAGCGTTTGACATCATGATTCCATGGCCGAATAAAGGTTCAAACTCCTTCTGTAGATATGGAGGTTTCCCCAAATTCAGAGGCTTATATTGGCTTATCTCTTTGATGATGGCGACATGGCTGATATGTAACATCTGAATGCTTCCCATTGAATACATAAATACCGGACCTATGGAAATCAAAAGTAAATTCATCTAATTAATACGTCAATTATAGCAACTGAAGGACAAGATAAACCAGGATCTATTGGAGTGGGAATATAAGTAAAATGCCACAGTTAAGTACTCAATGTACAGCAAGTGGTCTTGATCAACTTCGCAGTAACTGAAAAAGTTGTGCTAAGTTATGGCAGTTCTTGTGTACAAGTACTCGTATATTTAAAACCTATATTATGATAAAGGAAAAGGATCCAAAAATTGTGGTGTGTGATACAAGTTAATTGGTATAAATAAAAATGTATTATGTTGAGAGCTATCTCTGTTTTTATGTCTTTGGAAGATGGCGCATCATGTTGAAAATAAGGAACATATAATAATAAAGGATCAGAATGACTATTTTGTTTCCTTTTGTATACAATGGGTCATGGAAGAAGCTCCAAGGGTTTGTCACTGATAGCCTTAGTAAAGTAGCTAGTTTGTTCAAAGAAACATTAGCAGAAATGTAGTAACAATAACCAGTAGGGTCATAGCACTTGTATCCCTTTTGAGTATGAGAGTAGCCAAGTGTTGAGATATTAGTTATCATTTATGGTTTTCGGGTATTTTCTTTTCTTTACGCCCATCTCATATAATTTGCCCAATTGGTTTCTCCTCTATATAAGAGAACCCCATGGTCTCATGAATATGCAACTTATTATTTTCTCTCCACATGATATCAGAGTGATGATCCTAGACCAGAGTTCTCGTACCCCGTACCCTACATGTCACCCCATCAGCTTCTACGGCTGTTGTCCAGCCACCGACTCCCTCCGAAGATGGCTGCGTCGCTGCCCAACAGCCATAGGGTCTTTGTGTGGCACCCAACAGCTCCTGCAGGGCCTCCATGCCACCTCAGGAGTCTGTTGGACACCCTATCAGCATCGTAGGGATACGCCAACCCCTTCCTCGATGCCACCCAGCACACTTGCACCTCCGCCAACACTCCGTTTGACGACTCTCGGCCTTCGATAAGCCCTTATGGCCCTTAATATCCTCTTTGTTGCCATCCAAAGTTGTTGTATTGTCTGATTTTGATCAGAAAAGGTGATTTCAGACCTACAAATCACCTTTTCTATCCCTAGAGCAGATTGAGGATAGACGAGGATGGTTGTATGAGTCTACATGTATAACTAATCCTTTATATGATTGTGTAGACTTTGCTCGGATAGGTCTACTTCCCCGATCAAGTTCTGTTTCAGCTTTCTTTTTTCATCATGTCAGAAAACAAGGGCGATATCTTCTCTTCATCTGGTGCCTTCAAGGGTCCAGCGTGAAAATGAATGTGACCAACTATGGGTTGTGGTCCGTGTTGTTTATGACCCTTATGCGGTACAATAACAATGAGCACATTCTGACAAAGCCACAGCCAACACATAAGACTGCGGACAATGCTTCGTGGAAGCAAGATGACGCGTATGTGTGTGTTTGGCTCTCTGGGACTCTAACCACAGAGATTGACAACGACATTGTGAACCATCCCATCGCCAAGGCGATGTGGGATATTCTGGCAGCTACGTATGCCCAAGTGAAGAACGAGGCAAAGATTCTTCAGCTTCAGTTTGATATATACACGGCCAAGCAGAATGGGCGTCCTCTATACCTTATATTCTTCACTCCGAGGCATGTTTGAGAAGCTCCACAGCTTCATGCATGTTACCACTTCCACATAACAGCATATGGCATACAGGAACTCCATGATGGATAGAGTTTTATTGGCATCCCAGGATCCAGAATATGAGGCGGCATGTGCACAACTTCTTATAGGTGTGACCATACCCCCCATGGAGGAGGCCTACAGTCGCCTCAGCAGGCTTCTTACCTCATCTGTTGCCACCATACATACCTCAACGATGGCAGCATCTCGCAGCAGAGAAGGTTCTACATAGTTCAGAGAGCGTGATCCTTATGGAAGAGGAGGTGGACGTCAGCATGGCCCATACACCTACTGTTGTCATCCATGTCACTCCAAGGACACATGCTATCAGCAGCATGGATTGTTGGACTTGTAAGCCCTTGGCGACCCATTGATGCAATAAAAATTATTGGTTTATCATGTCCATCTGAAATGAAATGAATAATTGAATGAGTGCACTTTATTATTAGGGTCCCTTTGTACAATTAGAGTTATGTACCATGGCCATATTGAATACCATACAGTTGGAAGGACACAACTGAATTCAAACATGTGATATTCAATAAAGATCTCCAATCTGAGAAAAAGAGATGGTAATCTTTCTCTAAAGATTGTTTCCAACCGACTTCTTGATGCAAGTTCTCTGCATAAGAATGGAGATTCGAAAGTGTCGGAATAATCAAATAAAAGAGTTGACATGATGAGGTCGAGATAAACTAAGACCTGAATCGTAACTGTCATGATCAGGCACACATCTTTTAACATGAGATAGATATGCATCTATATGCCTAAGTATGCACATTTGACAGACCAATAGGTTGGTGACCTAGCCAAGGTCCATATATCGGCGCGTTGGTGTGCATATGAAGTCGTATGAGATGTACGATCTCTCGAAGGAATCATATAGGCTCATAGTTGATGAACCGGGAACAAAGCTTACTCATGAGATATTTTAGGGTCAGAATGAATTCCATGCATGGTTGTCTTGTTTATGAAATAAGACAAGAATTCAAGATATTAATATATGCTTTTGGAAAGTATATGATTAATATTGTCACCTAATTATCAAATGAGAAATCTATTGATACATTCTGAAGAAGACAACTAAACCAGGGGCTGAACTTTTGATTTATCAAAGTCTTCTAGTGTGAAGGATGGATGAGTATTTCGAATACTCAGGGTTACTTTTGTTGTTGCAGTGGATCATCTACCATGATACTTCCATACCGACGAAGTGATGAAATATGATGGACTTTAGTGCTCCATTTAGCTAGATGATTTGTGATTTAATTATATTAAATCACAATTCATTTGAATCCAATTCCAAATATATTTTCAATGTCAAAATGTTGGTAACAGAAATGATCATGGAAATGTAAATATACAAGTTCCTTGAGCGCATTTCTTAGCTCCAAATGGTTTGGATTATGATTAGAAATTGTCAAGAAAGCTGGATTCAGCTCACTGATACTTTGTCCAACACATGGAGATTGTGATGCGTTTCGTTAAGCTCACTGAGAGTGTAAAGTGTTCCGCTCGAGCTCAACAATCGTAGGTGACGGAATTTTTTTGTAAAAATGGTATAAACCCTGAAATTGGATAGTTATTCACATTTCAAGTCACTATATATGGATAGTATGATCTCCCCGACATTATCTTCAAATATCTGCACATTTATCTCATGAGTCCTAAGTGGATTAGGACTCATATATGTTGATGGCAATATTGGAATTATTATGATTATTACACATTATTGATAAGGGAAATTTTGTGAATGTGATTCATAAGTATAACTCATTAATTAATGTGAATAGTGATTCACAACAATTAAATATTTATGGATGTTGTTAGAGTAAAACTCTTAGAATTTATTCCACATAGCCCTAGGGTCTCTTATATAGAGAGAAAACCCTTGGGTAAATTACATAGATAGACATGAGGAAAATAAGAAATACGAAAAGGTACATCATGACATAACGTAAACCTCTACACTCCCCCTCAAGATGGAGCATAGATATCTATCATGCTCAGCTTGGAAGAACATTTCTGGAAAGGTCCTCTGAGCAATGGCTTGGTAAATATATCAGCAGTCTGGTCCTCAGAATTGACGTGTGACGTGGAGATAAAGCCCTTCTGGATCATGTCTCTAGTGTAATGGCAATCTACCTCGATATGCTCCGTTCTTTCATGAAATGCTGGATTATTGGCAATGAACAACGCTGCTTGATTGTCACACTGAAGTTGCATGGGTAAAGAGACATTCACATTCAAGTCTTCCAAGACTGCTCGAACCCACATCATTTTTGTGCATGCTTGTGCCATGGCCTTATATTCAGATTTAGCACTCGATCTTGCCACAACAGTTTGTTTCTTGCTTTTCCAAGAAACCAGAGAGCTTCCTATAAAGATAGCAAAACCTGAAGTAGACTTACGATCCTTTGGGCACCCTGCATAGTCTGCGTCTGCACAAGCGGAAATGGACAAATCTGTGTCCTTTCTGAATAGCAACCTTGAGCCTGGAGAAGATTTTAGATATCTCAGTATCATGTATAGTGCTTCCATATGGACTTGCCTAGGCTGCTCCATAAATTGACTCACACGGCTTACAACAAAAGCAATATCAGATCTAGTTATGGTGATGTACAGTAGCTTACCCACCATCTCTCTGTATCTTCTTTTGTCCACCTCTTCAGTATCATTGTCATACAATTTCATACTTGGATCCATAGGGGTGCTCGATGGTCTGCACCCAATCATTCCTGTTTCAACAAGCAAGTCTGTAACATACTTCCTTTGGGTCATCACCATCCCTTGTGCATTTCTTGCAAATTCTATCCCCAGAAAGTATCGTATGGTACCCAGATCCTTCGTAACAAACTGACTGCCCAAGAGGGCTTTAGTCATCTCGACTCCCTGAGCATCATCTCCTGTAACCAGAATATCAACATATATCATGACAACAACTGTAGCTCTGAGAGTCTTCTGAATAAACAACGAATGGTCCGCATTTGATCTCTTGAACCCCTGTCGTTCGATCAACTGAGATAGCTTTTGGAACCATGCCCTTGGACTCTGTTTAAGACCATAAATCGCCTTATGAAGTCTACACACCATGTGACTCTCCCCCTCAACAGTAAAACCTGGTGGCTGCTGCATGTAGACTTCCTCCTGTAAGTCTCCATACAGAAACGCATTATTGACATCAAGCTGAAAAATGGGCCACTCTCGTACCACATCTACGGATAAGAGGATGCGAAGCGTCGAATGGCGAGCCACTGGTGAAAATGTGTCCAAGTAGTCGACACCATATGTTTGGGTAAATCCGCGTGCAACAAGTCTTGCCTTGTATCGATCAAGACGACCATCTGCATGATATTTAACTGTGAACACCCATTTGTAACTAACCACAGACGCACCTGACGGAATAGGAACAAGGGTCCAAGTCCCTCTAGACTGTAAAGCACGCATCTCTTCCTCCATGGCCAACTTCCGGCATTCAATCTTCATGGCCTCCAGATAAGTCCGTGGTATCTCCACTGAAGAAACAGCTGCTGCAAACCTCTGGAAATCACCAGTAAGACGATGAAAGGATACCTGCGATGCAAGAGGATAGGGCACACATTTCCTCTTCAGCCTTTGATGTGCAATAGGAATATCAATATCATTATCCACTATACTGACTGGGGGATCCGCCTCCTGTAGCAAAGAGTCCTGCAATAACGTTATCTAACCCATCATTAGTAGCCGTATCGGAGCATACCTGAGGCGTGGTGGATGGTTGACTTGTAGCTTGAGCAGGCCCTGACCATCGAGTGTAGAACTTAGGGAATGGAGGAATGGGGTAAGATTGAGGTATTGGTGGTGGTGGTGGTGGTGGCGTAGTTGAGACGGGTTGACCCATATTTGGTGGTGGAGGAACATAGACATGATTATCTGAAGGCGTGGAGGAAGATACCAATCTATCACCTGCATGGGAAAAGTACATAACAGGCTCAAAAAATGTAACGTCTGCACTGACATAGTACTTGTCATTGATTGGATCATAACATCGATAGCCCTTCTGTGTCCTCGAATAACCTACAAAAGACACACTTGACAGCTCTAGGAGAGAGATTGTCAAGTCCCAGAGACAAACGGTGAACAAAGGCAACTGACCAAATACACGAGGAGTAAGTGAAAATAAGTTCTTATCCGGAAAAAGTACAGAAATTAGAGATTTCTCCCCAAGAACCGAATAAGGCATGCGATTGACCAGATAACATGTTGTAAGTATAGCATCTCCCCAAAAAGCCAACGGCGCACTACTCTGAATAAGTAATGTTCGCGCAATATCAAGAAAGTGACGATGTTTCCTTTCGGCAACACCATTTTGTCGTGATGTGTAGGCGCAAGAGGTTTGGTGAGTAATGCCTTTAGATGAAAGGAAGTGAGAGAGAGAGAACGAGTACAGAATTCCAACGCATTATCTGTGCGCACATATTTAACACTAGATGAAAAAACATTCTGCACCTCATTGATAAGATTCTTGATAACACTCCTTGCTTCAAATTTATTCTTAAGTAGAAAAGTCCAAGAGACACGAGAAAAATCATCAACCATAACCAGATAAAACATGTGTCCCTGATGATCAGGAACACGACTAGGACCCCAAATATATATATGGAAATAACTCAAACGAGGAGCTACTGCTCTGACTCTGACGACTTGGGAAGCTAGAACGATGGTGCTTCCCTAACTGACAAGCTTCGCAACGAAATGATGAATTGGAAGAGATCTGAGGCAGGAGATGACGCATTTTCTGAAGTGGAAGGTGACCAAACCGAAGATGCCACGTATACGGTGAAACCGATCCCTGTGAGTGAAGGGAGACGCCAGCAAAGGAATTCCGGACCAGACGATATAAGCCACTATGCTCAGAGCCACAGCCAATCACCATGCCCGTTAGTATGTCCTGGAAAAATGAGAGATGATGGGTCAAATATAGCACGACAATGCAAGTCTTTTGTAATCTGACTAATTGATAATAAATTCATGGAAAATTCAGGTGCATGTAGAACATTTTGTAGGTGCATGGAGGGTGTCAAAGAGATCTCCCCTATACAACAATAGGGGAATGAGTGCCATCAGCTATAAGCACAGAGCGACCTGAAGAGATATCCCTGTAGGACTCAAGTTTGTCTCTGTCACGGCACAGATGATGGGTGGCTCCAGAATCGACAATCCAACCAGATAGATCATGTAACGGAGGAGCGACAGTAGTACTACCTGAGGTACTGGCAGCAGCAGAGGTACTGGCTGATGCCGATGCTGCAACATCTGAGGTACTCGCAGCATCCGATGATGACTGTGGCATAATGTCACGAAGTCTCGCCACAAGCTCCTCGAACCTGTGATCTGGAGTAGACACTGAAGAAGGCTGAACATGTTCAGCTACACGTGCGGAAGGTGGAAACCCATGCTTGGAATAGCATGTGTCCTCTGAGTGACCAGTGCGATGACAATACGAGCACGTCCTTGGAATACGACCTCCACGGCCACGTGTACCACGGCCACGAAAAGGAGACAAACCATTTCTCCCACGTGATACTGCCATCGGCCGAAGGAGGTGGAGTAGATGTGCTGGACGAAACAGGGATACGACTGAGCCTCCTGTAGACTTCCTCCATAGGAGGAATAGTTGCATCGGCAAGGATCTGGGAGCGGGCAGCCTCGTACTCAGGATCGAGAGTGGCAAGTAGAACTCCCACCATGGTAGCATTGCGGAAAGTCTTCTTTTGTTCTGGAGTGGTTGTGAGCGGGATGGTACTGTATAGCTTCTCGAACATCCCTCGCAGTGACGTGTACAGAGAATGAAGTGGCTGTCCATTCTGTTTCATCGTGAAAATATCATGCTGCAGCTGCAGCATCTTAGTCTCATTCCGCACCTGAGAATATGTAGTGGCAAGAATATCCCACATCGCCTTGGCGGCGGGCTGATGGAGGACGTCATTTGCAATCTCCATCGAAAGCATCCCTGATAGCCAGACCTTGGCATACGCATCGTCAGACTCCCAAGAGGCATATATCCCCGTCTTCTCTGCCGGTTCATCTTCGGTAAGAATGTGCTTCTTACCACCTGACTTCATCAAACTCATGAACTGCATCGACCACAGCTCATAGTTTGTCCCATCCATTTTGACGATTGGCGCCGAACCCTTAAAGGCACCTATGGAGGGCATATCAACCTTTTGTTCTAACATATTGCCGGAGAAGAAGACTTAGGGATGATAGACACAAGACCTGGTGTCTACAAAGACCCGGTTGGATTCAAGTGCATATGTAGACTTTATGCACTTGAACCCATGTTTGAATCGGTGTCGAGCGGAGAAGGAGGAGCCCGGAGAGGGGCTTCGTCGACGGCTGGAGAGACCGCGAGCAAGGGCGGGTAGCGGCGGCGGGTGAGTGGCGGGGTTACCCTCGGCGGCGTGGAAGATCAGGTGAGGGCGGGAGGTGGGGGCCTCGGCGACGAGGGTGGGCGGCGGCCGAAAGAGAGGAGGGACGGCGGGGGGGTGGAGAAGAAACCCTAGATTAGGGTTTTGGCTCTGATACCATGTTAGAGTAAAACTCTTAGATGTTATTCCACATAGCCCTAAGGTCTCTTATATAGAGAGAAAACCCTTGGGTAAATTACATAGATAGACATGAGGAAAATAAGAAATACGAAAAGGTACATCATGACATAACGTAAACCTCTACAGATGTGATTCATATAAATATTTATGTAAATATGATTTACATAATTTTTCAAGGCATGAGATTTTGTGAATTTGATTCACATTAATTTTGTAAATGTGGCTAGAATTGAGAAACTCAATCACAAGCTTGGCAATTGAATGATCAAGGGTCAATAGATCTGCACTCGAGGAGTTCTTCCTCGGAAGAGAGGTATGCGGGGTGATAGGCGTGCGAAAGGCGGGTGAGGGTTTGGCGAGAGGTTTGCCAGAGGGGGGGGTGGGAAGGTATCTCTGGTCGTTCGGAAGCGTCGGGCGGGCGTGAAGGTCTCTCTGGCCGTTCAGAAGCGTCGGGCGGGGCGAGGTTTAGCGTGAAGCTGCTGCGGGCGATGGGCTCAAGGGCGATGAGGATGGATGGCAAGTGGTTTCCCATCGGAAGCTAGGAAAGAGGTGTTACCACTGTGGTGAGCGGGGCCATCTGGCCTCCGCTTGCCCTCTTCCGCCGAGGTGCTTCACCTGCGGTTCCCCTGGTCATCGATGGCTCGTGTGCCCTTTCCAAGTTGCCGGGGATGCTTCGAGTGGTGTTGGTTGGGTTGGCCAGCCATGCATCTAGGGCGGTTGGCGAGCGTGGTAATGGCGAGCGTGTCTCTGGTCCAGTCAGCCGGAGGTGGAGGAGGTCCTCTCTGAACAACGCTTGGTTGCGGGGCGCGTGCTGGTTGGTTTCGGCGGGGCCTTGATTGGGATTTTGGTGTATAATCTGCCACCTGGATTCTCAGTGGAGGATGAGGTCTCTCGGTGTATTGGGTGCCTTTTCAGCGGCGATGTGGTGAGGCTGGGGGCTGGTCGGGTCTGCGCCCGCAACTTATCGGCTGAGCAGAGGATGGCGTTATTAGCTTCAGAGGCGTCCGAGGCAGTTTGCTGGAGGCCTCCCAGGTTCGTTGATGGTCATCTCGACCGGTCAGTGGTCCGTTTGGCGCATGTCCGTGGGTTCCTTTTCTTTCCCACTCGGCGGGGGTTTGGGCCCGGCCCTACGGCATGTCGGCTCGGTGATCAAGATCATTGCTGATGGTAGCCTTCCGGGGTCTGACCCAAACTTCACGACGGTTTTGATGGAGTGCTCGCTTGGAGTGGGACCTGAGGCGGAGGCTATGCTTTAGGTGGGTCGCTTCTCCTTCAATCTACAGATCCTGTTGCTTACTCCTCCTCCTCCGTCAGGTGTGGGGGGCAGGCTGATGTGGCGGGGTGTGCGTGCGTGGACCGGCATGCTGACGTGGCAAGCAATCGGGGGACGGTCTGCCTTCCCCTCGGGGCGGGGGTGGCTCTTCGCTTCTGGCGCCTCATCATCCCTTGGGCGTGCACGTGGCGGCTTTGATCTTTCGTTTCCTTGCGCGGCTAATCCGCAGGGCTTCCCTTCGCTCGGGGAGCTGTTCGGGTCAGATCCTCCTTTGCGGGCACTGAAGGCGGAGCCACTTTTCTGGATACTGAAGGCAGATCTTATCTTTGCGGCGCGTGGTGCTCCTGAACCTGTTCTCTCCCAAATCTACTTCGGGCTCCCTTGCGGGTTCGGGGATGGGTGCTGCTTCGCTGCTTTAGTTCTGAGGCCCTCTGCGCCTCGCCTCCTCGAGAGGGCATGGAGGGGCACTGCTCCGGGTTCTGTGGTGTCGGTGGCAGGGAGTGTGAGGATGTTGGGGTGGGCCTGCTCCTTCTTAGAGCGCGGCTCCGGCTCTTCCGATTGATGTGCGGATGGGATCCTCGTCGGTGGCCACCGCTGGAGAGGGGACTTCGGAGAAAAGATCGGGAAAGAGGTACCGAAGGAGGTAGCGTGCCAAAACCGCAGTGGCGGCCCTTACCCCTATATCCGAGATGTTGGCCACTGTGGTACGGGAGGCTGGGTTCGTGTTGGTGGAAAGGGAAAGCCAGGCTGGTTTTAATGAAGATTCTCTCCTGGAACGTCAGGGGTCTGGGGGGACCCAGTCAAGAGGAGTGTGATGGGGTCAAGATTTTCAGAATGGGGTTGTGATGGGAATGTGGATTCGATTTAGCGGTCCTTTGGGGCGGGCCCGATCTCGGATTTTTGCTCGTTGGATGCAATTGGTTCTGTTGGCGGTTTGCCTGTGGCCTGGAGGGGATCTTCCTTCTCCTTGCGAGCAGAGTTGAGAGGTCCCCACCTGCTCACAATTCTTCTGGAGTGTCTGAGTTCGGGGCTCACGTTCGCCCTATCCTGCATGTATGGCCCGTGTGCTGCGTCTTTGCGTGATTAGCTCTGGTTGGATCTGAGAGCTGTTCGGGACTCCTTCTCGGACATCCCCTGGTTGATGGGGGATGACTTTAACGTTACATTGCTTTCCTCGTACCAGTCGAGGTTGAGGGGGGGGGGGGGCAGGACCCTGGCTCGGCTTGTTTTTTGGAGATCGTTGATTCTTTGGGGCTGGAGGTCCTGGATGCCTTGGATGTTAAGTATACTTGGAGGAGTTCTTGCTCCAGATCTCGTCTGGACCGCTTTTGGCATCGACGGAGTTCATGGAGGCTTTCCCGCTCTCTTCTAGTGTTGCCAGGCCTCGCTCCTGGTCGGATCACTCCCCCATACTTTGGGACTCTGGAGAGGCCTCGCTACCTCGGGGCCTCTTCCGGTACGAGAAGGCTTGGCTGCTTGAGGACTCCTTCTGGGGCTGGTGGAGGCCCACTGGAGCTCCGTGGAGGTCGCTAGCTCGGCGGTTGCTAGGTTCGCTCGGAGCTGGACTCCCTCCTAGCGCGACTTTGTATTTTCAAGCAGGATTCGAGGGCGGCTCGCCGGGCGATTCGGACTGAGGCAGAGGCGGAGATTGGCCTTCTGGACGGCTTGGAGGAAGAATGGCCGCTTTCGGTTGATGAGTTGCTTCTCCGGGCCTGAGGCGCAGAGAAAATAATTTTGGAAGATAGGAAGAGAGTGACGGAATGGAAGCAGAGGTCTAGGCATGGTGGCTCAAGGAGGGAGACGCGAACATTGCTTTTTTCCATTGGATCGCTAGCGGTAGGCGGAGGGCCAATGTTATCATATCTATGCTCGTCGGCGACATGCGAGTGGAAGGAGACAGGGAGCTTGGTAATGCTATTACGAATCATTTTCGGGGTTCTCGGTGAGAGGGTCAGTCAAGCGATGGCGCTGGTCTGGAGAGGGGGTGGTGCGGCTTTCGGACACCCATGCGTCCAGCTTGACTCAGGACGTGACTTTTGAGGAGCTGAGGGCGACGGTTTGGAATCTCAACAGTGATGGGGCGCCGGTCTTGATGGATTCCCCATCTCCTTCTACAGAGACTTCTGGAATCTGGTTGACAGTGAGGTGCTTAAGGTAGTTCAGGAGTGTTGTCGCTGCAATGCGTGGTTTGAGCGGGTGAATAGAGCTCTCGTTATTCTGCTTCCAAAATTTGATGGGCAAACAGGATTGAAGACTACAGACCCATTGCTATTTCCAATGCCATCTATCTGATCGTTGCCAAGGTCTTCGCGACAAGGCTCAGCCAGGGTCCTAGAGCACATCATCTTCTCTCTTTACATCTCCTTTACAGTACGCTTTCGTCCCCGGTAGGAAAATTGCGGATTCCTTAGTCATGGTGGCTGCTGGCGGACTGGAAGAGATGCAATACTTAAGCTTTGCTTTGCAAGGTTGACTTCTCGAAGGCCTTTGATACTCTAGAATGGCGCTTTCTTTGGGCGGCAATGCACAGGAGAGGTTTCCCGACCGACTGGATTACTTGGATGAGGCGGTGCGTGACAACGGCGTCGATGACGGTGCTCGTTAAAGGTTACCCAGAGGGTGGGTTTTTCCAACCGCAGAGGGGGATGAGGCAGGGTTGCCCCCTAGCCCCCCTTCTTTTCATCATTGCTGCAGACATGTTGGCTTGTATGGTGGACAGGGTGCAACACAGGGGCCTCACGAGGGGCTTCTCGAAGGGTGATATGCAGATCCCCTGCTTCATTACGCGGATGACACCATCTTCTTTGTCGATGGTGATCTTGAAAGCGCTAGGGGGATGGCGGCGGTGCTTGAGCTCTTCAGTGAGATGTCTGGGCTGAGACAGAATGCTAGTAAATAGAAGCTTGTGCCATTCTCTTTCAGTGACGATGAGGTAGCCCTTTATGCTCGGTGTTGGGCACGCCTCGGGCCTGTCTCCCAATTCACTACTTGGGACTCCCGCTCACCACGGGGAGATCGAGACTGTCTGACTGGCTTCCATTGGTGGAGAAGGTTGATGGCAAGTTGGCAGGCTGGAAGGCGAAGATCCTTTCGAAGGGCGGGAGGTTGGTTCTCCTGAAGGTTGTGCTATGCGCGATGCCTGTTTACTACTCCTCCATGAGGTTGCTTCCGGTTGAATTAAAAAGAGGCTGGAGGGGTTGATGCGGAGATTTCTTTGGAGCAAGAGTGGCCAGGGGCAGTATGGTATGCATCTGGTAAACTGGGAGGACATCACGAGGCAGAAGTGCGAGGGCAGGCTCGGGGTGCGCCGACTGGGTGCACTGAACGAGGCACTCCTGCTGAAGTGGGTGGCGAGGATCTGGGGGGAAGGGGATGAGCACTGCATCAGGCTCATTCAGCAGATTTACTCGCTTGGTGGCGCGGCGCCGACGCCCGTTTTGGGAGGGAGGGTGGCGGGACACTCTCTCTTTTGGAGAGGTATCCTTAAGGTTTCGCGTAACTTCCTGGAGCTCTTCAGACAGGTGCTGAGGAATGGCGAGAGCTTTTGCTTTTTGGCGGGATAATTGGACGGGCGGGGGGGATCTTGCTTCTCGCTTCCCTCGCCTTTTTGCTCTCGCAGAGGATCCGGACGTGAGTGTGGTCTCGTGTTGGGCCGATGGGAACTGGATGCCGCTTTTCGCTCGAATTTCTCGGATCAGCGGCTGGAGGAGTTCATGCAGCTGCTGGACATGCTAAGGGATTTGTCGGGCCCCTCTCGGGGCGTGATCATTGGGTTTGGCATGACAAGGATTTCACGGTCCGTAGGCGTACTTTGCTATCTCCAGGCCCCCGCCCTCCCTCTCGACGACTATGACGAGGGACTGTGCGTTCCTTTGGGGGCTGAGCCTTCCTAAGAGAATCGGGTTCTTTTTATGGCTGTTCCAGGAGGAAGAGGCTGATGACGCGGGACAGATGTGCCAGGCTTCTAGGGATTGTCTCGGACAGATGCCATATTTGTGATACGGAGATTGAGACGACTGAGCACCTTTTCTTCTCTTGTCGAGGGGTGGCGCCCCTTTGGGTTGACCCGTCCCTGCGTTGGATCAGCACTTCGGACGTGGGGGCATTTGCGGCGATCTGATGGCGGCTGGTCGGCGGGAAAGGAGGGATTTGTTGCGGCCATTGGCTATGATTTGGGTAATCTGGCTTTCCAAGAATGCTCTACTGTTCGCAGGTCAGAGGTTTTATTTGGAAAATGTAAAATTACAGGTGTTGGGCTTGTTAAGCTCCTGGAGCACGTAGCGTGTTTTTTTGTACTTCCCTCTTCCTCTCCTTCCTTTAATAAATTCCAGAGGTGAACGCCATTTAGTGTTTCCCCCTTCCTTGGCTTCAAAAAAAATTGTAAATGTAAATTGAATTTACATTTATTTTTGGGCTCATGAATATGATGATTCACAAGCTTTGAGGATTAACTCCATTATTTCTCCAATATTGATAATTTAATTGAATTACTTAATAAATAAAATTTGCAACAACCACTTCCATATATGGAAGATGATGTGGCGTGTACATATGATGTATACATGGCTCTGTATGGTTGAGTTCTAATTTAATTAGGATTCTAAAGTTGTTGGTTATTTTATTTTCATTAATTAATATTGATCGGAGATACTAAAGAGATGATCCTTATTGAATTAGGACTTGGTCTTAGATCTTGATTTAAAATCCAAGGACTACCAAGGTACATGTTGGACGTGAGCTTTAAGTATAAAAGGAGGGCAAGGCCTTCTCCTTTTTCACAACAATTCTAAGAGCAAGTCCGCCTCTGAATTTCGTGCTCCTTAGAGAGAATCTTGAAAGTCTACAACTTTTACAACTCTCTTCTTGTTGCACCAATCGATGTTCAGGTTCGTGGAAACAACGTGACTTTTCACCGCATCTACGAGAGAAAAGTATGTAGATCGGACTTGATTTGGGAGGTTTCTTATTTTTAGAAACGCACGCTTCCAAAGGTAAACCGTGATCTATCTCCATTATTCATTGTGAATATCAGAAATTATTTTGGAAATTGTTTTCTTACAATTTATAATTTATGAATGCACAAATTGTTGTGCTACATTTTCTAGTTCATTCGATGAACTAACATTGTTTTGACAAAAAGTTTGTTAAATATTCCGTGTTTCCGTGATGTGCAGTAAATAAATTTTTTATTACTTCCTTCATGAATACCCTGCATCTGCTCGTGTGGCAGAGCAGAATGAGCCTCCAGACATTTCGACTCTTTAGGCAGATCCACACCTTAATGATATTGTTTCCGCTGAGGGAGATAATGACTCTTGTTGCTGGCATCACTATGTGTTCCTAGGATGTTGTTGCTGCTAGAGCCTCTTCGAGCTCATCAGATATAGCATATACTTTTACCAGTTGTAGTAGGGCAGATATGACATAGTGGATCATGGACTCTTATGCTTCTCACCATCTATGTGGAGACAGAGTACAGTTCAGTTCTTACATATCTATACCCCCTGGTAGATGGGTTGTCATTGCAAATGGGGTTTACTTATCCATTATGGGACAAGAAGAGGTGCATTTGATGCCATTCATGGGCCTGCAGAATGTTTCATATGCTCTTGACTTTAAGATAAACTGCTTTCTATAAGTCAGATCCAGAAGGATCTGCATTGTCATGCTATTTTTTACCCTCTTCTCTTGTGTTTCAGGACATACTCACGGACAGGGTGATTGGATGTGGTCGCGAGCAGCGGAGGCTCTATAGACTGGTCCTTGCCTCTCATGTTGGTAATGCTATTATTCCCACTACCATACTTGTGGCATCTTCATTTTGGCTACCTTCTTCTGCAGAAGTTGTGCCATGTTCTCCCATAGATTTCCACGTGATCTTCCTTCTAGTGCAAGGCCTTGCTAGCTTGGGAAGCATTACCACTCTTCTTTTCATGATCGCCAGAGTCATAGCCGTACTCAGTTATTTGAGCTTATTCACTTAGATATTTGGGATCCCAGTCGTGTACATGATCACCAGGGATACCGTTTTTTTCTTGTTGTTGTGGATGATTATTCTAGACTTTCTTGGATCTTTTTGTTAAAGAACAAGTCTGAAGCTGGGTATGTCATTAAATCTTTTATTTAATGAAATAAAGAACATTTTCTCTACTACTGTCAAGTTGTTATGCTCTGACAATGCCTTAGAGTTATGCACAATACAATTATCCGAGTTCTTCAGGTCTCTTGGCATCATACATCAGACCTTACAAAGCAGAATGTTGTTGTCGAATGCAAACACCATCATTTAGTTGATGTAAATCGGATGCTTTTGATTTAGAGTCGTGCTCCTCGCTTTTTATGGGTTGATGTGGTCCACCGCTTTTGATCCAAACTCAATTAAACCTTAGGCTCTTAAAGTATTCTCGTACCCAGGTATATGAACCTTAATTCATATTTAATCAGGGTATCAAATTAATTGAATATCACTTAAACAGGAAGAGAGTTCATAATAAAATTAATTGCTCAATATCAATCTATAAGGTTCAAATGAATTAAATAAATCTCACATGCAAATAAGCATCTTTGAACTTGTACTCTAAATATATTCACCAATTTCATTTCATAGCAGAACATGCATAGTACATGAACATAGAGCATCAAATAAGGATTATAATGAGATCAAAATCATTAAATTTGGAATTAAGTTGTCCAAGTTATTAAACAATACATCCATGGGCTATTTTGCAAAAAACATGATAAAAAATACTAAAAATATCTCAAATCTGTCTACATAGGATGCAAATGTAATTATATAAAGTTGGTTGCTTATCTTGTAAAAGTTCCCATGTGTGGGGCTATATCCGCAAATATTTGAAGCCGGCAGGGTACGGGTGCAAGAAGCCCTGGTTCTCTACGTGCAGTGTGTAACCGTGGAACCAAATCGCAATAGAAGAAAGAAGCGGGCCTGTGGATGCAATAATCCCACAAGTCACATTCAGGGTGCGTGCTAGGTAAGGCTTGGACGACGATGTAGGTTCGGGGTAAATGGTGATCTCATGTGCTTCGGGCTAGGTCTGGTGGAGCTGAAGCTTCATGCTCAGTATCTATGCTTGGTGCACTCCTGAACAGTAGGATCACCTCGATCCTACTGGATCCTATGGGGGTCATCATCAGTTTCGTGGTTGTGGACCTCGGGGCAGAAGGGGTCGTGTTCGGCCATCATGCACCTTTTGCCACCGTTCTGGGCATACCGAAGACACATGCTATTCCAAACATGGATTTCCTGCTTCTGCACGAGTAGCTAAACAGATTGAACCTCCATCTGCTTCATCTTTGGATCAGTGCTTTGACGATCTTGTAGCTCGTCTAAGGGGCATTATTCCTCCATCCGATCCCGTTGCATCAGCGCCTGCCTCTGAGAGTCATTCCAGCGTTGTTGCTTCTGCATCCACCAGTACCTCAGGTAGCACTTATGCATTCACTAGCAGTAGTGGATCAGATACTTTAGAGTGGATTATGGACTCTGGAGGCTCCAGGTACCTCTCGATTGAAGAGCAGCCATCTCTTCTTCCATGGCTAAACGCCATCTACTGTCCTTCAATGCATCTTGGTAATTCCGTGGAATATCCACCGCTGATAGTGCAATGACAAAGCTCCTGAATTCCCCAGATAAACGATCAAAAGAAACAATGGATGCTATAGGATATGACTTGCAGCTGCGTTTCTGTTTCCGAAGTGCAATAGGAAGATCCAAATCACCTGCATCCTCATCTGGCCTCTGTAACACATCCTGCTCAGGTAAATCGTTAGATCCATCAATATTATATTCTCAGAACATACCTCAGACAAGCTAGATGATGAGCGGTGACCATAAGTAGAAGCAGGCCGACGGGTATAGTGGAGTGGCAATGGGAGAACATGAACGGTAGCAGGATGTGTAGGAGATGTAGGTAGTGGTGGAGGTGGTGATGGTGGTGGCATGTATATGGCTTCATCAGTGCCAGAGGATACCAACTGACTTGTAGAAGAGAAGTACATAACAGACTCGAAAAAGGTAACATCGACACTAACAAAATATTTCTTGCGCAATGGACCATAAGACATGTACCCCTTTTGTGTTCTGGAGTACCCGACGAAAACACACTTGACAGCCCTAGGAGAGAGCTTATCAATACCTGGAGACAACTGGTGGACAAAGGCCACCGAGCCAAACACACGTGGAGTGAGGGAGAACAATTCTCTTTCAAGAAAAACTAGTGAGAAAGGAATCTTCTCACCTAAGACAGACGACGGCATGCGATTAATGAGATAACATGCCATTAGGACAGCATTGCCCCAGAAAGAATGAGGGGTATGACTCTGTATGATAAGTGACCTGGTGACATCAAGTAAATGACGATGTTTCCTTTATGCAACTCCATTTTGTTGGGAAGTATAAGCACAGGATGGTTGGTGGATAATCCCTTGTGTTGAAAAATAATTGGAGAGAGTATGAGTACAAAATTCATTATCACTTCTCACAATCTTTACAGATGTAGAAAAAACATTACGAATTTCATTGATGAAATTTATGATTAAATTCCCAGCTTCAGATTTATTCTTTAACAAAAAGACCTAAGACACACGAGAGAAATCATCCGCAATAACCATATAAAACATGTGTCCCTGATGATCGGGAACACGACTAGGACCCCAGATATCGACATGAAACTTCGAGCTACTACTCCGACTCTAACGACTGGGAAAGGTAGACCGATGATGCTTTCCCAACTGACAAGCCTCACATTAGATGGATGTGTGAGGTGAATCCTAGGGTAATATACGAAACAATTTCTGAAGCGGTAGATGGCCAAAGTGCAAGTGCCACAGGAAAGGAGAGACATATCCAGCAGGAAGAGAGGAGACTCTGGCATATGGGGTCCGACTGAGATGATATAGGCTGCCCTTCTCATATCCACGCCCAATCACGTTGCCCGTAAGGATGTCCTGAAAAATGAGAGAAGATGGATCAAAAATTGCACGACACTGTAAATCCTTTGCAAGTTGGCTAATGGACAACAAATTCATAGAAAAACTAGGTGCGTGCAACACGTTCTTGAGGTGCATAGAGGATGTCAGGCTAATCTCCCCCTGACCAGTTATCGGGGAGTGCGTCCCATTAGCAATAACCACAGTACGACCTGGAGGAACCTGTCGGTAGGCTGTAAGTAAACCTTGATCACCACACAGATGATGTGTGGCACCAGAGTCCATAATCCACTCTAAAATATCCGATCCACTACTGCTAGTGAGTGCATAAGTGCTACCTGAGATACTGGTGGATGCAGAAGCAGCAACGTCGGAATGACTCTCAGAGGTAGGCGCTGATGCAACGGGACCAGATGGAGGAATACTCAGACGAGCTACAAGATCATCAAAGCGTTGATCCAAAGATGAAGCAGATGGAGGTTCAATCTATTCAGCTACTCGTGCAGAAGCAGGAAATCCATGTCTGGAATACCGATGTGTCTACAGTGAGCTGCAAGTGGGTCTTTACAGTTAAGCAGAATGCAGATGGCAGCATTGATAGATACAAGGCACGTCTGGTTGCTCGTGGATTTACACAGACATATAGGGTGGATAATTTTGATACATTATTGTTGGTTGCTCGCTATTCCACCCTACGGATCCTTCTTTCTGTTGCGGTTACTCGTGATTGGCCACTATTCCAATTAGATGTTAAGAATGCATTTTTATATGGTGACTTGCAGGAAGAAGTCTACATGCAACAGTCACCTAGTTTTCTGTTGAGGGGGAGTGTTCTAAGGTGTGTAGACTTCATAAGGCCATCTATGGCCTTAAGCAGAGCCCCAGAGCTCGGTTCCACAAGATCTCAGACTTGTTTGAAAAACAGGGGTACAGACGTTCCAATGCAGATCATCCCCTATTCATACAGAAGACATCCAGAGGAATTATTGCAATTATGGTGTATGTAGATGATATCTTGATTACAGGTGATGATGGATAAGGAATTCAGAGGGAGAAAGAAATGTTGGGTCGTGAATTTGTCACCAAGGATCTTGGAGTCCTTAGATATTTTATGGGACTGTAGTTCGCCAGAAATCCTCATGGACTAGTAATGACCCAAAGGAAATATGTCACTGACCTGTTGAGTGGAACAGGAATGCTTGGATGCCGACCGGCAACTACAACCATGGATCCGAGCATGAGATTATATGATGACGACACCGATGAGGTGGATAGGAGAAGATACAGAGAACTGGTGGGCAAACTTCTTTATGTTACTATTACCAGACCCGATATCTCTTTTGTCGTTAGTCGGGTGAGCTAGTTCATGGAGCAACCACGTCAGGTACATATGGTTGCTATACATATGATACTTAGGTATCTTAAATCATCTTCAGGTGTAGGTCTGTTATTCAAGAAAGACAGGGAGATTACTATTTCAGCATGTGCAGATGCAGATTACGCAGGATGCTCCAAGGATAGGAAGTCCACCACTGGATTTATTGTGTATATTGGAAACTCTCTCGTCTCATGGAGAAGCAAGAAGCAAACTGTTGTAGCCAGATCCAGTGCTGAGTCTGAATACATGGCTATGGCCCAGGTCAGTACAGAAATGATGTGGGTGAAAGCTGTTCTTACAGATCTATATATAGAAGTCCTACTTCCTATGGCTCTGAAATATGACAATCAAGATGCTATATTTATTGCAAATAATCCAGCATTTCATGAATGAACCAAGCACATTGAGGTTGATTGTCACTTTATACGAGATATGATTCAGAAGGGGTTTATTTCTACATCTCATGTTAGCTAAGGGGACCAAACTGCAGATATCTTTACCAAGGCGTTACTTAGAGGGCCATTCCAGAAGTGCTCATCCAAGCTGGGCATGATCGACATCTATGCTCCATCTTAACGGGGAGTGTAGAGATATATGTTATGTTATTTTGTACGGTTTCATAATTTTCTTTTCTTCTGGACTCTTGATGTAATTTACCCATAGGCTACTCTCCTATATAAGAGAGCCCAGGGCGTATGGAATAAACAAGCCTCTTATTTTTCCCAACACAAAATAAAAGTGAAATAAATAAATAGAAATGACTATGGACCCATAGTGGGTTTTCATCATATACATTATTGAGCCCCTAATCTCAGTCGTGTGTCCATAAATAAATAGAAGTTACTGTATATATATATATGACTTAACCAATGGGTCATGTGTCCATTAGAGATGAGATGAGCCCCTACTCTCAGCCGTTAGATTTTAATCCGACGATTAGTAACTTCAGTAACTTCATTGCCATCAGTAACTTAACGCATCAGTAACTTCATATTGCCATCAGTAACATTTTATATCAGTAATATTGAACGCAACATTAACTTTCATATTACCATCAGTAATACTTTATATCAATAATACTAAACGCATCAGTAACTTTCATATTACCATCAGTAACTTAGAATCAATTGTAAGTAAAGGAAGTAAATTAATCAGTAACTTTGGTTCCCACTTACTTGTAACTTTATATAAGTTACTAGAGCTATGATATTACTTACTGAAGCTTCGATATATACTGAAACTTGGATATATATATATATATATTACTTACGAAGCTTTTATTTTTATTACTGAAGCTGCTGGAGATGAAGCGGGATCATCTCTTCTCTAATGGGCACGAGGCCCGTTGGATAAAAGTTCTATATAGAGAGAGAAAAATAAGGTTGCCCCCGTCTCAGTTTTCGGCAAAATATTTTTGTTTTCTTGAAAAATATTGTCATGTATTTTCAATATACCTCTAATATACCGTTCCAATTTCGTCAAAAACAGAGACTCTTATGCCCTCCATCTAGAACAGGTAATTTTATTTCTGAGTCTTTTTTTGTGATGAAATTAGAATGACATATTAGAGGGATATAGTGATGAAAATATATGGTACTATTTTTCAAAAAAACAATAGCTGAAAATGGAGCGGGGACAGCCCCATTTTTCTCATATATATATATATATATGTGTGTGTGTGTGTGTGTGTGTGGGTAAAATGGGGTTGCCATGGGGAGAGCTAACTTGGCTCCCCCCGCCCCATTTTTCTCATTTTTTGAAAAATAAAACCGTGAAAATTCATCACTATATCCCTATATTATGTCATTCAAGTTTCGTCCGAAGTAAAGAATCCTATGGCCTCTATCCAGACGGGGTCGACTTCAACAATTCTGCGACCGTTAATAAATGATTGTCAAGATGGATTTTGTAGGAGTCTCTGTTTCGCACGAAACTTGAATGACATAATATAGGGATAGTGGTGAATTTCTATGGTTTCATTTAAAAAAATGAGAAAATGGGAAAAATGAGTCGGGGGAACCATGTTAGCTCCCCCCAAGGGGCAGCCCCATTTTACACTATATATTGTTGTCTACCATAAATTTATGTTATTGTAAATTGTATATAAATAAATATCAAATGCATAGCAACATATACTATATAGCTATATAATATCCATATGGTATTGCACATATATATTTTTAATAGGGTAAAATGGAGTTGCACCTAGGGGGAGCTAACTTGCTCCCCCGCCCCATTTTCTCTATTTTTATTTTTTTTTTTTGAAAAATGAGTCCATGAAATTTTATCACTATATCCCTTTATTATTTCATTCAAGTTCTTTGAGAAACGGAGACTCCTACGGCCTCCATCTAGACAATCATTTTTTAACGATCGCAGAATAGTTGAAATCGACAATACCGTAGGAGTCACTGTTTCGCACGAAATTTAAATGACATAATATATGGATATAATGATGAAAATCCACAGAAGCATTTTTCTAAAAATAAAAAAATAACAAAATAGGGGTGGGGAGCCAAGTTAACTCCCCCAGGAGGCATCCCATTTTAGCCTTTTTAATAACAATTTTATCCTTTTTATTAACAATATAACAAACTATATTGTATACTTGTTACATTAGTATAGTTATTAAATATATGCTACCATATACTAAGCTAAAGTGACATTTAATTTAGTAAGTATAGTTTATAGTTATTTGGTTTAGTGACTATACTGTATATAAATGCATATTAATACGGGAAAATGGGGTTGTCTTCCGAAGGGAGCTAACTTGGCTCTCCTCGCCACATTTTTCCCATTTTTTGCAAAATAAATCCGTGGAAATTCGTCACTGTATCCATATATTATGGCATTCATGTTTCATTCGAAACAGAGACTCATATGGCCTTCATTAGGACAGTTATTTTTTAACGGTCGCAGAATTATTGAAATCGACCCCGACTGGATGGAGGTCTTAGGAGTCTTTGTTTCACACGAAATCTGAACAACATAATATAGGGATATAGTTATGAAAATTCACGGAAATATTTTTCAAAAAAATAAAAAATTGGTAAAAATAAGGCAGGGGAGCCAAGTCAGTTCCCCATAAGGCAAACCCATTTTACCCTATTAATATACTAGCATAAACAATATATTTAGTTTATATATAGTGTATTGTATATTAGTTATATAATAGTAGTAACAATATAATTATATAACAATTGTACAATACAGCATACGGTACTGCAACCCCCTATTTGCGTTGTGGTATCATGGTGTTGACATAATGCCTCCACCCCGTTTATTTATATAAAGTCAAGTAGAAGGTTATCCCTACAAGAACTTTACATTGATGACAATTCCATTAGAATTAGAAGATAATCTTTTTTATCGACTCCATGTCCTGATAAACTCCAAGTCCTGATCCTAACAAAAGGATGGGTACAAGAAAATAACCGCAATGTTTTCGTGAAACAAGAATGGCATCCCGAATAGGAAAAGACCAGGGACATGCAAACAGAGAAGCTCACCGTACTGGGCTCTCCAGCGTTCCAAGTGAGGGAACAAGAAAGAGACGTAGTTGGCCGTCAGAGACACCTTCTTCTCCTTTGATTCGGATATGATCCTCTTCATTTCGGGGATGTTTCCGCCGATGAGAGATGGATGAGGACCGCCGATCCCCTGCCGCTTTAGCATCCGCCTCATTCTCCTCAACCCCGACGTCCACCTCTCGCACAACAGGAACGCCGCAACTATCATCGTTCCACCCGCCAACAGAGAGAAAAGCCACTCCCCCACCATCGATGCTCTTTCCTCTCCTCTGCTCCTAACGGAATGGAGAGAGCCTCCGCCGCATTAAAGTACTTTATTTTATTCGAGGGAAATTTCGTCTTGGCCTTATATGTGGAAATATCAGGCAATTTTTTTCCTTTCTTTGTTATTACGGCGAGGAAGCTGCCTCCGGCTTAAGCATAGGTGTTGCTTGCTGCTGCTGCCGGGTGTTGCTTGTTGCTGTTGCTGGGTGTGCTGCTTGATGGGGGCGGCTGATTGTTGCTCCTTGGACAAATATACAAACCATTTAACCATGGCTGATATTTAGGGCCTTTTTGGATGCTGGTGTGGAGTGGGTTGGGTTATCCCTCACCTAAGAGGGATGGGGAGGTGGATATCTTGATTGTGATTGTAATAGTAGGTGTTTGGTTGCTGGGGTGGCTTGGGGTATTTTGCATTTCCAGCCCCGTGCCATTTTTATATTTTCTGCCTAGTATTAAATCTGTCATTTGTCGTTAAAAAAGTTTTGTAATAATTAATCTTTGGCCCCAAACAATCTTGTAATTACTTATTGGTCCCTCGCGACTTCACCGCATGTCCGTGTGCACGCTTCAAAAACGTGAGATCACGACCATTTTGCAAAGGGAACCCTTGCATGATTTTGTATTTCGTTATTGTCCACTCAATATTAAACACAGTGTACAGATTAGTGGTGAAATTGCATGCGTGATATGTATCTTCTTATTATTTGCATTTATACCCCTTCCAATGCGTAGTTAGTTAATTATTACGGCTTTCTAACATATTTACCCCTTTGATTCATGTAATAGTACCACGTGTACCATGAGATGTTTCAATAGGATATAAAGTCTTAAGTTAGAGAACTAATCACCGGGTCACGATAAACCCGCCCAACGCCCTACAACCGAATTCATTCATACGCCACGCACACGTACATTGCGACAACTTCCCAAAAGAAATCAGATGGACTTCCCTCATACGACGTGCTTGTCAACAATACAGTCGTCCACGGTGTCAATGCCCGCATGTTGCAATTGTATGCGTAGTGTATCCACCATGTCTTTCAGCGAAGTTGTTGTGTCCTCGGCATCGTTCAGCTCTGAGTAAACGAAGGCTAGTTCGCAATCCTTGTCGTCTATCGTCGTTGCAACACTCTCAACTTTCTGTTGCAGTACAGCATTTTCACGCTCGGTGTCCCACAAACGTTCGGCGATAAAGGCGATCTCCTGTGACTGATTCTCCTTTGTCCTTGGAGCATGCGCGTAAGGTAGGCAATAACCACATTCATTGGTGGAGCAGACATAGAAAAGGCGCCTCACCGGGTTCTGTTGGCCCGGTTCGTAGCTCAAAGTCGGTGGGGTACCACATCTACATATCGCAGTCGGGTCCATTACCTGAAGCATACAAATAGAAAATAATATGATGAACACAAATATCCTCAATTACAACAGGCGGCAATAACTTCGTACTACACGCAAAAACATCTAAAAACAAGTACTGACTTAGACATATCACATGCAAAAGTACAATTCCAGATGTCTAAATTATTTGGGGTCTCTACGCATCCCTCCTCCTCCTATTATTCCACATTGCACGGGATATCCTGTCACGGAGGACCTCACCGCGTCTAATGTCATCCCGAAGAATGCCAACCTCACGAAGTTGGTCTTCGTCCACGGCCTCCGGCAACAACTCCTCATCCGCGTCCTCGTCGGATACTGAGTCTCCGCCATTAAATCGTACGAAGTTGTGTATAATACATGTGGCTCTAACTACGTCCCTCTGCACTTCAATTGGATACGAGGGCATATGTCTAAGGCAGCTGAACATGTTTTTCCACATGCCGAACGTGCGCTCCACTACATTGCGCAATTTGGCATGGCGGTGGTTGAATAAGTCCTTGTGGTTGTCATATATGCATCCACGTGCCCGCCAAGCCGGTAGGTGATAAAGGGAGCCGCGGTACGGAGCGAGGAATGTGTCCATATTCGCGTAGCGGCAATCGACTAGGTACTTGCACCCGTGTGGTACAAGTAGGGACCCTCGCTCCACAGAGTCACGAAGCACCGTCATGTCGGCACAGGAACCCTCCCATCCGGTAACCACGTACGTGAAGCATAAGTTGAAGTCCACAACGGCCATTACGTTCTGTGCTGGAAATAGTTTCCTGCACCGATACGCTCCTTGCATCTCTGGATCCACATGTGCTGGAATATAAGTATCATCTATTGCTCCAATCACCCCCTGTGAACCTAAATGCAAAATCAGGACCTAAAAAGTAGACTACATATAAGTAATATGATGATGCCTTACTTTGAAGTACGGGTAATAGCGAGGATCTCCAGTGATCCTAGATGGAGTGACCGACGGAGCCATTCGTATATACTCCTGCTCCAACGTCAAAATCTTCGGTAGTACATTTCTAATGTGGCGGGAAATGGTCTCAGTGCTATGCTGGAATGATTCTTGGATTACCCTATTTGAATGGCCATTGGTGAATGCGTAGAGGAACATGCAGACTTGCTCGTAGACATCCATATACCTTGTTTGTGGCAGGCCATGCTCCGATAGTACACGCACAAATCTCCTCAGCATATGGGGCCTCATCCGGAAGTTCTGAAATGCCCTGTCGTCATGGCCGTCAAGCATCTCCCTAATCCATTCACGACCTGTCAGTGGGCGGGTATGCAATGGACATGGTACTTGTCGGATACGTGAGTCCCACTCTTGTATAACAATTGCACCTACCACTGCAGCACACGCTACGAGGACTTGTTCCTCAATATCCCCAAACGGATTGTAGCCACATAGTGCCATCCCTGTGCAATGATCCCTGGTAGTTTATATTCGTTGTTAGGTACGAAAATTGAAATATGTAAATTAAATCATGGGTCCCGTATATACCACAACGAGTTGTCATAAGTGCATTTTGTAAAGAAACAATTAGGGAAAAAAACCATAGCCAATATTCCACAAACTGTGACAAAACCAATATCCCTTCTCACAAATCGTGTTTGTACAGATACATGATTTTGTCGCCATTTTACCTGCAGTACGAAATAAGTATAGAAATAATTCAAATGGACATTGATGTAGCCGCCCGTCAATGTACATGTTAAACAATTCAAGACAAACCTGCAATGTAAACGCATAAGACACTACCTTTAACTGCCTACGGAAATAATGTCGAAGTAGTGTTAAGTACATCTAAATGTCCGGGCAAGCAAATAGTAAGAACAGCAAATGAAGTCTCAGTGCATAGAAAGTTAAGGTCTAAAGCGGGGAATTAAGTTATCGTCGGATGGTATTCTCAATCCAAGCGTTCAGCTTCGCAGGATCGCCCTTGACGATGTGGAAAACACTGCGACCACTTGTAGTCGCCAATTTCTCAGCAATCTTCTCGAACTCGTCAACGTCAAGATCCGGGCGCATCTCACAGATTTCCCTGCATGCATCTTTAGCCAACTTGTCGGGATCTTCCCTAGCCTCTGCGAAAGTTTTTGGGAGATTCATAAGGAACTTCTCCAACATCTCCTGCCCAGTTGCGCTGAGGGTGCCCCCACTCCTTGATTTTTTGGTTGATCCACGTTTCCCTGCTACGTTTCTTTTCCTAGACAAAGGGGTGTGAGTAAGTCCGTCACTGTCATCCGTGTCATCACCCGGTTCAGGCATACATTCATCAAGATTTTCGTCAAAGTCCAACTCCCTCTGCGTTGAAGCGACTCGTGACTTCCTTCCCCAACCGTCGGCCTACCCCTTCCCGGACATGAAGAAGCCGCATGCGCACCTGTTGCGATGTCTTTGACCAAGAACCTCTGGATCTCACCGAAATACAGGAAAGGTTTGTTCCGGTATTTGCAGTATCTGTCGGGTACCTAATTGTAGAAAAGTTATAGATTAGTAGCGTTCAAGTGTTAGTTCATAGGTGGAAATTATGCGAAGAACGAACAGCATAGCTTACCTCATACCAAGCACTGTTTGAAAGCGAAATTGGATTGTTGTAAATGCTATCCCAACCCCATCCAGACTTGTTGCGCAGGTACAAATACGAAGAGTGGTCTTTCTTCAGGTTTTTCCATCGATATTGCAATTGTATCTTCGTGTAGCTGCGACAAGCGACTTCTTGAATCTCCTCACGATAGAATGCCAACCGGGGACTGTGAATGTGCTTCCCGCCCATGAACTCTCGTGCTCTAGCATGATGTCCACAAACATTTTGTCTAGGCCGGCATTCCAATGTGTATTTGGTGCACATCCTATAATGGGTACGTCCGATGGTCCTCCTACATCTCCGTCGTGTGTGCCCATGTCGTCCGACATTTGTCTTCGTAATGGGGAAGAAATCATCGGAGTGTGTCGAATGTGTTAGATAATCGTATTGAAAACAGAAAGGTGGGTGCTAAATAATCTTATGTTATGACGTGTGTGATTAATGAAGCTCATGTTTTGCTATGCTTGTATGAGGGAAGAAATCATCCCAATCGTGGAAATCATGGGCAGCACCGACAGCCCTGCTACTCACAGATTTTGAGATGGTTTCCCATGGTTTCCCAGTCATTGATATGCATGCTATCTGTTTGATGGTTCCCACTCAGAAATCACAAATACGCACATCAGTTACTATTTTCCATTGGTGGTTTCGATCTTGCAGCATCAAAACATGTATCATTGTTGAGAATGGAAAACATAAACAGTTCAAGATACATGCACATCAGATGAAGGAGAAATCAGATAACTGATCAACTCGTATATGTGTATAGGAGCATATCTGAAAGGAAAGCCACAGTAACATAGCATGGTTTAATTCAAATCAATGTTTGGTGCCAGATCTGATATGTGCACAAATCAGACATGTGTGCAAATCAGATAGGTGCAAAAGTCAGACTGGAAAGGCAAAGCAACAAAGCTGATCTATATGTGTTCAACTCAGCTAAATCAACATTTTCGAAATCTAAATCTTATACAAAAAAAATCAGCAAGTGAACCAAATCTTGAATGAACCCAAATGTGAACCAAATCTTGAATATAACCCCAGCATATCTTGAATGAAGCTAAGAAACAAACAGAACCAACTGAACCCTATCTAAATCTTATACAAAAAACATAATGAACTGAGAAGCCAATCAACGTTTTCGAACCTCGTATCTCAAAGTTCACAAATCTTTCTTTATGATGGGAAGCCAATCAACATAACAAACAGATCTTACTGAATGATGGGAGATATGCCAGCAACAAAAATAAGCAAGTGAACCAAATCTTGAATGAACCCAAATGTGAACCAAATCTTGAATATAACCCCAGGATATCTTGAATGAAACCCAAACCCCAATCTTGTGAACCATATCTTGCGCGTGAAGCATATGTAAGAAAAAACAGAACCAACAAGGGAACCCAAATCTTGAATGAGATCAAATGGGAACCAAAAGTTTATAACCCCATCATTTCTTGAATGACGCATATCTTGAATGTAACTTAAACCCACACCCAAATCAATGAACCCAAACCCCAATCTTGTGAACCATATCTTGCGCGTGAAGCATATGTAAGAAAAAACAGAACCAACAAGGGAACCCAAATCTTGAATGAACCCAAATGTGAACCAAATCTTTAATATAACCCCAGCATATCTTGAGTGAAGCATATCTTGAATGTAACCCAAACCCAAACCCAAAACAATGAACCCGAACCTCAATCTTGTGAAGCATATCTTGTGCGTGAAGCATATGTAAGAGACAAACAGAACCAACAAGGGAACCCAAATCTGGAATGAACCCAAATGCGAACGAAATGTAACCGCAGCATAGCTTGTGTGAACCATATGTTGAATGTAACCAAATGAATGAAACCAAAAACCCCAGCATATCAATCGTCAAACGCTCAAATCAAATGAAAAAATTTAAATTTATGGACAGCACATTACATGAAGACATATCAAGATTGATCAGCTTTCAGTCCCTCAATTTGAGAGATATATCTACAATGAACCCCTGCAGTTACAACATTTTCGACCCTCTCAATGATGGGAGATATGTAAGCAACAAACAGAAACAAACTGAAATCTCCTCCATTGGCTTCATGATGGGAGAAACAAAAACAAACATTTTCGACCCTCTTTATGGACAGTTCACAGATCTTTTTTTACATATTTACTTCATGATGGGAGATATGTAAGCAACAAACAGAAACAAGTGAACCAAAATCTAAAATGAACCCCAGCATTACTTCAATTAAGCATATCGTGAATGTAACCCTAGCATATCCTGAATGGAGCATATCTTGAATGTAAACCAAATCGAAACCCAAATCAATGAACCCAAACCCAAATCTTGTGAACCATATCTTGTGTGTGCAATCATCCACTCGAAGCATCTACTCCAAGCATGAAATGCATATATTTCAGACGCAGGGGGAACCAAGGTCAGTGTACATACCTTCCAAGGACGAGCTTCAAGCTCCGTGTTATCTCCTCCAAATCCTCAGCTGGAAGCACAATCCCGGCAACAAGGAGTGATTGAATGGCGACAATGACGGTGGCACACAATTTATAAGGGTAGATCTCCTCCTCAACCGTTGAATGCCTTCTTCCCCATCTCAATGGCTTGGGGGATGATGCGGGTGCTGATGATTCACAAGACTCGATGTAGCTAGGCATGTCTCACAGTAAATGCAGATGGAGAGTCTCTCTTCGAGTGGTCTTCAAGGTCGCTGGTGCATCGTCTGCGGTGCCCATCGTGTAGTCTCAATCCCGGTCTAGGGTCTGCGGTGAGAGGTATTCAGGACTCCATTGACCTCAATCTTGGACACTAGCGGGGGCAAGATGTCGGCAGGGGTGAGGAGAAGAAGTAATGGCAGCAGGTGTGCGTCGGCAGGGGTGCATCGATGTCGGGAGGAGGACGATGGAGAGCTGTAGCTGTCGAAAAGCCTGCAAAAGGTTTTGCCAACCCGCACACCTCCCCCACTTCCCCACACCACCGACGCACACATTCCAACCCGCACACCCCGCAACCCAAACGCGGGGTGGGTCAACCCAACCCACTCCACACCAGCATCCAAACAGGCCCTTAGGGATGAAAATAATTGATAGTCTAATCATATCCTTCTTCATTATAAAATAAGAATACAAATGTGTATACGAATCTTGATGGATACAAAGAATGTGTTATCATATACTTAAAAACAAATGCGAATATAAAACGAATACGAATTATATACAAATAATAACGAAAAAAATTAATATATTAACTAAAATATACACTTTTAGGATGATTTATACATAAAATCGGTACATTAAATACATGTATTCACAACAATTATATCAGTGATGGTGAATGCAATCATGAGATGTTGTTACACACAATTATTGGTAAATCGGTGATTATACTTATATACTAAAATAGATATATGAATATGAATGTCAATATTAGAGAATCTC
Organism: Ottelia alismoides; assembly: GCA_037367405.1. Lineage (NCBI taxonomy): Eukaryota > Viridiplantae > Streptophyta > Magnoliopsida > Alismatales > Hydrocharitaceae > Ottelia > Ottelia alismoides. The sequence goes on along the minus strand of JAZKJV010001559.1, from coordinate 968,426 downwards.
AAAGTGATATTCATATTCACATCCGCTTAAAACGAATACGAATTCTGTTGGGAAAATAAGAGAGTTCTTTATTCCTGATAACCCTAGGCTCTCTTATATAGAGGAAAGACATATGGGTAAATTACATGAGATAGACACAAGGAAATAAAATAACAGAAAAGGTACATAGGAACATAGAAATATCTCTACACTCCCCCTCAAGATGGAGCATAAATATCAATCATGCTCAGCTTGGACGAACACTTCTGAAATGGCCCCCTGAGTTATGCCTTGATAAAGATATCTGTTGTTTTCTCTCCTGAGCTGACATGAGAGGTAGAAATCAAACACTTCTGAGTCATATCTCTAGTATAGTGTCAGTCTACCTCAATATACTTTGTTCTTCCATGGAAAGCATGATTATTTGCAATAAATAAAGTAGTCTGATTATCACATTATAGTTGCATGGGTAGAGGTACATTTATATGCAAATCTGCTAACACTGCTCGAACCCACATCATTTCTGTGCTTGCTTGAGCCATAGCCCTATACTCAGATTTGACACTTGATCTGGCCACCACCATTTGTTTATTGCTTTTCTAAGACACAAGAGAACTGCCAACAAACACAGCGAAGCCTTCGGGGCTGGAGACATAGACAGAGTTGCTCCTTTCCTGAATAGTAATCATGCACCTGGAGAGGATTTTAAATATCTCAAAATCATGTACATCGCATCCATGTGAACCTGTCGGGGTTGCTCCATGAACTAACTTACCTGACTCATTACAAAGGAGATATCGAGTCTAGTAATGGTAATATAGAGGAGCTTTCCCACTCTCTCTCTAGATCTCCTTCTATCAACCTCATATGTATCATCATCATATAACTTCATACTGGGGTCCACAGGAGTAGTAGATAGTCGACACCCAATCATGCATGTCTCAGCAAGCATATCTATAACATACTTCCTTTGGATCATCACAAGACCCTGCGCATTCCTAGTGAATTCCAACCATAAGAAATACCTTAGGGTACTAAGATCTTTGGTAACAAACTGTTGAGCGAGATTTTCGAGGAGTGATTATTATTGATATAAAGTTATCGTTTGATCCCCAAAATACCCGACTCAAACAAACAAATTTAATTTTTTTCTCAAGGCAATAATTACAAGAAAATATGGCAGGAGATTTTGCTACTTATTTACCTGTATAGCTAACATGATCGAACTCAGGGAGGTTACAATTCTCAAGGGTTATTCAAATAATAAAAAAATAAATTAAAAGAAAAAGGAATCTCAACTGCAAACTGTCTTTGTTTTCTGTGAAATTTTTATCTTTTTATTTTTTTAATTTTTTATTTCTATTTTTTTCTGATTTTCAAATTTTTAGTGATTTTGATTTTTCAAATTTTTTATTATAAAGATGATTATTTTTCAAAACAAATGATATATACACAAAAGAAATAAAACCCTCTCTTTTTAGATTTTTTAAAATATGGCAAAAATGCTAAAAATTATTCAAATAAAATATTTTTGTGTTTGTATGATTTTTTATTGTTTTTGTAATTTTTTTAGATTTTTTAGGATTTTAAAATGAATAAAAATAAGGAAAATGCAAATAATGAGCAGACATGATTATTTTGCAATTTAAAAATATAAAATAAATATAAAAATTATAAAGATAATTTTTCTTAAAAATTGTAAGAAATTATCTACAAACACGAACTAAATCACATTTTTCTACAATTTTATATGATTTTTTTAAGATTTTGTGTATTTTGCAATTTTTGAGTTTTATAAATAATTAATGCGTGGAATTTTCACAGAAATTAAAACAAACCAAAAGAAAATTAATTTTTTTTGGATTTTTTGACGCAATATGTGAATTTTTATGATTTTTCATATCCAAGCAGGAAAAATGCAATGTTTTTTAATAATATCAAATGATAATAAACTGCTATGAAAATTTTACATTATTACAAGACACACAACAGGAATCTACATAAATTTTTGTTGAATTTTCAAAGCAATAAAAACATTTATTTCAGTATAAAAAACAAGCCAATAAATAGTCTAGAAATACATGGGCTAAACATAAATATTTAAAGTTTTGGATAAAAAGATAATAAAAATAAATATGCAGGGAGAAGTTGCAATTTTACCCACAAAAAACGTGCGACACACGTGACTGGAGGAAGTAGGGGCTTTATTGTAGATCTGGAAACTTTGGGGTGCTGATCGCAATTTAACCAATTTTTTAATACCCCCGAGGGTTCTTCGTTCCTCTTTTCTTCAAGACCAAGGGAAGGGGTCATCGCCGCCTTCCTTCTTCACGTGGGCGGAGGTGCGCAACGATGGCGGTTGTCACGCGGTGGAGGTCTTGGCGACGTGGCGGAGCGACGGATGGTGGAGGAAATGTGAGGGCTCCCTCCAGGTCGGCGCGACTGCTGGATCGTGGTGGAGGGTACCAAGAGGAGGCGACAATGGGAGGAGCCGCGGGCGGTCGATAGAGAGCTTTGGCGGAGGAGCTTTGCGAGTCGACAACTGTGGTCGAGGCTGCTCCACGCAAGAGGAGCTTCGAGCTCTTGGCGGTGAAGGGTAGACTGGAGGTCTAGTGCAGGCGGCAGAGGTGACGGATGGTGGCTGGTCGTGGTGGGCGTCGGAGATCACATAGCCGGAGGTGGACGGGAGGCTGGCGAGTCGTACGGTTGTGTGTGACGATGGCAGAAGAAGGGTGGCGGGCACTATTGGTGGGATGAGCGGCGGCGGGCACCGTCGACGGCTGGAGAGGGTGGTGCCTGCTGCCCCCTTTTTAAAAACAATTATGAATTTTTTTATTTTTAAAAGTAAAAACATAAGCTAAAAAAGCTTTATTATTATTTTTTAAAAAAAAACATTAACTGCAGAAATCTTTTTTTGATTATTTTTTTATTTTTTATTATTATTTTATAATCTTTTTCTTTATTCTTGCAAGTAATATATAGATAGAAAAACGACTCGAGCAAGACATCTCTGTCTTTAAAAAAATAAAATAAGTTTTAGTAGGCGAAGGGGTTCTGTTGTAGGTGATGGATTAGAACTGAGTCTCCGGCCACCATACGTGGCCGGAGATGAGAGATCGCGTGAGGTAGAATAAGAACATGGGTAGATCGAGAAGATGAGATGAAATAATCGAGTAGGATTTAGAATTTTTGAGGAATGATTGACTACGATTAAGATGTACGAATTAAAATTGAAAAAATGACGATGAAATTAAAGGCTTAAAATTTAGACTACGATTAACCTAGATTAAAATGGGAAAAATGGATCTCACCGAATGGGAGCGGATGAACGTCGTGATGGCCTCGACGAAGGCTGACTCGTTGTCACTGGATGGCTCGGAGGCTAGGGCACTCTTCTGCGACAAGATGGCTCTCGAAGAATAGGCTCTTCTCACCAAAGATTGATCAAGTGAGAATGTAGGAGGATGAGCCAATTAAATAGAAAAATAATTGAATTTGAATTTTAAAATTTGAATGGAGATAAAGAGATAAGAAAGAATTTGAAATGAGATAAAGATAAAAAAAGGAAATTAGTGTTAAAATTATTTTACAAAAAATATTTTTTATTTTCGTCACTTTATGAAATTAAATAATAAATGCTAATTTTTTTAATTTTTTGTGGTGGTTATTTAATAATATCAACTATATACATATACTATATACATATGGTACATTATATACATGGTTAAATAAGGAAAATAGTTTTTTATTTTAACATTTTTATTATATATATTTTTATTTTTTATTTTAAATAATTATTAAAAATATTTACAAGTATTTACAAAATCAATATGTACAAATAAATGGTAAAATTGCACAAACCATCCCAGAAAACCGTCTTTCAAACTGTAACACCAAAAATTATGAAACCACAGTCATTTTAAAGATAATTTAATTTAGAATACAATGGAAGTGTGTTTAGTTCAATTTGAGTTCTTATGGAGCTGAAATTGGTTTTTCAATTGTCCTTTATGACCTTTTCCTGACGTGGTTACTTTTATTCTATACATGATTTTATTTTGCAAATATTTTTATTATTTAGGAAACATTTTTATTTACAACTTTTCGTTTGAAATTATTTAATGTGAGGTCAGTGTATGTACAAATAAAATCGTATAAGTATACAACTATTTACAACATATTTTTTGGATTTTCTGATTAAGGACCATATCTCCCCCTACTTTATTCCTGGACGATCAGGTTAAGTTTTGACCTTCTCTCAGGGTTCGGGTCAGCCTGCATCTATTACATATTTACAGTCTTTTTTTCTTTTCTTTATTTTAGGTTTCTTTCTTTCTTTCTTTATTTTAGGTCAAAATAGTAATAAGTGTACAATATTTACACACAGATGCAAGTTAGTAAGAATACGGAGTTAGTATTATATATATATGTGTTTTATAAGGGATTCTAAGCTAAAATAAATGAATAAAGATGATGGAATACAGATTCATCATCCACCTATGCTTTACCTTTTATAGTACCTTATTAAACACTTATTTGAACGAATAAGTGAATAAAAGAAAAGAAAGGAAAAATAAAGAAATTAGGATAATATTGAATATTAAACTTATCTTCATAAAATTGTAGTATGGAGCTCTATCAGACCTTTGGATTATTAGTGTGGCAGAACCTTAATGGGAAATAGATTTAAAACCTAACAGCTTCTAAGTTCGACAAGACTCCTATTCAGGTCTCCTCAATAGTTAGGTCATAACAAGTCTGCATACACAAATTCTTATGACTATGAATCTTTACTTGTACGGTGTAAGTGAAATATAGTTCTCCATCTCAAAAGTAGCAAAGAAACAACCTCCCTGAATAAGGTAACTCTAGTTCCCCGATTTAGCAACTCTTTCCTCGAGGAGCTGGGATATTCCCTTATAAGCTAAAGTACAACCAGCTCAAGAAGAGGGGATGGAGAAAAGAATGGACGGTAACCAGTGTAGCTACCTATCTTTGGATGCATGATCGGTGTAGTCAAGTCATCCAGCTGCAAGCTTACAAAAATTTGACTTTGAAGCTCTTATTATTTTTTTCTTTATCCTTGTATATACACTCCGGCATGCATTTTACTTTTCAATCAGGCCTGTCCACTTTTGGAGATTCTACATTTTTTCTCATTTTTTTTGAAAATATATACAAGGTGCATCATATACATAAGGAGTTTTCCCTCTTGAGCTAGTAGACTATCCCTCTTTTGAAGTATTATTACAAGCACACATCACCCTATCTTTAGACCTCAATGCTACTAGAACAGGTTGAGATGCAAAACCCTCCCTAGAGGAAGACGAGAGGTTCCTCCTAGATATACTACCCTCGTATACTACTCAAAGCTAAAAGATTCTGCCTCCTCACTACCTCCTCCATGAAGAGCTATGTGTAGAGTGCTTGTCCAAGATAAGCCACGGTCTGAAAGAATCATGCGTGTGTTGTTAAATATTCTACTTAGACTAATCAAGATGACATGTGAACATAGTCTTATAGACACAAAGAATTAAGTCGCTAGGACCTGAAAAGTCTTAACTCCATTTCTTATATGATTCCTCTGAAATTAAGTGGATTAAGGTCCAACTAAGCTCCATTCTTCAATTTTATTCTAGACTTAGTTTAAATGTCAATACTATCCTGAAAAATGCATATGTAAATGCAAGAAAATATGTACAATGCAAAAAAGAAAGCAAAATCTCTTTTTTTTGAAACAATTATCTAGTTTTGAACTTTTTATGGATTTTTGGAAAAAAATGATACACACGTGAAAAGAGATTTTTTTGAAATTTTAATTATGCATTTTTTATAGACTTTTGATTTTGTAGTTTTTAGGATTTTTTAAAGGAAAAAGGGTTAGTAAAATATATGCAAGTATATACAAGGATTTTTTGGTTTTTTGCTGGTTTTGTTGTTGTTGTTGTTTTTGTTATTTGTTTGTTTTTTATTTGTTTGTTTGTTTAAATAAAAGGTGATCAAAGTCCATATACATATTTGGATTTTATGAATTTGTATACATATCCCAAAATAATCATATTTTAAAAGTACGAGTTATGTCTAAAGTATATATACAATATATATGACACCCCCATACTTAGCTCGAACTATGTCCTCATAGTGACCAGAGAGCGGCAAAGGAAGACATAACTTATGCAAAGTATAGAAAAGTGAAAAGACTCCTTTGCTACAATGACTCAAAGAGAAGATGAAAAGAATAGAAGTCAATGATCCCCCATATTATTAGGATCGAGTAATCCTAAGAAGACTGTACAAAAGGGAAAAATCGATGAAGAGAATGTACGGACTCAACGGCTCGACTTGCCCCCCCATACTTAGGGTAGAATAGCCCTAAGTATAGAATATCAACAAGTTGGGGGACAATCGAGAGATCAGAAGAATAAAAATACAAAAGAGATGATATTAACAACATCACTCCCCCTATACTTAGGGTAGAGTATCCCTAAGTACAAGCAACAACAGGTGTGATGAACATGACAAATATGAACAACACAAATCATTCACCTCCTTATACTTAGGATAAATCAAATCCTAAGTCTAGCATATATACACACAGAAAAGGGGTGAATGATAAAACATGAGAAGAATGAATGAAATGAAAGGATATACAAAAGGTTGTCAGCTCATGTATCAGACACAAAAGATGGAATCAAAAGATCATCATCTAGTACCACATATACATAATCAACGATGGGCATGAATGTATCATGATCTAGATATGGCTTCGGCTTAGCATCAGATGACTGTGTGTCAGATGACAACCCAGATATGGCAATACTCCCATTGTCATGCACAACTCTCACGATGAACGGTCCTGACCATTTGCTTTTCAATTTTCCAGGAAACATCTTCAACTTAGCATCAAGTAACCAAACTTTCGGATCATGAGAGAAAAAAATTCATCCTTTGAATGTGTTTATCATGCCAACGCTTGACTTTCTACTTATACATTAGTGAGTTATCATATGCAAAGTCTTGGAATTCCAGTAATTTATCCAAATCCAACTTCATGTTCTTTCCTGCCTTCTCATAATCAAGATTGCATACACGAAGTGCCCATAAAGATTTGTGAATTAATTCCACTGGCAGGTGGCAAGGCTTTCCATACACCTTGTAGGGAGACATGCCCAAAGGAGACTTGTATGTCGTATGATAAGCCCATAGAACCGAATCAAGCATCTGGGACCAATTCTTCCTATCTGGACGTACAAGTTTTTGAAATATCGTCTTGATCTCCCTATTTGAAATTTCTGCCAAGTTATTAGTCTGAGGGTGGTAAGGAGACACAACTCTGTGCTCAATGGCGTACTCCTTCACAGGCTTCTTTACTTCTCTATTAATGGAACGGCTTCCCGATCTGAAATCAGTATTTTGGAAATCCCGAACCGCACAATAATGTGGTCCTTGAGAAAGGAACATAATGTATGACTATCTGCATCTCGGGTGGGGATTGCCTCCACCCATCGACTAACATAATCTACGACAAGCAGGATGTACTGAAATCCCTGACTGACAGGAAATAAGCCCATGAAGTCTATGCCCCAAGCATCAAAAACATCAGAAATATGTATGTATCTTAGGGGCATGGTATCTTTGGAACCAACAATTCCTCCCATTTTCTAACAGTCAGTACAACCTCGAACATACTCTGTAGCATCCTTAAATAATGTGGGCAACCATAGACCACTCTGTAAAACCTTTGTTGTTGTGCATTTCCCCGAATGATGCCCACCAGATTCTAGTTTGTGACAGTGCTCAAGTACACTGGTGTGTTCCTCCGGAGGAATGCATCTTCTCCAGATACAATCCGCATCCTCGTGAAATAGGTATGGATCCTCCCACTGGTAGTAAGGAATCTCTGACAAAAATCTATCTACCTTGTACTTTGGCCAATCTTGTGGATCGTTTTTGGAGACAAGATAGTTCACAATATCAGCATACATGGGAGTGAGTCCACAGATAAAATGGTCTCATCTGAAAAGGTTTTGGAAGTAGGGATCATAATATGCTCAGAGGTCTCTACATCCGTGATACGGGAAAGGTGATCTGCCATAACATTTTTCACTCCAGGTTTATCTTGAATCTCTAAATCAAATTCCTGGAGAAGAAGGATCCATATGATAAGACTTGGTTTGGCATCCTTCTTTGCCTACAAGTATCGTATGACAGTGTGATCCATGTATACAATAACGCGGGAACTGATGAGGTAAGATCTAAACTTCTCTAGCCCAACACAACTGCTAACATCTCCTTCTCTATAACTGTATAGTTTCACTGTGCTTCATCTAGAGTCTTGCTATCATAGTGTATAGCAAATGGTATCCCATCCCTTCTCTATCCTAAAACAACTCCAACTGTGAAATCTGAGGCATCCATCGTAATCTCAAAAGGAATAGACCAATCCGGTGGCTGTAAGATAGGAGCACTAGCAACCACTTCTTTCATCTGATTGAATGCAAGGAGGACTTTCTCATCGACAACAAACTTAGTCTCCTTACACAGAAGCTCAGTCAAAGGTCTTGCGATCTTGCTGAAGTCCTTTATGAATCGCCTATAGAATCCTACGTGTCCCATAAATGACCTTAACTGCTTCAAATTCTGCGGTGGCTCTAACTTGGAAATCAGTCACATTTAGCCGGGTCAACCTCCATACCATGTTTGGAATTGACATGGACCAATACAATCCCATTAGTTACCATAAAGTGACTCTTCTCCTATGAGAGCACTAGGTTTACCTCACAGCAACATTGAAGAACTTGGTCTAAATGAGCAAGACATGTGCCAAAACTATCCCCATGGATCGAGAAATGTCCAAAAAGACCTCAAGGAAACTACCCACCATGTCGGCAAAAACGGCCAACAAACACCCTTGAAATGTAGCAGGGGCATTACACAGTCCAAAGGACATCAGTTTAAAGGCGTAGGTGCTAAACAGACAAGTGAAAGTAGTTTTCTCTTAATCCTCAGGAGCGATAGCAACTTGGCTGTATCTTGAATACCCATCCAAGAAGCAAAAGAACTCTTTCCCTACCAACCTCTCAATAATCTGATCAATAAAGGGTAGTGGAAAGTGATCCTTCTTGGTAGCTGAGTTCAGGTCTACACAGACACACCATGAAGTAGGTACCCGGGTCGAAATCTCCTCACCACGATCATTCTTCACGATAGTAATCCCGGATTTCTTCGGGACCACATGTAAAGGGCTGACCCACTTGGAATCTGAAATGGGATATATAAAGACAGCATCACACCATTTTCTGATCTCCTTCATGACAACCTCCCTTAGATTTGGATTTAGACAACGATAACATTCACGGGAGGGTTTATAGTCATCCTCTAAGTAGATATGATGCGAGCACAAAGCTGGGTTAATCCCACGGAGATCAGAGATATTCCATCCTATGGCTTTGCGGTTTATCTCAAGAACCTCTAGCACACGAGATTCTTGTTTAGTGGTCAACTGCGAGCTGAGGATGACCGTAAACATTTGGGGGAGGACCCGTAAGGAAGACATATTTCAACGTTGATGGTAAAACCTTGAGCTCAAGTGGGGTCTGAATCGGCTCTGCAATAACATCTGCTAATGTACTGGTAGACAGTATGTGATATGTATTCTGTGTACTGTCCACCTTGGATATTAACGACTCATCAAGTAGAATATCTGGTAGATCTACAATGAATGATCTCTGCTCAGAAAGGAGGGGCTCATCAGGGTATTCAACATTCTCATCAATTAACGGCTTAGATATCTTAGCAATAATCTCATAAAGATGTCTCTCATCTGTGCATAACTCAAAAAATTCAACAAATGGCCAGATATCTGTACCTCAGAACTCTTAGAAGGAGGCATATCATCAGTAATATAAGAAAAGTGTGTCAAAGGAATATCAGAAGGTGCCTCTAAAAACTCAGATTGATCCTCAGAAATCAGCTTAAACTGCCCATCAGAAACTAGCTCAATTGGACCACCAAGGGAACTCATGTCGACTATGCTTTCCATAGAGTCCTTTTGGGAAAGGAACTCCTGAGTATCTATAAAATCAGTGAAAAGCTCTGTCTCTTAGAATTCAACAAGAAAATCATAGTCATATGGCTCTGATATAACTTTCTCTATCTCATCTACTGCAGATGGCGGTGATGGTCTAGGATTAGAGATTGTCTCAATTTTCACCTTGTCACTGTGAGAGTGAAAGATGATCTCTCTAGTACCATAATCAACTGCCGCTTCGGCCGTTCGGAGGAACGGTCGACCTAGTATGAACGTGGTATGGAGTAACGGTGCAGGTGTGTCCATGTCCATGACAACAACAAAAAAGGGAATTTCATTCCCTGCACCATTACAACAACGCCCTCTAAAATTCCTCTTGGCCTCTTAATCGATCTATGAGCAAACTGAAGGATCATTCTAGTTGTTTTAAGAGGCCCTAACCGAAATTCAGTTAGTAAAGAGGAAGGCGTGAGATTAATGGAGGAACCGCTATCGAGAAAAGTACGATGAAATTCTTGATTAAAGATATGGCAACGGATGTGAGGTGCTCCCTAGTTTTTCTTTTTAGGTGGGAGGTTACTGATGGCATGAACTGTGGCCATGGTCAAGATGTATTTCTCTGTTTCCTTTCGTTTGTTCTGTCTTGGTTGACACTTTTGTGTACATGCCTCTTTCATTCCTTTTTTTAATGTAGGTATGTATTCCATGGCTTTAAGGAGTGGCATCTTAAAAAAGATGTTCTGTAAGATCTCAACCACTCCAGGATCAGATAGGTTTGTTTTTAATTTTTGAATTTTCTTAGATTTGAGAGCAGGAGGAAATGGCACAGAATCAGAATAAACATCCAAACATTCATTTCCATTATTCAAAGTATAATCCTCACGTACAAAAGGACAACCATAATCAGTCTGTACATAGTTGTCCAAAGTAGGTGAAGGAAAAACAAAATCTAAAACATAACAGGATGATGCTGCTGGTGAAGAGGAAGAATCCACGACTGGTATATTCTCCCTTGTTGATGGTAATCTACATCTGCCTGGTGAAGATGGTGGTGAAGGCGGTGAAACCCCAGACTCGGGTGCTGCTATACTAGGCCTTTCGAATGTTGGTGAAGGAGATGATGTGGAAGATGATGCTCTCTCAGTGGTTCAATCTCCCAACTCCAACTGGTGCGTAGGAGGATGCAATCTCCTACCGCTCCTGAGATGGATGGCATCATATAAACATGTAAAATCAAGGGACATACCTGTCTCGGGGGTGGGTGAGCTATTGGCTACCTGCTCCTTGCGTCTAACGTCGTTAGGGTTGGCTTCGACCTGTGCTGGAATCAGTGTCTTGGTGGTGGTCAGGTCGTCATTCCGCTGAGTCAGTTCATTCATGTTCTTCATGAGCAATGCAAGTTGGTCCAGTGCTGGTTGACTGAAGGGGCCGCAAGTTGCTCATTGACTGGTTGTCGCTGAGACTGATAGTACAGAGGATGTTGGTAACCATATGGATTCTGATAATGAGGAGGAGGAGGATATTGTCCATAATATGCAGTCTGCTGCTAGTTAGGATGATGAAAATACATAGACTGTTGTTGTGTCTAGTCTTGTCTCCCGTTTTGGAACTGTGGTGGAGACTGATACTGAGGCTGGAACTGTTGGTGCTGGTACTACTGCTATCTGCCTCCCTGAAACTGGTTGGCGAGTCTCTGACCCTGCTGTGAACCCAACTGGCCTTTCCCTAACGGACGGGACTGGTTTCACTCACGGTCGAACCAGATACCATTCACCTCCTGAATGATAGGTGGAGGTAGAGACTGTTGCTCAGGAATGTAGGCTACTTCTTGTTGGCATGGAAGTATCTGATGTGAATGCTGCTGAACCTGATTAGGTGTCTGCATGTAGTAGACATGCTGAACTGTGGATGGTCCTCCGCTACTATGCTGGGTGGAAGAAGTCTGCTCCCTAGTAGAGGTATCGGTTGCTGCACTCACACTGTGAACCACACTGATCTTACTCACAATAAGCTCCAGGTGCTTTGTTATCGCATCCAGCTTATCCAGGTTCTTCATCTTCTGCTCGATCACTTGAAGCTTCTCAATATCCTTGGATCATTTCTGAATAATGTCCACTTTGGATAGGTCGTTTCCAATGATTGTCAAGTCAGAGCTGTCCACCCTATCCACTTCATGTGATGATGCCATATTGACAACCTTGTGGGGTACTGCAGGGGAGGCGATGGGGTGCTTCTGAAAAGCACGTTAAGAAGAAAGAGTTGCTGAACTCTCCACCATCTCCTCAAAAATTGATAAAGGACATCCTCATCCTTGTTAAAGTGGCTCCCCACACATACCACATCTACCAGCTTCTGATTCTCTATGCTTCAACCCCCAAAGAAATTTTGCACAAGGCTGGTCTTTGGAATATCATAATGGGGGCACTTCTCCGTCAGATCTTTGAATCTTTCCCACGCCTCGTGAATAGGATCCTGGGGCATCTGGGAGAAATTAGCAATCAAGGATCGCATTTGGTTGAGTCATCCGAGCGGGTAATATTTGTATAGAAATACATACCTCAAGTCTTTCCAAGTAGTGACAACCTTCCCCAAGTGATTTAACCAATATAAAGCTTTGTCCATCAAACTTATTGGGAAGACGGTCATCTTCACTACCTCTAATGGAACATTTGGCTAGTGTAATGTTCCACAAATGCGATCGAACTACTGGAGGTATATATAAGGTTCTTCATTAATATTTCCATGGAATATTGGGGGAAGAGGTAAAATAGTGGGCTTAAGCTCGAAATGCCTATGAATCGTAGGGATTTGTATCTAAGAATTTGTCTGTTCTGCCCCTGGATTATAAGCATCCTTTAATGTAGGCCTAGCCCCAGATTCTATGTTAGGGTCTTCTCCTCCATTCCCACCTGCACCATTGTTTCTATCCTCCTCTCTCATATCTTATCTCAGCTCGAGAATCATGACTCTCAATGTGGTCTGAAAATTAGTCTGCTCTATTAACTGGGCTTGAATTGACTGAATGGAGGCTAACATGGTGTTGTTGATCTTGCTTTTCTCCGACATGGTTCCCTTTCCCTTTGGTGGCATCAAGTGTCCGGTGTCTGACTCTGAAAATGTGCATGACACTTGATTAGTTCTCAGAAATGATGGAGTCTCAGATACTTTTCGAGATTAAAGCCAATCTCAAATAGTGGGTTGATAGATGTTGTGGGGTGAAGTGGAGAAAGAAGAATATTCGGAAAGTGAGTTTCCTTGAATAGAAGGTGAACAGTTCATAGTTTAGAATGAGTCCGCAAAGTCCAAACGAGAAATACTCCGGTCTGACATCTTCGAAATCAATAGGCAGGATGCAAGAACACAAAGGTCAATACAAGAGTGAAAATGAGTGAAGACGCAAATTGCGTGGAAGGATCTTTATCACTAGCAACCAAACACAATACAAACCCCCAGATCACCAACTCAACGCAATGTGAAGATCATGAAGGTTCGGTCAATTATCTTGTCAATTTTTAGAGTTTGGTGAGAATGCAATCTATCAGAGCGGTTTAAGTGAGCTGTCAGGAAGCCAATGCTCCCAGGAGACTGTCCTAATCTCACAACTAGTTTTTCTCAGCCAGTATGTGTGCGTATAGTTTATCGGCTACCCGATTTGCCCACTCTGCTAAGGAAATCTTGGATCGATTACTGGCTACCCAGTGAAGTCCTCACTAGAGAACAACTAATCATAAGACAATAGTCTGAAGAGAGTTCGGGCGCGGCTCTATCCAGTGTGCGGGTCACTCCCTCGCTGCATATAAATCAAACAAGGAGGGGGTTACTCTCCCCAAAATAATGATTTTTCCTTACATTTATTTTAGGGTCGAGGTTTCTTTAGCAGTCCTGAATTTTAGGCAGTTTTTCACTTGGTTTGAATATTTTCAATGAATTACCTACCGAGTGTCCAATTTCCTTTTTAACTTATGTGAGTGAAAAAAAGGAAGGAGATCAGAAACGCCAATGCGCGATTAAACACAATGATGCATGTAGGGGTTAGAGATGCGTACCTTGTCAACAACCCTCTACATGTAGATTGATCCGCGCAGAATTTAAATACAGAAAAAATAAACTAAGACTTCATGTGATGAAGCTCCAGAGGATCATGACATGGAAAGATGGATGTTAGCAATAAAAGTCTAATGTAGACTTCATATACAAGTGTTGTATATGGACCCTCGAGGATCCACCTATATGGGTAAGACCCATTAAGGTGTAAATGGATCTTCAAGGGAAAGAGGGAACCTGATGAGAAGGTAGAGACCTTGAAAGTACCGTTCGTAGCCATGAGCTACACACCGAAGAGAAGACATCGCTTGCGATGAAACTTGCTCTCCAGTGACCTTGCTTTAGCCCATCAGAATATTGCTAACTATATCTACACAACTTGACTATGACATCTTCATGATGTGAGTCAAGATTGCATTCCTCTATAAATACCTCTCTGAGGATATTCATATGAAGTAGCCCCAGGGCTTCATGGTTGAGGAAAGCAAGATGTGCTAGCTGAAGAACTCCATCTTTGGACTCAAATAAGTTTCTTGTAGTTAGAACATAAGATTTGATGAAATTATAAATGTTGTGATTTCAGATAAAATCTTGATGAACCATGTGAAGCTTAGTGGGAGTGCCATTGTGTTCATCGTGCTAAATGTAGATATTATTCTAATCATATAGAATGATATAAGAATAAATAATAAGTGTTTTATAATTTGGTTGTTCCATACCTTTGAGATATGATCTCAAGGATACCTCTTAGATCTTAGTTCTGAAGTCGTTCAGAAACAAAGAGAAGAGGATATTGGGACCGTCACATTAATAGTACACCTTGGACTTATTCCATTTTTCTAGAAAATTCCAAGAAAAGCTTCCTTCCCTTAAGATATGGTAGTGACATGTCTAAAGGGATAGCACCTCAAAGAGTTGAGGAAGAGAATGCTAGAACTGCTTGCACTTGTGCATCAGTTACGAGAAGCTGAAGTGTATGCTGGATGTGTACAAGGTTAATTTGATTGAGTCCAATTACGCTCTATTCTATATGTATAAAAATTCTTTTTTAGGGTGTTTGGACCTAATTAATTACCTGACTCAAGCAAATTGATTAAAGAAATCAATAGGTAGCTCATGAAATCCCCGTGAAACAAAGAAAAATAAGGCGATGAAAAAGAAACCGGTGAGGTCCCCCATGTGCACCAACACTTGACAAAACAGACCCCACAACAAATGAATGTTCGTTTACAAGAGTTCAAATGCTAGAAAAAAATAAAAGAAAGTCTAGAATATTTTTTTTCAAATGCTAGGTCTCCTTCAAATCTTCTTCTCCTCCTCTCACGCTCTCCTATGGCTCGGTAAAGAATCAAGCCGCCTCCGCTTCGCTTGGGTGCTTCAGCTCTCCTAAGATCGCCTCCTTCGCTCCGCAGGCCCTCGCAAGAAAAAGAAAAGAGAGAATGTGTAAGAAACACAATTATCAAATATGAGTAAGAAAAATGAAATAAATACAGTGAATATGAACAATGAAATAATGTGGCAAAATATAAATAGATATTTACAACAAAGAATAGCGGGTCAAAAGAGAAACCTAACTTCCCCCGCCGTACCTCCCCGGCAACGGCGCCATTTTATTGAGCGAGATTTTTGAGGAGTAATTATTATTGATATAAAGTTGTCATTGCGATCCCCAAAATTCGCGGCACAAACAAACAAATTTAATTTTTTTTCTCAAGCTAATAATTACAAGAAAATGTGGTAGGAGATTTTGTTACTTATTTACCTATATAGCTAACAGGATAGAACTTAGGAGGCTATAATTCCCGAGGGTTATTCAAATAATCAAAAAATCAATTAAAAGAAAAAGAAATCTCAATTGCAAACTGTCTTGCTTTTTGTGAAAATATTACCTTTTTATTTTTTTATTTCTATTTTTTATTTTCTGATTTTCAAATTTTTGATGATTTTTATTTTGCAAATTTTTAATTTTTAAAAATGATTATTTTTTAAATCAAATGATATATACATGAAAGAAATGAAACCCTCTCTTTTTAGATTTTTTAAAATTTGACAAAATTGCTAAAAAAAGTTTAAATAAAATATTTTTGTGTTTTTATGATTTTTACCTTTTTTAGAGATTTTTTAGATTTTTAAGATTTTTAAAATGAATAAAAATAGGGAAAATGTAAATAATGAGCAGACATGATTATTTTGCAATTTAAAATATAAATAAATGCAAAAATTATAAAGATAATTTTTCTTGAAAACTGCAAGAAATTTTCTATAAATAGAAACTGAAATCACATTTTTTTTATTTTTCTACAATTTTATATGATTTTTAAGATTTATTTATTATGCATTTTTTTAGTTTTATAAATAATTAATACGTGAAATTTGCACAGAAATTAAAACACACCAAAACAAAATTAATCTATTTTTGGAATATTTGATGCAGTATGTGAATTTTTATGATTTTTCAAATCTAAAGTAGGAAAAATGCAATATTTTTGATTTTTTAATACTATCAAATGATAATAAACTGCAATGAAAAATTTATACTATTACAAGACACACAACAAGAGTCTATACAAATTTTTGTAGAATATTCAAAGCAATAAAAACATTTATTTCAATATAAAATACAAGCCAATAAATAATATGGAAATATAGGGACTGAAACGTAAATATTTATTTTTTTTGCAGAAAAAAGATAATAGAACTAAATATGTGGGGAGAAGTTGTAATTTACCCAAGGGAAACATGCGACGCACATGACTGGAGGAAGCGAGGGCTTTATTGCAGATCTGGAAACTTTGGGGGGCCGATTGCAATTTAACCGATTTTTAAAAAACCCCCTAGGGTTCTTCATTCCTCTTTTCTTCAAGACCAAGGGAAGGGGCCGCCGCCGCTTTCCTTCTTCGCGCGGGCGAAGGTACGCGGCGATGGCGGCTGTGGTGCGTTGGAGGTCTTGGCGATATGGCGGAGCGGTGGGTGGTGGAGGAGATGTGAGGGCTCCCATCAGGTCGGTGCGATTGTTGGATCACGGTGGAGGGCACTGAGAGGAGGGGACAGCGGGAGGAGCTGCGGGCGGTCGGCAATGAGCTTTGGCGAAGGAGCTTTGCGGGTCGGCAACTGTGGTCGAGGCCACGCTGCGCCAGAGGAGCTTCGAGCTCCTAGCGGTAAATGATGAACTGGAGGTCTTTAACCACACTCATTTTAAAGATGATTTAATTTAGATTACAATGGAAGTGAGTTTGGTTCAATTTGAGTTCATATGGAGCTGAAATTGGTCTTTCAATTGTCACTTTATGGCTTTTTCCGGATGTGGCTACTTTTATTTTGTACATGATTTTATTTTGTAATTATTTTTATTATTTAGGAAACATTTTTATTTACAACTTTTATTTTGAAAATTATTTAATTTGAGGTCAATGTATGTAAAATAAAATCGTGTAAGTATACAAATATTTACAACATATTTTTTTGGATTTTCTGATTAAGGACCCTATCTCCCCCTACTTTTTCCTGGTCGATCAGGTCACGTCTTGACCTCTCGGGTTTCGGGCCAGCCTGTATCCATTACATATATGTAGTCTTTTTTTCTTTTATTTATTTTTCCTTTATTTATTTATTTATTTCAGGTTAAATAGTAATAAGTGTATAATATTTACATACATATGCAAGTTAGTAAGAATATGGAGTTAGTATTATATACAGGTGTTTTATAAGGGATTTTAAGCTAAAATAAATGAATAAAGATGATGAAATGCAGATTCATCACAAACTGATGACCCAGATATTCTTTTGCCATCATGACCCCCTGCACATCATCACCTGTAACAAGTATATCATCCACATAGACCATAATAACAACTGTATCTCCAAATGTTCTCTGCACAAAGAGTGAATGGTCTGCATTTGACCTCTTGAACCCTTGCCTTTCAGTCAGATCTGAGAGCTTCTAAAACCATGCTCTTGGACTTTGTTGAAGGTCATATAGCGCCTTATGGAGTCTACAAACCTATTGACACTCCCCCTCAACAGCAAACCCCGGAGGCTATTACATGTAAACCTCCTCCTGTCGATCTCCATACAAAAAAATATTTTTAACATATAATTGAAACAAATGCCAATCACGTACCACTGCAATAGAAAGTAGGCACGGAGAGTAGAGTGACGAGCCACTGGAGAAAACATGTCCAAGTAATCCACATCGTAGGTCTAAGTAAATCCTAATGCCACTAATATTGCCTTGTAGCAATCAAGGCTCCCATCTTCATGATGTTTAATAGTAAACACCCATTTGCAATTGACAACAAACGCTCCAGGTGGAGAAGATACCAAACACCAGGTACCACGTGATTGCAACGCAACCATTTCTTCCTCCCTAGCCAGGCACTAGTGACTATCTTCAAGGCCTCCAGATAATTCAATGGAATGGCCATGACAGATAGAGCCACTGCAAATTTCTGAAATTCCCCTGTTAGACGATGAAAGGAGACCTGAGAAGCAAGAGGGTACAAAGCACACAACCTCTTCTGCTTCTGAAGTGCAATGGGTAAATCCATGTCATTTGGAACCTCCTCCAGTTGTTAGCTATTCCCCTGCAATGATTCCTGCACAGATATATCTCCAGACTCATCTTTAGAAACCATATTATCAAACAAACTGGGGGCATACTTGATGAAGGGTGATGACCATGAGCAGAAGCAGTCTGATGGGTATAGAATTTAGGTAGTGGTGGAATAATGGACACATGCGACTGGGTAGTAGGAGGGGGTGGAGGAGGTGGTGGTGGTGGCAGTGGTGGAGGAGGAGGAGATGACTGACTCATAGGAGGGGATGGCATGTAAAACACATCATCTGAGTTTGATGAGGCCAACCTATCACATGTAGGAGAGAAATACATCACAGACTCAAAAAATGTGACATCAGCACTGATATAGTATTTCCTCCATAATGGATGATAACAACGATATCCATTCTGAGTCCCGGAGTACCCAACAAACACACATTTGACAGCTCTAGGAGGGAGCTTATCAAGACCTGGAATCAACTAGTGAACAAAAGCAACAGAACCAAACATGCGAGGAGTAAGTGATGTAAAGCCTTGAACTTGGCCTCTCTCAGATCCTATATCATAAGATCCGTCTCGTCAAGATGAAACCAACGAAATTTGTTTCACATGAATTGGACTTCGCTTGAATTGTTATGATTTTCGGAAGAAAGATAAGGATGGAGGCTTAAGATGTCATTAACCTGTAATGACCGTCATTAAGATTAATTAAATACAATTAAATAAAATAATGATTGATTGAATACACTAATGACCATTATCGAACACTAATCAAAGGTCAGTGAAAGTTAAGTGCAAGTCGCGAAAGTAAAATCACGATCAGTGAAAGTTAATCATGATTATCACTAATTAAGTATCATTAGCAATTCTAGAACTTTCTGAAAAATTCTAACTTAAGCCTTGATCGGATAAGATTTGACCAAAACTATGAGCCGCTAACTGTGGTTAAGGGTTAAACCATGATTTACTAACCATTATTAGCGGTTTTCTGAGGCCTATAAATAGCCCGCTACCCATTCATTCTCTATGATTTCCACTACCACCAATACCCCAAGGGCTAGGGTCGAGAGGTTGGGAGGAGAAGAGGGAGGCGGGAAGGAGCATTAGCGAAGTGCTGTCTGGAGAACGAGGAGGACGATGGTACGATCCTCTCCTAGAGCTCTTAGTAGGTAAGTATCTCTAACTTGAGTTAGGTTCTCGATTTATATTCCTTTTCGATATATTTTGTGTTTTGGCTCGCGGAGAAATCTGTGTAACACCCTACTTAGGTGCGGCGGATATGCACATCAGTGAACCCTGTGATTCGTCACACCTTCACTCCCTAAGATGCGTGGTGTCTACCGATTCTCCATTGCTTACAATTTGATTATATTCTTTCAGTTTTTGTTTTCCTCTCAGTGATTTTATAGAGGGAACCCTTTCCGTTTTTCTTTTGAATATTTGTTGATATAAGGAAAAACCCTATCGAATTTTTCATAGGAATATGTCCCAAAATAAGGGAAAACTCTGCCGAAATTTTCCTAGAAATGTCACCCCGTATATGGGGAAGCTTTGTTAAATTTTTGAGAGAAATTATGCTCTTCACGTTCTTCATGTTCTTCATTCGTTCTTCACGTTCTTGGCATGTTCTTAGTGTTCTTGATACGAAAATAAAATTTGATCGTTTCAAGGGTTGTAAATCATCCTTTCTAAAAACGAATCATGATAAAGCACTACATTCGTGTGAAAGAGCTCGATAGGTAATGAAATCATTCCTTTTTCTGTTGGGTTTTAATACGATATCATTGAAATTCCTGATTTTATGTTCTCCTCTACGAAGAACCCTAATTTGGTTATTTTTGAGAAGATACGGAAAGTTGCTTTATAATTCCCACTAAAATAATATCTAAGCATCGAATAGATGCAACAACTTGGAAAGTTAGGGTTTGGGAGTTAAAATAAGCATAAATAAAAGTATATATATACGTATGAATTAATATATATGTAAGTCTATACTCAATGTTGATGAATATGAAAATCGAAGTCTTAACGGAAGAACTACATCATGGAAGTTGATGTGTATTGAAATGGATCCTGAAAAGGATTGCGTGTTACGTAAGAATGACTTGGTGTAGATACTACAGGTCGGGCATGAAACATGTAGGTTTGTCAGAAGAACATGCATATTGTAGGCCAAACCTAGGTGGTACACAGTTGCCTGGATATATTGAGCGTGTAAAATAAATTATTTGCAACGCGTGTTACTTGACCACCATTAGGCAGATTGACTGACTGAAGATGTGGTCGTGCCATGTGGAGGTACGGAAGGTTGGATAAAAACTGGGTCATGATAACATGTATTCAAAGCTGCTAGTTTATGTGATTAAAGGTTAGATTGTGGTTTTAAGCTATCAAGTCCTCGAGGATGGTGTGCTTCTTTATTTGTCAGACTGAGGGTTTGAAACCCTGGATAATAAAAGAAACGAAAATTGTCAGGGTAGTATTGGAGGATTGGTTGAGGCGACACGCGATGGCAAAAGCTCACTTGATCAATGCAATCTCTAATTCCGAAGTGTCCACAACTTCAAAGTCCATAAATGGTGAGGTTTTCTCAGGACTAATCCCTGATGTGGAAATATGACTTAAACTAATGAGAAGAAATGAAACTTTTTGGTATAATAAGTTTTGCTAAACTACACTACTTGTTTACTTTTCTCTTCTTCGTTACTTAGCACTCTCTAATCTTCATCCTATGATTTATGGAAACCCAACAGGTGTCGGTGAACCATTAGAAGGACTTTAATAATCTAGCCATCCATAGTAGCTTTACTCTATAAGGTAGTTGGTATTTTTTTGCGTATTTCCATTCCAGTTGATGTACATGTAAATGGTTATAGCGGCATAATGTATCATGTAAACTTTATTTTATGAATGGAAGAAGTGTTGAAATACTTCCTTCTTAGTATTTTTAATTACAGTCCGTTTCTGAATGTTAGTTGTGATTGTTGACTAAATTATTGCTAAGTAACCAGATCCGGATATAGGAGGATTCGACGACTTGGAATTGGGGTCATGATAGTTTGGTATCAGAGCCCGGTTACTCAAGTAATTTAAGCAGTAATTGACAACTATGAGTGGTATTCAAAAACTAAGGTTTTCTTAAGATCCTTTGATCTTAATAGGTGACTGCAGTACCATTCACAAGTCATTGTCCCTTATGTACATCATGCTAAAACATATAGGACCTAATCTTAGGCCTTGATTCATCCCAGGATCATGACAGACTAAGATATGTCTAGGCAAGAATAGCAGGCATTGGAGGAGAGGGTCAATGCACAAGCTGAGAGACCTGAGGCATCCAAGCCTGTGGATGCTAGAGTTGAGGGTTCTATCCACATTTCTGAGGAAGAATCTAGTTACCATCCTTCCACGGACTCTCCTCCTACCCCAACTGAAGGAGCAATGGAGAGAGCTCTTCTTAGGTACGAAAAATTACTAGACAACTACCGAAAAGGAAAGATTCCTCGATTCAAAGTCATAGAGACACCTGCTGAGGTAGAACTATGACTTGATGATCTCAGCAGGATGTTGAGAATAATACATGCACCATTAGACACTTGGGTGCACTTTGCTGATTACTCCCTAGCAGACTATGCAAGACGACCGTGGATAGCAATTTCCAAGAAATTAGTAGACCTCGTTCCATGGAATATCTTTGAAGAAAGGTTCTGAGTTCACTTTATACCTCCCATTGGGAAGAATTAAAGAGGAGGGGCCCCCAAAATGTACGAGATTATCATATACATTTCACCGAGCTACTACGTTATTACCTAGCTCTAGAAGCTTCACCACAAGAGTGTCTTATCAAATTTGTTAGCGGGCTTCAAGGATATCTTAGAGAGAATCTTGCAGGTTCTTAAGCCATCACTATAGATGAAGCCATTGACATTGCCTCTCGTATTGAGATGGAAAAGGATGAAAACCGCCAAAGAAGAAGCTTCCACTTTACTGGTGGACCATCTAAACTTAAGACAAGTGATGATTACTTTATATATGGGTATAACATGCTTAAATTATGTGAAATACATTATTAATCTTTGATGTGTAAACTCCAAATTCACACAATTTGCATCCTCAACACATAGCAGATAAAATCATCATAAAATCAAAAAATCATTTGGAGAAAATATTCTCACAAATCTCTATGCACATTTAAAGATCATATTCTAAACTGAGATTAATTATCATCTATAAAATTCAGATTCGTTGTTATCAGAGGGAATTTTTGGGTATACTTATATAACATAAAATCTAACAACATCCAACACATTTCACTCTACTTTTTGTTGGAAAGAAAAGAGGAGGAGGTTTTATGTAAAAGTCTCATTATTTATTCTCTTAAATGGAGCCACCAACTTTATCTCCTTTCCCATGCACATATGGAGCCCCACGTACTCCTTATGCATGCCTCCCCATGCACTATTAAATTTTTGTCTTTATTCTCTCTTTATTTGCAAGATGAGTAGCTACACAACTCAATTATAAAAGCCATGCACTCTCTCTATACTCGACCTCTCTCCCTCCCCATTCTCTCCCTCACGCATACACCTCTCTCCCTCGTCATTTTCTCATGCACACACCCTCTCCCTCTCTCCCATTTTTCATGCTCGCACAACCCCCCTCTCTCTCTCGTCTATTTTCTCTTGCAAGTACGGCAGCTCTCCCTTGCATTCTTGAAGACATAGGTGCCTCCAGCATGCCAATCCTCCTCTCCTCATGACCAGCAACTCCAGTTGTGCTGCTGCGACGCATCTCCTCCTCGACGGCCTCCTTCTGCACTCCTATGCGTGATCACCAACTCCAGCCACTCTACTGCGACACATTTCCTCCTCGACGACCTTCTCTCCTCGGCTCCATACTCATGTATGCGATTAACCCACGCATCTTCCCGCACACTCCCGTCTCTGTCATCATCGTCGCCTTCACTCTGGAATCAAATAGAGAAGCATTTCTTTCCTATTATATTTGTCGCGTGAAATTTTATTATCTTGGTTAATTGGTTTAAGTTAAATTTGAAGGAACAACTCTTTTGGTGTAAGCTACTCTCAAATCTAATTTCTCTTGAAAGTATGTGCTTTGCAAGTTTTATGTTCCATTATTCTCTCTAAAAATTTGCAAGCAAATCTCATCTTCCTGTATTACATTACGAATCAACCCCCATTTTTCTTACTTAGTTGTATGCACATCCATATTTAGTTAAACTAAGCTTTTGGAAAAAATACTTTCTTTGTAGATCGTATTTTTTCCATCATTTGTCTTTCGTCGCAACAGATCTAAATCGAATCAAGTTTTAAAGAACAAAAATTACAAGTTTGTTTAGTCCCTGCAGATACGAACCTCTACTTACACTATACAACTCATATTTTTTCTAACATGCTTGTAGTTGTAATCTTATTTGTCTGATTGCAGTTTTGCGTGGGACAACAACGACGTGATAAAAACAACTTTTTAAACCGCGTAAAATCGCATCAACATTTTGGCGCCGTTGGTGGGACTAGGCAATATTTGCATTGTTTTTCACTTTCAACTTGTTTTCTATATTCTAATCCGTGCATTTTTTTACTTCAGGTACTTGAACCCCGAAAAAAAGAAAAAAAAATGAAGAATCCATGCATTTTTTTGCAAACTTGTAACTTGTTCTAAGTAAAAAAATTTGTCCCCCCTTCTCGGAAAAGCTCGCCATCAGCAGGACAAAACATTACGGATTTAGCGCCAGAAGTGCATGCACTGTGAGCTTCTCTTTCTCTTAGGCATCCTAGGTTTTTAAAATTTTGCTTTTGTTTGTGCTCCGAACTTAAACTGAAAAAATTAAAAAAATACTTCTTCTTTGTATCATCTCTGTGGTCTTCTCCCTCTGCTCACCTAAAAAGATCACCAAAACATGCTTTATCACGCTAAAAAAGATAAGCTTGAAAGGCCATCGCAGTGGCCCGAGCAGAAAGTAGGCAAAATTCCTGAATGCTTGTTTTGATGCACATGTATGATATAAAAATCACGAGCACATAGAACCCTTGGATAGAGACAAAAATCCCTGGTGCTACGTGGGATTGCAGAGAGAAATCGTAACTCCTCGACGTGTTGGGCACATGTTCTTGTGGGAAGAAGCATATCCTCGATCTGAGTACCGCACCTTGGATCCCCCAGCCGGATTAGGACATCGATTTCTCACAATCTTCCACACCCACCTCATCTTTAAGGACTCTAAATTCTTTGATAATATTTGTTGAATCACTAAATTAAAATCGAAAAGATAACCGCTTCCGCGGTAATTTTTGTGTGGAGTTGGCGAATCAACAAATTGTTTTATGTTAATCTGCTGTGTACTTGACTGTACTTGCGAATCTTTATTCATGGAAAAAATTCAAGTTATGCTCAATGAGATGCACGGGAAAATAAGGCTGAATCGGGCTACTGCATTAAATTATTTGGAGGATAGGAAACGATCTTCTCGACCCATTGATCCACCTATTTTATTACCGTTTGAGCATGGGATTGATGAAATGATGCATCTTGTGCAAAAATATCAAGAAGATCAGGAACACAAAAAGAACGGGTCATCCGATCAAACATCAAAACCACCCCATGATGACCCTATATTAGAGGAATTTCTTGCATTACCTCCTCCCGCATGCCCCTCCTTTGTCTCTTCCAAGCCACTTTCACACGCAGAACACTCATCCATTTAAAATAATGGACTAATCTCCGATTCTTTAGAAAATCACTCATTTCCCTTCCTCCTATCACCGACCCATGAAAGTGACGCTCAACATACTCTTCATGAATTAGCTGTCCAAATCCAACAAAACCAGGGAGCACGTATGGATGAGTGTAATAGGATGCATGAGAATGTCAGTAAACAACTTTTAGAAATTCGTTCTCACTTGATGAATAGGCCAAATAGTTTGACGGGTGAATGCAATATATCTCAACAATATTTTAAAAAACATCAAGAAAAGAAAATTGAGGATTTCAGACACTCAAGGGAAGAAGAAAAATGGATCCCAATATCAGTGAACCAAACAATGATACTTCCTTTTGATGAACTAGATGTGAGATGTATAGAAGAAGAATTTATTGATGAAATAGTGCCATATCCATGTCTCCTCAAACCCAGATTGGCGACATTTTATGATATCCCCATCTTCACTCCTCCTGTGTCAGACCATGTATTAATTGAGACACCCAATGATTTAATAGATGAATACTGTCTCTTGGAAAGACTCGAACACTTTGAACTTGAAACTTCATTTTGTGATCTTGAGGGGCATCTTATGGAATATGACTCTATGGATGAAATTGAGGAGGAATGTGATATAATTTCGGCATTCATGAATCATGTTGATCAGAATGATTTTAGAGAGTATAATAAGGACATTTTTAAAATTGAGATCACACTCCTAATACAACTCGATCACGACCCACTCTTGATGGATACATGTATTAATGATGGCATCGATCTTTCCTTAGACTATTCTGAAGGTTATGAACATCAGTCTACTAATGATATCGATTGGTATGAGATAATAGTTGAATTTGAGGATAGTATTGGTATTGACTCTAGAGAAAAAGTCGAGGAAGATCCGATGTTTGATGTTAATTCTGGATGTGATTTTACGATTAATGAAAAAAGTCCAAACTTAGAGTTTGAATATGAGGACATAGTAGACAATGAATTGACTTCTTCATGCACCAAGACTCTCTTCCAACCAACACATGATTATATGTTGAAGATCTTTTATGATGACCCTTTCAAAGATGAGATTTCCAACTCCATTGCCTTCACCATTGAGAAAGAAGCTCCATTCAATTCGGTTGATGACTATAAGAATACATATTCTACTACTGAGTCAGAATCTAATCAGAATGATTTTTTATTCTCTGATCCTTTTTGGAATGAAACTGAAGAACTACTCAAAACATTCGAAGACAATCGTCCATTAGACAATATTCCCCCGCTCCTGGCCTCTGAATCTCCTAATCATATGTCTTGGAAAGAATCATCTTTGTGGCTCAAGAAGAGAACTGAAATAAAATTCACAATAGCTGCCACCGAGGATAGCCATGATGATTATTTGAGAGAAAATGATGATTTATCACAATATATAGAGGACCTCATGGAGGAATCAATTCTTGATCATGTAGAGCTCGACTTCAATACATCATATCTGGTCCATGATCCCTTTACCAGTCCACCCATTTCCCTCCCATCACATCCAATCCAAGATCAAACTGATTCATCTCTCATTCCGATTCATCAACCAATTAATGTCTTCACCGTATTAATGAGAGCACACATTTATCAAATTCATCAACCACACTCTCTCATCTGTGTCAGGATATCCGTATCATATCAAGAGTTTCATTTGGGTTTTCTGAATACAGCTTCTGCACTCACACGCAACACTGGATACTATTGATAAGCTGAATCATCGAGTTGGGACGTTAAAACAACAACATTTTATGGGTCCACACCCATATGTATCTTTTCCTTTCTTTGTATCCTTCTCTTTCCTCTTTACATTAGATAAGTATGGGGGTCCACCTCCACACTTTACAAAAAAAACAAAAAACAACAAAAAAACCAAAAAATACTTTTCACAATCACTCACCCCTTCTTTTGGTCATCCTATTACACCTTGTCTTCACCATGGGGACATGGTCTCTGATAAGTATGGGGGTGTGTCTGCATAGTTTTCAAAATTGCATACTTTTCAAAAAAAATTCAAAAATTTTGCAAAAATTCCCCTAAAAATATTTTCAGAAAGTAAGAAAACCACCAAAAAATACATCCTTCCTAGTTTTATCCTATCTTTTGAGAAAACAACTCTTCATTGCATAGATCATAGACAGAAGCTGAGTTGATCCTAATCCACTTAATTCTATTAGAATTTCACTCGGCATGAGTTTTTAAGCTTTCTTCAGGTCCTTATGGACTTTATTCTCTCAGTTCCACTAACTCTACTGGTGAATGAACTTCTGTATCTAACTAGATCACCTGAGAAACTAGTAGCGCTCTTACACTCTTCAGTGGATATTAAACAACTGCACATTGCACTTAGCTTGATTGAGTTGAGTTTACGAGATACAACTACAATCTATTTGAGGTGAGGAGTTGTCCTCTTAGTTGCGCCAATGCCTGAACCTTGTCTATAGTCAGTGAAGGAACTTGACTCAGGGTAAAAAATGATCTCTCTAGTCTAAGTATGTCAGAATTAAGCCAGTATCGTGCCTCCAAAGACAATATTAAGCCGATACTACCTTTTGATGCCAAAACCTAAGACAAAAACACCCCAAAAAGGCATATCACAATACAAATGCCAAGCAGTGCAGTAAGCCAGTCAAAACTCACCTCCCACAGTATAAGATCAAGCATTCCCATACCCGGCAAGCTGTCGAAGTTGAAAGCACCAAATTCTTAAAAGAGGTCCAAAGAGGCCCAGGGTTATGCTCTGCAAAAGGAAAAAATGAGAGCAACGGACCAAAGTGGTCTATGGAAAACCCCAAAAATTAAGTCCCGTTCTCCAATAAACTATGACCTATTTTTTCTATGCTGACATACTTGGGTGAAAGGAGAATATGCATGAATCCAGGTGAAGACTGAGGCTATATGTGCAGTGTATCATTCGGTACCTTGATAGATAGTGTTGTTAGCTCGTTCTCTTGACTCACGAAAGCTAAACTATCACTAACACTGTTTATATCCATTCAAAGTCAAAGAGAATACTTGTTTCTTAGGGATGAACTGACCTGATCAACCTTCTGAAACCATGTCTGATTTTGTTGGAACTGAAGGCTGTTGAAACTATAAAACTCAAGTCAGGTTGACAATTCGAACAAATTATTAATCCATGGATCGACTCTACTGAAGTTTGTGTATTTGTGTGGTTAGGATCTGAAAACTCAAGACTTTGTGGGTATGTCTGCTGTAAACCCTCACCCAACCTATCTTGGCTATTCTCCTTGTCCTTCATTATTTCTTATCTTATTCTTGCTCGGGACTAGCAAGACTTGAAGTATGGGGGTGTGATGATTACTTTATGTATAGGTATACCATGCTTAAATTATGTGAAATACATTATTAATCTTTGATGTGTAAACTCCAAATTCACACAATTTGCATCCTCTACACATAGCAGATAAATTCATCATAAAATCAACAAATCAACTGAAGAAAATATTCTCACAAATCTCTATGCACATTTAAAGATCATATTCTAATCTGAGATTAATTATCATCTGTAAAATTCAGATTCGTTGTTATCAGAGAGAATTATTGGGTATACTTGTATAACATTAAATCTAACAACATCCAACACATTTCACTCTACTTTTTGTTGGAAAGAAAAGAGGAGGGGGATTTGTGTAAAAGTCTCATTCTTTATTCTCATAAATAGAGCCACAAACTTTATCTCCTTTCCCATGCACATATGGAGCCCCACGTACTCCTTATGCATGCCTTCCCCATTCACTATTAAATTTTTGTCTTTATTCTCTCTTTATTTACAAGATGAGGAGCCACACAACTCAATTATAAAAGCCATGCACTCTCTCTATACTCGACCTCTCTCCCGCCCCATTCTCTCCCTCACGTATACACCTCTCTCCCTCGTCATTTTCTCATGTACGCACCCACTCCCTCTCTCCCATTTTTCATGCTCGCACAACCCCCCTCTCTCTCGTCTATTTTCTCTTGCAGGTACGATAGCTCTCCCTTGCATTCTTGAAGACATAGGTCCCTCCAGCACGCCAATCCTCCTCTCTGCACGGCCAACAACTCCAGCCGTGCTGCTACGACACATCTCCTCCTCGACGGCCTCCTTCTGCACTCCTATGCGTGATCACGAACTCCAGCCACTCTGCTGCGACGCATTTCCTCCTCGACGACCTTCTCTCCTCGGCTCCATACTCGTGTGTGCGATCAGCCCACGCATATTCCCGCACACTCCCATCTCTGCCATCATCGTCGCCTTCATTCTGGAATCAAATAGAGAAGCATTTCTTTCCTATTATATTTGTCGCGTGAAATTTTATTATCTTGGTTAGTTGAACAACTCTTTTGGTGTAAGCTACTCTCAAATCAAATTTCTCTTGAAAGTACGTGCTTTGCAAGTTTTATGTTCCATTATGCTCTCTAAAAAATATATTGCAAGTAAATCTCATCTTCCCATATTACATTACAAAACAACCCCCATTTTTCTTACTTAGTTGCATTCACATCCATTTTTAGTTAATTTAAGCTTCTGGAAAAAATACTTTCTCCGTAGATCGTATTTTTTCCATCATTTGTCTTTCGTCGCAACAGATCTAAATTCGAATCAAGTTTTAAAGAACAAAAATTGCAAGTTCGTTGAGTCCCTGCGGATACGAACCTCTACTTGCACTATACAACTCATATTTTTTCTAACATGCTTGTAGTTGTAATCTTATTTGTTTGATTGTGGTTTTGTGTGGGACAACAACGACGTGATAAAAAATAACTTTTTAAACAGCGTACAATCGCATCAACAACGAGTTATTATCGTAGAGATCGTTGCTATCATCCAGTTGGTTCCAGTTAAACTCTCCACATACCTTGGGCTAGGAATTATTAGGAAGAGGGAGTTTCTCTAGACCTCCACTATATCCTCGTGACTCTACAGAAGGAGCTAGTACCTCTGTGGTTGGGTCTTCATCTCAGTAAGGAACATGTGTGTGTTATTACTGTCATCAAGAAGGCCACATCAAGAAAGATTGTCCAAAGTTGAGAGGTTCTTGGTTTAAACCAACCCTTAACATGTAACTTCCATCCTGAGCAATTTCACAACATGCATAGGAAGACATGGTAGAGGTCAGGGCTCAAAAGGACCATCTCCTACACAGCAACCACCACAAAGCGTTGTGGGTTCTATCTTGCCTATTCCTATTGGCCAGATTAATGCAATCAGTGAAGAACAAGTCTACAACTCAGTTACGGCTGTATGAGGTAACATTGCTATTCATGGCTTTTCAGTACATGCCTTGTTTGATTCTGGTGCTTGACATTCATTTATTTCTCGATAGTTAGTACCCACTTTGGGTAATATATCAATAGAAGTACAACAATCCTATCTGATCAAGGGACTAGGAGGACAAGTATTTATATGCCGAGAAATCCTGGATATTGTGTAGTACTGATAGAAGGACATCACTTACTTGTTTCCCTACTACTTATTGAAATGGATGACTTTGATCTCATCCTAGGGATGGACTGCTAGAAAGGCATCATGCATGCCTTGACTGTTTCCAGAAGACAATAACTTTTCACATTCCTAACTCGATAGAGTTCCAGTTTATTAGAAAGACATCCAGTGACGGTGCCAAATACATCTCTACTCTGAAGGCACAACAGTTGTTAGAGCAAGGGTGCCAAGGTTTTTTAGATTATGTATCCACTACCTCGGAGTCAAATAGAATGATAGAAGATGTACCTATAGTGTGCGAGATTCCCGATGTATTTTTAGATGAACTACTTGGATTACCACCTGAGCAAGAGATTGAATTTGAAATCTCTCTTACACCTGATACACATCTGATAACCAGGTAATCTGAAGAGGGTCGTGCACTTTCACAAGACGAAATCACAGTCGATGTGTTGACCACTCAAAAGACCCCAGTTAATCAAACATCAACCCAGAAATACAAATCAAGCAATGAATATCAAAAAATGAGTTAAAATTTATTATTCTCTACAACTAGATGTATAGTAAGCAAGTACGTAGAGGTCGAACCACAGAGAGCAAATATGGTAGGCTATAGTTATTTTTGAACAGTCTTTATATACAACCATGTCATTTATTATGCATATATATATATATTTGTGGGCTATAAATTTTTTAATTAATTAATTTTTTTATCTTTGTATTTGGGTTTTTCTAATTTTGTATTTCTATATTTTCTTTTTATATTTTTTAAACTTTTATATTCTTTTTCTTTTTAAAATATATAATATAGCTATATATAGAGTATCCATATACAAAGTAAGCAAATATGGTTATAAATACAACAAAAGTGTTCAAAATTTAGAAAATAAAATATTTTTGGATCTTTAAATATTTTTTACTATTTTTGTGATTTTTTTGAAAATTCTGCTAAATTTTTATACTTTTAAAGTCAAAGGTACCCTAAATAAGAGTTTTAATAAATAGACAAAATTGAAAAGGAAATTAAAAATAGAAAATGGAGTCCAGAAATTCCCAAATCAATTTTAATTTACAAATGATAATATATAGAAAATTGAAAGCTACAAATAATTTTTTGGAATTTTTATGATTTATAGATTTTTATCAAGGTTTTTGAGTTTTTTCAATTTTTAAGAGCTTTGTTTTTTCATTTTTTGTGATTTTTAGTCTGAAGGCTAAAATACATGAATAAGAAAGATATATTTTTTTGGGATTTTTCAGATACATTTTGATATTTTTTGGTATTTTATACGTTAGACAGGGATTGATTATGCTCGAAACAATTTTTAATAAATATAAAAAAGTCAAAAATTGCTAATAAAAATCATGACGTGAAAGTACATGGAATCAGAAACCTACATCATTTTTTTTATGATTTTAGGAGCACGATGAATATATTAAATAAATCTTTCAAACACACAAAATACAATTGCTGGCAGGGGCATACAGGTATGTAAAATAAACTCCAGGGGCTTCTGTGCAATTTAACCAAAAAAATATATAATGTGCTTTACATTTTTCTAGACCAAACGTAAATACAAATGTCCTAGAGGTATATTTGCAAAATGATCACCTCACGTGGGACAACACGTGAGGTGACCTATCATGGACCTATATGCAATATCCAAACAATAAAGGGGTCTACATGCAATTTTTCCATTTTATTTTAAACATCACATTTTATTTACATCACTAAATGATAAATACAAAATGAGATGGGGGAAGGTTTGCAAATTACCCCCTAAGGCGCGGAGATGGACGACCAGATGATATCTACTTATCCACATGTCAACGTCCGCGCGGCTGGTACCAGTTCGTCGTCCACGGTTGGGATTAGATCCTGGATCAGGATCAAAAGGACGAGGGTCCACGTAATCCGACGGTGGATGCAGTCTTAGAGGAACATGGACGATCCAACGGCTGGGAGGCATGAAGGAAGAACAATGGAGAAATAGGTTCCCGCTGAGCTTCGATCAGGCAATTCTTCGCTTTCTTTCATCCCCAGGAGCTCGGATGGTGGGCAAAATGCTCATGGTGGCCTTCCGTGTCGACCAAGGCTTCAAAAGGGGTTAGGGTCCGGCGAGATGCTCCAACGACGAAGCTCGACCTGGAGGTGCTTCCCGCGACCCGACGAGGCCCGATGAGCCTCGTTTTGGCTCTTTCCTGTAGGGGTCGGTCTCAAACGAAATGGTGAAGCTCTAGCGAGCTTCCAGTGGTAGGACGAGAGAGAGGTGAGCGGGATGGCGGTTCTTCGACGACATGGAGGAGTGGAGATCCGGGAGACTAGATCAAAGGGTGATTCAGGTGAGTGGAGTGCGTGGGTTGTTCAGAAGATGTTGGGGAATGAAGGGGAGTGGCTGGCGAGTTGAGCAATAAGAAGGAGCACGGTGAAAGGGGTTCCGCTCCAACGAACTACAAATTGGGATTACTAGGCTAAATCGATACACTACGTACTAAGCTACTTGCAGAATTGAAATGCGGGAATTGAAAACTACCTAGAAAGCGATAACAACCAGCTCTTATACTTAAGAGGGAGATCAGGGAGCAGGGTGGCCGGACGACCGCCGTGGGTACACCTCCATCCTCCTGGAGCTGTTCTAGACCGTCAGGAAGCTCCTCCTGTCACGAGGGTGCTCCCGAGATGAAGAAGCGAGGCTCAAAGACTCGGATTAATGACCAAAGAGGAAGAGAGAGATGAAGGTCCTTATTTATAGGCATAACGAGCACCCCTGTTGACCTAGGATCATGGAAAGATCCATCATATGTACAAAAGAATTAGAGGCTCGATGTGGATTAGGAAAGAACAATGATGATTTCTTGTGAAGGGAGCGAGCAGTTTCGATCGATAGATCGAGCGAAAAAAAGGGAGGAAAATGGGGATGCGACATTCTAACAAGCTAGAAGGTGCCTGGGGGCCAAGTTGATCAGAGGTCAACTATGGAAGTTACGCCATTGGGACACACAATCCGCTAGAGGACTAAACAACCTTTATTAATCGAAAACAAATAATAAGTATAGAAAATAATTTTATTAGTTTTTTATTATAAAATAAAAAATGTTTATTATTTTATGTAGTATTTTAATATGATTTTATTTATTTTTCTGGTGTTATTTATTAAAAATGAATTATTAGGGGTGTATTTATAGTATATTCATATATATATATATTTTGACTATTTTATTTTTATTTTATATATTTTATTTTATTAGTTTATTCCCTTATTTTTTATATTTATAACTTATTTTTATAGACATAAATATATTTTTATTATATTTTTATGACGTTATTTGTATACTTAAATAAATAGGGGTACAAAGTATATAAGTATAATTATAGGTATTTTATATACACATTTTATTTTAATATTTTTATTGGTGATTTTATTGTGATTTTGAGATGTACATGAGTTATAGGTAATATTTACAAAATTATAAAAATATAAAATTTAAAATAATAAAGATTTAATAAATTGAATATTTTATTCATGTATGTTGTACAATAAGGGTCCAAAACATAACTTTCACAACTTAGCTCCAAAAAATATGAAATCAATTCATTAAGTAGCATATAAAAAGTTATATACAATTAGAGATGATTTTGATACATTTTGACTTTTTATCTGGAAGATATGGGTCTGTGAAGTTGAGATATTGATTTTTTATTTTGTGTATAAAATGAACACTATGTATAATTTTTGTACAAACTCAATTTTGTATTTTTATTTCCATCATTATCTACAACTTTCATGTACAAAGTTTCTTTGTTTGATGTTTAAATAATAAAGAATAAAATAGATGTTAAAAATGAATTATTGATGAATAAATAAATGTGACTTTTATTGTATTTTTGGTCCTTATCTCCCCCTACTTTATTCCTTGTCGACCAATTCAATTCTTGACTTGGTCTCGAGGTTTAGGGTCATAAAATACCTTTGTTATTTTATTCATTTTCTTTTCTTTTCTTTTCTTTATTCTATAACATTGGCATTAAAAACATTCTTTTATATACAATAAATGCAATGAATAATGGATGCTATTTTGCACAAATTAATGATATTTACATGCATTAGCTAGTATTTTTAAGCCCAAAATGATAGAATAAAGGTGATGAAATGGAGATTCATCACCCCTTATACTTGCCTTTGCTAGTCCCTAGCAAACACTTATGCAATAAGTGCGGAAAAGAAAACAAAGAAAAGAAAAAGAAAGAAGGTGGATTAAATTTAATTCTCAAACTCATCCTTACAAAATCAAAGTTTGAAGCTTAAGTCGAGCCTTTGGAGTTTTAGTGTGGTCGGGACCTTATTGGGAACCAGATTTGAAGTACAACAACCCTCGAGAATCCCAAAACTCTGCACAAGTCTCCTCAATAGCCATGTCAGAATACTTCAACTCATACGCAAACCCTTACAACTATGAATCATACTTGTATAGTGTAAGTGATAGTGGCTCTCCCCAACTGAAATACCAAAGAGACTAACTTCTCCAACATGACAACCCAATGATTCCCCAATCCAACAACTCTTTCCTCGAGGAGCTGGGTATTCCCTTCTAAGTTCAAGTGGTAACCAGCCTAAGAGAAGGGGGTGAAGAGAAGAATGGATGGTATCCAGTGTAGCTACCTATCCTTGGATGTTTGACCAGTGTAGCCAAGTCATCCAGCCACAGGCTCAAATATCATGACTTTGAAGCACAAGTTTGCTTATTGACTATACAAATATGTATACTCCGGCAGACAATTTATTTTCAACCTGGTCTATTCACTTTTTTGGAGTTTTTATTTTTTTTGAAATACTATATACATCAACATTTACATAAAGAGTTTTTCCTCTTGAGCCAGTAGACTATCCCTCTTTTGAGGTATTATTACAACCCACATTCTCTTCTCTTTAGATGTCTCCATCGCTGGACAGGTTGGGGTGCACTTCCCCCCTAGACGAGGACAAATGTTTCCACTTATGTGTGTCTCATACCGGCAAATCCAATCCCCTCACCACTCCAATTGAGTTGATTCAAGTGAAAGGTGCATGTGTTCAAGTTAGGTCATTATCAACAAGAGCCGTGCGTGTGCTCCGAAATATTCTACTTAGGCAGTCAAGAATCTATTGAACCAAGTCTCATAATTCTCAAATAATCAAGTCAACTAGACATGAGGTACTTCAATTCCAACTCCTATAGGGTTCCTATAAATAGGTAGATTTAAAGTCCAACCAAGCTGCAATCTTCATATTTTACTTAAACTTGTTCATATATGAAACTCAATCCGAAAAATGTGAATACCATACAAATGCTATGCAGAAAATATTTTTGTGATGCAATTTTCAGAGTTTTGAACTTTTTATTGATTTTTGAAAAAATATGATGCACATGCAATTTTTGGTGTTTTTCAAAAAGATTTTGCAAATGTTTTGGTATTTTTGTCTTTGCAAATATTTTTGTGATTTTTGAAAACAAAAGATTTTGGATAAAATAGGTACAAATAATTCTACGGGGATGCATCTTCTAATTTACAAGAGTTGGGTTTTAAGAATTTGCAAGGGATAAGCGATCCATTTTATAGATACATATATATAGTTAAAGAATGTTAGTGTGTTGTATACATTCCTCAAACTTATTTGAAAATCATTTTACGAACAATTTTGAAAACAATAGTCCAAAATAATTTGTGCAAATAATTTTTACAAACATGTACACATTTGAAAATCATTTTGTAAAGGTTTTCCAAACAATATATATAGATTTTTCATAATATTTTTGCAACCATTTTTCAAACCATTTGCAAATCTTTTTTCAAACATTTTATTTCACATAAAGAAAACAAGTTTTTACAATCAAAATCATTTCACAAAGGTTGGAAACATTTTACAAAGTATTTTTCAAATAGCTTTCAAAAGAATTTTCAAAAGTATTTTGAAACTATTTTTCAAACATTTTACCTGATTTATTAATCACTGTATACAAATTTGAGGAATAATATGCATCTTTTTATTATGTAGTTTTAATGAATTTACTGGGATATGTATTGTGTTTTATAAAGTATTTTAGCTATAATTATAATTAAAAATACGAAAGTACGAGTTATGGCTAAAGTATATACACAATATATACAACCCCCTATACTTAGCTTGAGTTATGTCCTCATATATTAGAGATAAAAAGAAAAGACATAACTCGTATTGAGTATAGAAAAATCTAATGAATAACGAATGAGGGAATGGATAACAAATGAGGGAATGCATAACGAATGAGAAGTCGACCATCCCCCCTATACTTAGGATCAAATAATCCTAAGTATAAAAGACTATACAAAGCATGGATGGTCAAGGGTGGGAATAAACAGATCGTACTCAGATTGTCTCCCCCTATACTTAGGGTAAGATATCCCTAAGTATAGACAAGAAGAGGAGACAATGGAGAGGATCAAAGAATTGAATCACTCAAGGTGAACACCCCCTATACTTAGGACAAGTACGTCCTAAGTATAGAAGACTTGACAAGAAGGGGTGATACACACATTTTTTCATGGGTAACGAAAACTGAAAACAAAAAGAAGAAAAGAACAAAATATAAAGCTTAAAGGAAAAGTTTTTGAGTGGCATTATCTGAATCTTTTGATGTTGCTACTGCTGTGGATGTATCTTCATAGCGCAATACTTGGATACAGTCGACAACAACCAAGAAAGTGTCATGCTCGAGGTAGGGTTTCACTAGTTGATCATTGACGACCAATGGTTATGCATCAGGAGACAATTCTGATATCATAATACTTCCATTATCACACACTTCTTGAACTTTGAATGGCCCTGTCCATTTGCTTTTAATTTGCCTGGGAATATCTTCAACTTTGCATCGAATAACCACATTTTCTATCTAGTCAAAGGTCTTTTGTCAGATGTGCCAGTCATGCCAGCGTTTAACCTTCTCCTTATACATCAATGTCTTATCATATGCATAATCTCAAAATTCCAGGAGTCTGTTCAGATCATATTTTCTCTTCTGACCACCTTGTTGTGAGTCCAAATTACAAATATTATCTGCCCACAATTATTTATAAAATCAATTCCACTAGTAGGTGGCATGACTTTCCATATACAAGGTGATAGGGCAACATGCCCAACGGAGACTTGTAAACGATTCGGTATGCCCAGAGGACTGAGTTCAAAATCTGGGACCAAATTTTCCTATCCAGCTTGACAAGCTTCTGAAGTATTGTCTTGATTTCCCTGTTAATAATTCTACCATACCGTTGGTCTGAGGATGGTAAGGAGATGCAACTCAGTGCCCGATGCCGTACTCCTTCGTTAGTTTCTTGAACTCCTTGTTAATGAAGTGACTACCCCCGTCTGATATCTGTATCTTCGGAATCCCGAACCATGAAATGGTGTTCTCTTTGAGAAAGCAACATACTGTGCGGCTGTCTACAGCTCGAGCAAGGATAGATTCAACCCAACAACTCACATTATCAACGACAATAATGATGTTCTCGTATACCTGACTGTTAGGGAAGGGTCCCATGAAGTCGATGCCCCATGCATCAAATACATCTACGATATGAGTGATCTTCAGGGACATTGAATCTTTAGCTGTGAGGGTTCCTTTCAGTCGCTGACAGTCAATGCATCGTTTGGCAAATGTTGATGCATCCTTAAATAGTGTAGGCCACCAAAAACCACACTGCAATACTTTCACTGCTGTTCAGTCTCCAGAGTGGTGTCCACCAGATTCGAGCGAGTGACAATGCTCGAAGACACTATGTTACTCTTCATGGGGATTGCACCTGCACCAAATACAATCTGCTCCTTCCCTTAATAAGAGAGGATATTCCCATTGGTAGAAATGGATTGTTGACAAGAATTTGTCCTTCTGAATCTTCGTCCATTCATGTGTAACTATGCCCGAGACGACGTAGTTAATGATATCAGCATACCAAGGGAGTGAATCCATGACTAGAATTGACTCATCAGGAAAGGTGTCTGTGAATGGTGCACTGCTCAGTGGAGGATCGTACGACATGATTTTGGAGAGGTAATCTGCTACCATGTTCTGTACTCCAGGCTTGTCCTTGATCTCCAAATCGAACTCCTGGAGGAGAAGGATCCATCTGATTAGTCTGAGCTTGGCATCCTTCTTCTGCTGTAAATATATGATAACAGAGTGGTCAGTGTAAATTGTGACTTTCAATCCAAGCAAATAGGATTTGAATTTCTCAAGGGCGAACACCACAACCAGTAATTCTTTTGCTATCATAGTGTAATTTCTCTGAGCTTCGTCTAATATTTTGCTGGTATATGAATGGCATAGGGTACCTTGTCTTTCCTTTGTTCTAGAACATCTCCAACTGCAAAATCTGATGCATCCGTTGTGATCTCAAAGGGAAGAGACCAATCTGGTGACTGTAGGATTGGAGCTTGAGTGATTAGATCCTTCAACTGATTGAATGAAAGGAGAACCTGCTGATCAACATTGAATTCTATCTCCTTCCACCATAATTTTGTAAGAGGTCAACATTGAATCTTCTGTAGAATCCCACATGCCTAAAAAATGACCTCACATTCTTAATTGTCTGAGGTGTCTCAAGATTGGCAATCACATCCACCTTTACCAGGTCGACTTCCATGCCACGTTTGGAAATGACACGTCCCAGCACAATCCCTTCGGTGACCATGAAGTGGCTCTTTTTCCATGATAATACTAGATTGACTTCACGGCATTTCTGAAGTACTTTGTCTAAGTGCTCAAGATTAGAATTGAAGCTGTCACCATAGATGAAGAAGCCATCCATAAACACCTAGAGAAAACTGCCAATCATGACGGTGAAAACTGCAAGCATGCATCTCTGGAATGTCGCTGGTGCATTGCACAGTTCAAAGGGAATTCTCCTGAAAGCGTATGTGCCGAACGGGCAAGTGAAGGTGGTCTTCTCTTGATCTTCAAGGGCTATTGCCACTTGGTTGTACTCAAAGTACCCATCCAGAAAGTAGAGGAACTCCTTATCAACTAGTCTTTCAAAACTTGATCAATAAATGACAAGGTAAGTGGTCCTTCTTAGTTTTTGCATTAAGGTGGTGGTAGTCAACACGTACACGCCAAGATGTTGGTACCCGAGTGGATACCTCCTCCCCTCTATCATTTTTAACCATAGTAAGCCTTGATTTCTTCAGAACTACGCGCAGAGGGATTACACATTTGGAGTCAGAGATGGGATAAATGAAGCCCGCATCACACCACTTCATGATTTCTTTCATAACGACGCCCCTCAGATTTGGATTCAGTCTCCCTAGAAAATCATGGGATGGCTTGGAATATTCTTCCAAATAGATGTGGTGTGAGCACAGAGCAGGATTTATCCTGCGGAGATCAGAAGCGTGCCAACCAAGTGCTTGTGGTTCTTTTCTAAAACCTCGAGAAGTCAATATTCTTGCTCTAGGGCCAGCTTGCTGATGATGATGACTGGATACATGTTTTCTGCACTCGCAAGTAAAGCATACTTCATGCCCACTGGAAGTGGCTTTAGTTCAGGTTCTGATCTCGCCAGCTTCTCGATCACTTCTAAAACAGTGCTGGTTTGGGGAGGATCTGCCTGAACTCTGGAGGTAGTGCACCTCGGTGTCCTGCTGATCTTCTGACAATATGCTGAACAGATCTGCAATGAAGTCATTATGTTCAGGCTGGAGTGACTCATCCGAATCAAAGAGACGCATCAACAAATTAGATTCTGCCTCCCAAATGTCATCGGAGCTTGCATCGACTGTGCTTTCTAGGTCCTCCTCAATAGAGAGGATTTCTTGTGTCCATGTGTCATTCAAAGAAAGTGGTGTGTCTCTAATTTATGTAATAATGTCACAGTCTGCTTGAGGAAGTGCTGCATGACTTTTATTAGTTACGACTTTAGGTTCACTGATCATGTCTATGGTAATTCTTTTGTTGTTCGAGCTGAAAGTGATCTTTCCAGATCCATAATTGACCACGGCCTCTGAAGTGCGCATGAATGGCCGGCCTAGGATGATAGGAGTCTGGAGTAAGGGTGCAGGGAGTCCATATCAAGGATAAGAAAGTCAACTGGAAATTGCATGTCTTGTACATTTACCACAACGTCTTCCAAAAAATCTCGGGGTCTCTTAATGGATCGGTCAGCAATCTGAATGATCATCTATGTCTGCTTGAGAGGACCTAACCCGAATTCTTACAATAATGAAGATGGTATGAGGTTGATGGAAGAACCGCTGTCAAGTGATGTTCGCTCGAAGACTTGAGCGAAAATCTCGCAACTGATCAAAGGCGCTCCTTTGTCTTGCTTTTTTTCTGCGGGAGATTGCTATGGATGTAACCATGGCCATAGTGAGAATGTGCTTCTCAACCTGTCGGCGTCTGTTGTTACATGCTTCTCGATGCTTATTTGTACATGCCTACTTCAAACCTTTGTTCACAGCGGGCATGTATTCCATGGCCTTCATCAAAGGAATCTCAACAGTCAAATTATTGATTATATCCACAACTTCGGGATCAGATAATGCACTTTTTCGTTTTACATTCTTTGGGAATTTTTTATTGCTTCAGTAAAAGTAATATTTACAGTACTGAAATCAAAAATAGAGTTCTTATTTACAACAAAACCCTTGTCTACAATATTTTGCACATCCGAATCACAAAAAGGAGTACAAGCTGTAGACTGAGATGTTGGTGGACAAGCAAAAACTGGGGCCTCTACTTCGTTTCCTGGCGTAGGATCAACTGCGGCTGGCGGCTCCTCCTTGGCTGGCTCGGCTTTACTTTGGATGCGAACATCTTTTTGGTCTTTTTGGATTTTCTGATTTTTTTGTTGTTTTTGCTGC
This sequence comes from Ottelia alismoides, assembly GCA_037367405.1. Lineage (NCBI taxonomy): Eukaryota > Viridiplantae > Streptophyta > Magnoliopsida > Alismatales > Hydrocharitaceae > Ottelia > Ottelia alismoides. The sequence goes on along the minus strand of JAZKJV010001559.1, from coordinate 926,750 downwards.
TGGTGGTTGAGGTGAATGGCAACTAGCATGGCTCCTCCTTCTTCTTCCTCACTTGTCCCTATAGTTGGCGCGATTGATGTAGAAGATGACGATTCACCTGTCAAATCTTTATTTTTCCCATGACTTGCGACAGAAGGAGGTAAAGTCCTACCACTCCTAGGAGTGACAGCATTAGATATATCAATATTGCAATCATTTGACTCTACAAGCACAGACTGGACATCACATTCTACCTGCTCTTTGAGTTTGAAGCTATTGGGATTTTCTTCGACCTACGCCGAAATGGAAGTTTTGGTGGCAGTCAGGTCGTCTAACATCTATGTCATATCTGCTAGGCCGTTGGCAAGTTGGGACAAACAATCAGGGGTAGAGTTCATAGGATTCACCTCAGAAGGTTCAGCGTGCAGACCATGTTGTGGCTGATTATTATGGGACTGAGGCGAAGACTGTTGATGTGTTTAAGGAGGTGGAGGAAGCTAGTACTAGTGGTATGAGGGAGGAGGGTACTGCTGATGTGGTACAACCACGTACTGGTGACACGGCTGTGGTTGGCGGTACTGTGATAGTGCATACTGCTGGTTCTGCCTCCATGGGTTATTGTACTACAGAGGCTGGTGATACTGAGGCAGGTGTTGAGAGGACTATTGATAGAGACCACCCTGGGGTTGGTGGTAGGCCATGTTGGCTTGTGGCTGGCCTTGAGAATGTCCAGTGGGATGGACTAGTTGTGCATCATTACTCCAAACACCATTGACTTCTTGAATCAAGGGTGGTGGTGGGATGGCTGGATCGGAAGATGGAAGGAAGTCTGGATGGTAGACTACCATCTACTGTTACGGCATGCCCTGATCGGGCGCCTGCACGTGGTACACGTGCTAGATTGCCGGTGGCTGCTGACTCGGCTGAGGCTGTTGTGGCGGTGATGGCTCATCCTTCTTCCCAGCAGGAGTCTCTATAGATGGTACTGCCGACTGGACTGAACTAATGGTGCTCGCCAGCATCTCCAATTGCTTGGTGATCTGGTCCAGCTCCGCACCCTCTTTCGATCACAGAGAGCTTCTCAAGATCCTATTATCGTTTCTTGATGATATCGACCTTTGAGAGATGGCCTCCGATGATGTTGAGGTTGGAGATCTCATCTCTCTCCACCTCGCAAGACGCTGCCATATAGACTTGCTTCTAGAGGATCTGTGGTTGCTTTTGATAGGCACGAGATGAAGAGAGGACAACCTCTCCTTCAGCCATTTCTTTAAAAATCCGCTAGGCTACATCTTCATCCTTATTGAAATGTGATCCCCTACAGGATGCGTCGATGAGACTTTGGCTCTCTACATCCAGTCCCCCAAAAAAGTGTTGGACTAGACTAGTCCTCAGTATTTCATGATGGGGGAACTTTTCATACAGGTCTGTGAACCGCTACAAGGCTTCATGGATGGTCTCGTAGGCACCCTGGGAGAAGTTACTGATCTTGGACCGCATCTGGTTGAGACGACCGAGAGGATAAAATTTGTGCAGGAAGGCAGATTTCAATTCCTCCCATGTTGTCCCAACCTTTCTCAAATGATTGACTCGGTATAAGGCCTTGTCCTGTAAATTGAAGGGGGAATGCCATCATCTTTACTACATATAAGATAACATTGGGGTAATGGGTAGTACGACAGATGCATGAGAACTGCTGCAGGTGGATGTACGACTCTTCGTTGGTGTTCCCATAAAATGAAGGTAGAAGGGCCAAGAACTGAGGCTTGAGCTCAAAGTGAGCATGCACCGGTGGAATGAGGATCCACTTGGTCATCTGGCTATCTCGGGGGTTGTATGTCTCTTTCAGTATTGGTTTCTGCCTCCCCTGGTTCGGCTCTTCCTTGTCAGGATCATCACAGGATCCGTCCCCTCTTTCTCCTGCTGGTCTATCTCCTCCTCCTCCCGCTGGTCGATTCATCACATCATTCAGCATTTCTTGGAATGTAGTCTGTGCAAGGTCCTGCTCGGTCAGTTGCTGCTGGATGTCCTGGATGGAGGCTAGCAACTGAGCATTCACTTTGTTCTAATATGGCATCTGACCTTGCTTAGGCAGGAAAGGTGGTTGTTCCTTGACCTTTCCTTGAGGTGCCATCTCCGGGTCTGAGTTGGAAGAAATAAACTCAGTGTTCGGATCTAGGATTGGGGCTGGCTTCTATCTGAAATGGAAAAGTCCCAATTAGACCACTTGAAATTGATTTCGGCTGCCAAGATGAATATGGAATTAGGGTCAGCCACAGAGTATTGCGAATGAAAAAGGAGGTAGACTGTAATAGACTCTCATTCACAATGACAAACATGGGACAAAAGTGATCCTAGTTTAATGAGTGGGTAAATAAGCGAAGACAAGGAGCATGGAGATCGGTCCGCAAAAGTCCAGACTAGGTTCTCGGGAATCACCTCGAATTATTGACGATGTCGAGCCTATGGAGTCGATGTGGGTGTCGGCGTAGTCCCTACTAAACCATCCATAGATTGCCATCGTGAAGCAAAAAGAGATCGATTTTTGGAGGAAAGATACAATGGCCAATGAGGAATAAAATGGAGTGTAAACCAATAAAAAGGTTCGAACTGAGCGGGAGTCAAGAGGAAGACACAAATGACAAAATTTGCGCAAAGGCACGTGACTTGATCTTTGAAGCTTAATCTATATCCATGCAAACCCAATACAAAAATGGGTTCACCAACTCACGCCATGTGAAGCCGTGAAGGTTCAGCTATTTCTTATATTTTCAGTTTTAGAGGTGTTATTTCAGGCATATCTTTTAACAAGTCGTTAGACGCTAACCCTAAAGAAGAGAGAGTACTGTCAGAAAAGTATCTCGTACTTGTCCTTCACATTTGTAACTTGTACTCTGCACTTTTTGAGGTCCTTGTAACCCTTCAAGGATCTTTACCTAGCCAAAGAAATAGAGAGAGGAAGCCAATATGCGAAATCACTACTTCGGTTCTCGCTCGTAATAGAATCACCTCTCAGCATGCAAGAACCTACTCGGACGCAAACCGATGAGACAGACACACCCGTGAAGGCATGGCCTAAGCTCAGTATTTCAGACCATGTCGATGTTCCACACAAGGCGGAAACACCATCGCTGACAAGGCCCTACTCGACCACGTATGATAGAAGCACCATTACTTCGGAAATCCATGCGATACACAAGGAAGTTATAGATAGGGTTTTTAGCTCTAATCCTTAGCGAGTCGTGCGCCGCTCATGGGACAGGTTTTGGTCCCCTCCTAAGGTACCTGAAAACAATGAGGGCTTTATGAACCCAAGACAATGAAAGTCCATTACGAATTTTAATTAAGAAAAAAGTTTATTTAGCAGTTCCCTTGTTTTATTTTTTTGGGTTTTCACTTTTTTTGGATCTTTTTGCATACATGCGCCTAACATTTTTTTAGATTTTATTTAAGTCCTAGGTGCTCAAAATCAGAGGGAGATAACAAAAAGGTTGTGCAAGTCGATTCAATGATGGAAATCTCACCATTGGATCTAATGAAGCATACTGAGTTAGCGAACTTACAGTGTTTCCCAGCTCTCTTTATGTGGTATGCAAAACAGAATTTTAAACCTAACTACATGGCATTGTGCAATCGACAAAATCACCCTAAATAGTAGCTACTTTTAATCGTGAATAATAATTGTTAATTATTTAGAAATGAGACCAAGGTCTATTCTTCGATGCCATTCGGTGCCCGCCACAACGGGTCCTGCAATTGCTGTATACGACCTCTCTCAACACGCGGTCTCAAATCCAAACAACTAACAATTATTAATTTGACTAGATCCAAACGTAAGAGACTATAACAACACGCATTCTTAATAGGGTTTGGACCTAATTATTGAGGTAAGCAACCTATAAGCGAAGGGCTCATGCACACAAAACAAAGGAAAATAAAGGCGGAAAACTCAAAACATCGTGAAACAAAATAAAAGAAGGCAACAAAACGCGAAAAAAACTACGACGAGGGCCCCAGGTGAACAGACACCCGGGCACTAGACCTCGTTGTGGAGAGTAGAGCACAAGTCTTAATTATTACATATTAAAATATCCTCTCACTAATAAATACATAATAAAGCTACGCATTTTCTATGCTAATTTTCCCTTCTTTGCTTTCTTTGTAGCCTCTCCAACTGGTCAAGGTGTAAAGACCATCCTCCACCAAACTTGGCTGCATCAGCCTCTCAAGAAGCCATCCTCGCATGGCGGGTCCTCGCAACTGTAATGACCCCAGTTCCGGGCCGTCGGATCCTCCCATATCCGGATCTGGTTACTCAGCAATAATTTATCCAGCAATCACAACTAACATTCAGAAACAAACTACAAGCAAAAATACTCAAAAAGAACTATTTAATACTTTTCCATTCACAAAATAAAGTTTACATGATCCATTGTCCCACTATAACCCTTTACATGTACATCAACAGGAAGGAAATATACAGAAATATTACTAATCACCTTAGAGAGTAAAGCTACTGTGGCTGATTGGATGGCTAAAGTCCTTGCAATGGCTCACTGACACTTGTTGGGTTTTCCAATAAATCAAAGGATAACAATTAACGAGTGCTAAGTAACGGAGAAGAGATAAGTAAACAAATTGTGCAATTTTGCAAAACTTGTTGTATTAAAAGTTACATCCATTCTCATTATTTTAAGTTCTATTCCTTTCTATTCCACATTAGGGATTACTTCAGGAGAACCCCACCATTCATGGACTCCAAAGCTGTGGAAACTCCGGGATTGGAGAATGCGTTGATCTGGTGAGCTTATGCTGCCACACGTTGCCTCAACCAATCCTCCAATACTACCCCTGAAAATTTCCTTTTCTTTTATTAATCAAGGTCTCAAACCCTCAGCCTGGCAAACAAAGAAGCACATCGTCCTCGAGAACCCGACTGCTTAAAACCTCAGGCTAACCTTTAATCTCATAACCTAATGGCTTTAAATACATGTTATCGTGACCTAGCCGCTATTGAACCACCCGTGCCTCCACATGGCACGACCACATATTCCATCGTTCAACTCGAATATATTTGCACCCGGTACCACGCGTTGCAAATTATTCATTTCGTGCACACTTATCAAAACAAGGCAGCCGTGTACCACCTAGGTAGGGTCACACAAATACGGGTTCCTTCCGACAAACCTACAGGTTGCATGCCATACATGTAGTTCTACTCCCAGTCAATTCTTAACGTAACACACGATCCTTTTCGGTATCTAACCTAATACACATCAATTCCCTTGATGTAATTCTTTGTTAAGCCTTCAATTTGTATATTCCTCATTACTGAGTATAGACCCACATATATATTAGTTCATATATATACACACACTCATATTTATTTATATTTAACTTTCAAACCCTAGCTTTCCAAACCACTGCATCCATACGATGCTTAGGCCTTAATTTAGTTGAAATCACAAAGCAACTTCATATTTTCTCCAAAAATATAACCAAATTAGGGTTCTTCGTAGTGAAGAACATAAAATCAGAAATTTCAACGATCTTATATGAAAACCCAACAACAAAAGGAAGGATTTCGTTACCTAGCCGAGCTCTCTCTCTTTCTCTCTTGTATACAGTTCTTTATCGTGATTCTCTTTCAAAAGGATGATTTATGGCTCCTGAAACAATCGAATTTCATTTTCATATCAAAAATGCTAAGAATGTGCCAAGAACGTGAAGAACGAACGAAGAACATGAAGAATGCGAAGAACACACGAAGAACACGGAGAACATATTTTCTCTTGAAATTTCAGCAGAGCTTCCCCTTATACGGGGTGATATTTCTAGGAAAAGTTTGGCAGATTTTCCCCTTATATCGGGACATATTTCTATGAAAATTTTGGCAGAGTTTCCCCTTATAAAATCATTGAAAGGAAAACATCAGGGAAACTGAACATGAATCGAAAACCTAACTCACAAAGCAAACTAAGTAAGAGAGGATCGTACCTTCCTCCTTCTCATTCTCCCAGCAGCGCTTCACTTGCGCTCCTTCCTCGCCTCCTACTCCTCCTCCCAACCTCTCGACCCAGCCCTTGGGGTGGTGGTGGTAGTGGAAATTGTAGAGAATGAATGGGTGGGGGGCTATTTATAGGATCCAGAAAACCACTAACCATGGTTAGAAAACCATGATTTACACCTTAACCACGGTTAGCGGCCCATGGTTTTGACCATGATTTTGGCCAAAATTTATCCGAAACTCAGAGCTTAGAACATTCTAGAGGATTCTAGATTCGCTAATGATGCTTAATTAACATTAATCGTGATTAACTTTCACTAATCGTGATTTAACTTTCGCGGCTTATGCTTATCTTTTTCTAACTATTGATTAGTGTTTGCTAATGATGATTAGCGATTTTCAATCCATCATTAGTTTCTTTAATCATGCTTAATTAGACTTAATGACAGTCATTATTGGTTAATGACATCTTAATCCTCCTTACTTCTCTTTCTTCCAAAATTCATAACAAATTGAAACGAAGTCCGATTCACACGAAACAAATTCCGTTGGTTTTCTCTTGATGAGCCGGATCTTATGATATAGGATCCGAGAGATGCGAAGTTCAAGGCTTTACAATTATAACAACCTTAAAGGAAGTCTCGTCCTTGAGACTAGAAATGCAGGCATAACAACCTTAAAGAAGATTGAAACCATAACAACCTTAAAGAGAATGGACGTCATTTCATTTATAATGAACATATACAGAATACATAGTGTTATTACTCAAACAAATAGGTGTATTTCTATCTCATTTTTGCCTCAGGTTCCCATGTGGTTTCTTCAAACTCTTGTTTCTGCCACAATACTTTAACTAGAGGCACCTCTTTATTCCTCAACTTCTTTATATCTCTATCTAGTATTTCAACAGGTATTTCTTGGTATGTCAAGTCTGGCTCAACCTGTAAATCATCATAACTTATCTTATGCTCTGGATCTCTAATGTACTTTCTCAGATTTGATACATGAAAAACATCATGTATTGTCGAAAGATGTGGAGGAAGCGCAAGTCTATATGACACTTTTCCAATCTGCTGAAGTATTTCAAAGGGACCCATGAACCTGGGTGCTAACTTCCCACGCAAGCCAAACCTCTGAATACCCTTCATAGTTGATGCTTTGAGAAGTACAAAGTCACCTACGTCAAATTCAAGGTCTCTTCGCTTAGTATCACTATAGCTTTTCTGGCGACTCTAGGCAGTTATTAGTCTTTTTTGAGCAAGCTCTACAGCTTCCCGTGTCTCCTAGAGTCTATCCGAATCATAAAGGTTCTTTATCCCGACCTCTTGCCAACACAAAGTTGTAGTACACTTACGTCCATATAGTGCTTCAAATGGTGCCATGCCAATACTTGCATGGTAACTATTGTTGTAGGTGAATTCTGCAAGAGGCAATTGTTTAATCCATGATCCCTTCCATTCTAAGGCACACACTTGTAGCATATCCTCTAGTGTCTGAATCATACGTTCCGACTGACCGTCTGTTTGTGGATGATATGCTGTGCTCAAGCATAACTGTGTACCTAAGGCTTTCATAAAGTTCTCCCAATAGTGTGAGGAAAATCATGAATCTCGATCAGAAACTACTTCCTTTGGGATACCACGGAGGCGGATCACATGCGTAATATATAACTCAACAAGCTGGCCTAGAGTGGAAGATAAGCTTATTGGAATAAAGTGTGCAACCTTGGTCAGACGATCTATTATAACCCATATACTATCTTTACCACCAGTCGTCTGAGATAAGTGATGAAACTCGATTTCATCATCTTAATTTTCCTTTTTTAACCCCCATGCTTAAACGTGTGTCAATAAAAGTCGGATAAAGTCTTGTAATTATCAGAGTCATTGAATAAATTAAAAACATAAAAAAATAACAAAATTAAAAATCGTGGTGTTTTTAGCCTTAAAAATAAATTCAAAAATATTTTGTGCCTTTATTTGACCTCTTCTCCGTTTTTGGTCAATATGAAACTTGTAGATCTCATCGAGATCTACAACTTTCATGTTTTGACCTTTTCCAAATTCGGTCGTTTTACTCTTCATTTCTTAAATTATTTGTCGCAATAATCTGATTGGGCCACGTGGCTCATTCTGGTTGAGCCACGTGGCCACATCTCCTCGTGCCACACCGCCTGATTCCGGCTGCCGTCCGATCCACTTCCTCTCTCTTGATCTACACTGTCTATTGCCGTTGTGATATCCACCATCCGATCAAAGCACTGATCGCATCCGGGCCGATGGTTCCTGCCTTTCCCTCCTTACGCCACGTGGCAGCTTGTGAACCTTACGATCACTTCCAGGCTGCTCCATCCCATCCGCTTCTCCGCATCAAATAACGACCCTCCGATTGTCCTCCATCTGAGATCTGGGCCACCCGCTAGCGCTAAGTTCTTAACACAACACGTGGTGCGCCACTCACCCTTCAATCGCGTCGCCCGAGATTAAATCGCAGCTGCTCTTTAGCGCTCGTCTATTGGCCGTTGCATCTCAAGATCCAACGGCTAGAACACCGTCATCTACCTCGGACCCCTTCTCTCTCCCACGATCACCAGCTCGCTGACCACCTTCCCCCTTCTCATTTTCCCCGTCATCTCGGTCACCATCTCCATTCGCCAACACCCCCATGACATCCCCCATCATCCCTCATCCTCGTGAGCCACCACTCATCCCACATCGTCTCCTCCGTTCGCTCCAAAATCACCACACAAACCACGTCGCCCTCACCCGAAACCTCCACATTCACCCTTCAAATACCTCGTCTCCTCCGCCTGTCACAACTGTCCACCTTTACGCGTGGATTCACCCAGCAAGCCTCCACCCCCCAGTGACAGCGAGGGGGCGGCGAGGAGCGCGAAGACGGTGATTCTCTCTGATGTCGACCCCTGGCCATGGTAGGCCAGGACTGCGGTACCGCCAAGCTGCTCCCCATGGCTGGGGGAGTCCAACAATGACCGGAGTGCCACCGACACTCAGCCCAAGCCGCCGACGACTGCCCTCTTCTCAGGTAAGCTTCCTTCGACCTCCTGTGTATTTTCTTTGATTTTCTTTGAATTACCTAGGCTTTCTCCGACACTTCCAACATCTTCTGAACCCCCATCCGAGCCTAGCCGAAGCTGCCCCGAGCCTCCACCGAGTCTGAACCTCTACCGAGCCTGGAGAGCACGTGCTGGTCATGTGCGACCTGAGCAAATTGCAGAGAGGCCCACAACATTCTTCAATTTTGCAGACAGGTCCTAGATTCACGTGCTAGCCACGTGCATAGGAGGTATTTTGCATTTATACCCCTGCGGGCTTTCATAATTGCAAAAATACCCATGTGCGTGTGGGTTATTTATAGGAAGGCCTCAAACTTTCTTTTAATTGCATTTTAGTCCTTCCCAAGGACCTGTTTGTAGTTATCTTTCATGTTTTCTTACAGTTATGCCCTTGTCTTCTTTTATGCATATCTGGAGCATCGTAACTCTATTTCAATCGATTTCGGTTTCATTTCGAAGCTTGCTTGATGAACATTCTAATGGCATATTCATTTCTTATTTTGGACACAATGATTTTGATGTATTATTGTAGTAGCCAGCTGTCTCTAATTGTTTAAGCTTATGCCTTGTTCAATTTGTCCATCAAGTTTGTCATTTGAATTAAACCTGAAATTGACTCATTGTTAAATTTGCTAATCTCTTTAGTCTGATCTAGGGCATATTTTCATTGCATTTCATAGCTTATATTTGCATGATTAAAAATTAATTAAAAAATTTCATAATTCCATGTGCATTGTTTTGTCTTCTTTCATTGTTTGACCTATGGTTCTCTAACTCAACACTTAATTAAATTAATAAGAGTCTAAATATCACGAGAGAGGCTCGTGTCCCTGAGTTCGACCTTGGTTACTTACCAAGTAAAATATAAATACATGAACATTTTATTTCATTGACATATCAAATTAGATGGTCTTTGACGGATCGAATCCAACCCAGCTGCGATGACATCCGAGTGTTAATCCCGCACTCTTAAAGGGCTGGATTTTCGGCCCGTCAAATGGCGTCGTTGCCGAGGACACAACTCATTTCTTGTATTATTTGGATTTTTATCTATCTTATAAGTGTTTCTTTTATATAGGTCAAATTGTTCATCTATCTTGCATCGTAAAATTTTTCTTCTCGATTGATCTCTAATCTTTGCTTTTGTGACAGTGCGCTTGATGTTCAAGGAGGCGAGGAGCAGGTGTTTCCTGCTGTGAGGAGCCGCAAAAGCATGCTTGGAGCAAGTCGAAAAGAAAGAAAAAAATGTGTTCTTTTGCATCATGTAATAATCGTCTTTACAACGGTCTTCGATCGAAGACTCGCGATTGTAAACAAACGATATATGTGGTTGTGTGGGGATCGTCCCCACTTGACTGTCGACCTAGGACCAGGCACACGGATCTTCGAGCTTATTTTTATCATTCCATTTTTTACGTGTCTGCTCGTTGGTAGGACACACATTAATCCAAGACACACATATCATCGCTTCACTTAGCCAAAATTTCAAGATGTTCTTCCCCGCTAATAGAAGCATGTTAGGTGCGGATTTCAATCGACTTGCATACATTATTTTGGTTTTCAAAACAGTCCAGATTTTCACATATTTTTGCTAAGGCACTGCATGTTTTCTCACTTAGCCTAGATCACGATTTTTATCGATTTCCCCTCCTAGCTTGATCACTTAGGTTAAAGGAAAATGGGAATGAACGGTAGATGATGATTGCTTGGTTTATGTGCTCACCTTAATTCGGTGTTAACCTTAAATAATTGGGACTGTTAATTGCAAGTCAACCTAGAATGGAGTAAAATATTGTTTTGGGAGAGTAACACCCTCATTTATGCAGTTGACTTTACTTAACAGTTTTTCCACGCAAAGATAGAATGTTTTAATTACCAATAAAACCGACAAGATAATAAACCAACATCTGTTGGTTTCATGAGTGAGTTGGTGAAACAAAGAGTTGGTGCATGCTTGTTTGAGCCATGTATTTTTCGATACCCTCCCCAGAGCCTTAGATACTCCATTGATCTCCGAAGATTCACCCGATCATTTGTATATCCATCCTTATTCTTCGTTCACCTGGGTCTCTCCCAACATCAAAGTATAAAGGCTCTGGGAATCCATAGGTCCATTTCAATGTGTCTACTTGGACCACCGCTATTAGGACCAGGAGTCGGGCTTGCACCAAAAAGGGCTCTGCATCGTAAATGCTACAAGTCTGGGTGTAGAAGGTACGATAGGTACTCAAAAATGACACAACCTGGTGTATTCCCAGGAAAACAAGTGCAGACGGCTCCAACTTCTCTTGACGGACGCACTGATCAACACCGAAAAAATGTGTTGCGTAATAAGGCACTAAAAGAGAATCCTTGTTCCAATGGGAGGGAGAGAAGAAATGACACAATCCCATGCCCTCCATTACTAGCCTTCCATCTACATTTTTTAAGTCTGACAACTAAGAGATGGTGGACTGAACGCAAGATTTGATTTATTCCCTAGTGTTGAGGATTGGGTCCTTAGGAGAGTTTCTCGGACCAAGACCTTGGGTGAGGTTTTGACTCTACTCTCGTGAACGCACTCAATACTAAATGTCATACCCTTAGTCTATATGTACATCAGAGAGAGTGTGGATAATTTGAGGAATTGGGTGCCTCTTGATTAAGGCTGGGTTGAGCTCTAAAATTTTGGACCTCTAAAGTTGAGTGGACTTGAACAGAACTGATCCTGTTTGCACATGCACCAGGGGGTTAATCCAGTTCATTCATTCTCTTTGATGCTTGGGGACGAGCATACTTCAAGTATAAGGGGGGGGTGGTGGTAATGAAACTCGATTTCCCCTAACTTAAATCTGTGTCAATAAAATCCAGATAAAGTATTGTAATTATCAGAGTCATTGAATAAATTAAAAACACAAAAAAGAACAAAATTAAAAATCGTGGTGTTTTTAGCCTTAAAAATACCCTCAAAAATATTTTGTGCCTTTATTTGTCCTCTTTCTCCGTTTTTGTCAATATGAAATTGTAGATCTCATCGAGATATAAAACTTTCATGTTTTGAGTTTTTTCAAATTCGGTCGTTTTACCCTTCATTTCTTCAATTATTTGTCGCAATAATCTGATTGGGCCATGTGTCTCATTCTGGTTGAGCCACGTGGTCGCATCTCCTAGTGCCACGCCGCTTGATTCCAGCTGCTGTCCGATCCATTTTCTCTCTCTCTCTCTCTCGATCTCCACTGTCCATTGCCGCTGTGATATCCACCATCCGATCAAAGCACTGATTGCATCCAGGCCGATGGTTCCCGTCCTTCCCTCCTTACGCCATGTGGCAGCTTGTGAACCTTACAATCACTTCTAGGCTGCTCCATCTCATCTGCTTCTCCGCGTCAAATAACGACCCTACGATCGTTCTCCATCTGAGATCTGGGCCGCCCACTAGCGCTGAGTTCTTAACACAATATGTGGCGCGCCACTCATCCTTCGATCGCGTCGCCCGAGATCAAATCGCAGCTGCTCTTTAGCGCTCATTTGTCGGCCGTTGGATCCCAAGATCCAACGGCTAGAACACCGTCGTCTACCTCAGACCCCTTCTCTCTCCCACGATCACCAGCTCGCTGACCACCTTCCCCCTTCTCATTTTCCCCGTCATCTCGGTCACCATCTCCACTCGCAAACACCCCCACGACATTCCCCCATCATCCCTCATCCGCACAAGCCACCACTCAACCCACGTTGTCCCCTCTGTTCGCTCCAAAATCACCACACAAACCACGTCGCTCTCACCCGAAACCTCCTCATTCGCCCTTCAAATACCTCATCTCCTCCGCCTGTCACAACTGTCCACCTTTACGAGAGGAGTCACCCAGCAAGCCTCCGCCCCCCGATGACAGCGAGGGGGCGACGAGGAGCGTGGAGACGGTGATTCTCTCCAGTGTCGACCCCTGGCCATGGTAGGCCAGGACTACGGTGGTTGAACCCCGCCAAGCTGCTCCCCATGGCTGGGGGAGTCCAGCGATGATTGGAGTGCCACCGGCACTCAGCCCAAGCCGCTGACGACCGCCCTCTTCTGAGGTAAGCTTCCTTCGACCTCCTGTGTATTTTCGTTGGTTTTCTTTGAATTACCTAGGCTTTCTCTGACACTTCCACCATCTTCTGATCCCCATCCGAGCCTAGCCGAAGCTGCCCCAAGCCTCCACCGAGTTTGAACCTCTACCGAGCCTGGAGAGCACGTGTTGGTCATGTGCGACCTGGGCAAATTACAGAGAGGCCCACCGCATTCTTCAATTTTGCAGACAGGTCCTGAATTCACGTGCTAGCTACGTGTATAGGGGGTATTTTGCATTTATACCCCTGTGGGTTTTCATAATTGCAAAAATACCCCTGTGTGTGTTGGTTATTTATAGGGAAGGCCCCAAACTTTCTTTTAACTGCATTTTAGTCCTTTCCAAGGACCTGTTTGTAGTTATCTTTCATGTTTTCTTACAGTTATGCCCTTGTCTTCTTTTATGCATATCTGGAGCATCGTAACTCTGTTTCAATTGATTTCAGTTTCATTTCGAAGCTTGCTTGATGAACTTTCTAATTGCATATTCATTTCTTATTTTGGAAACAATGAGTTTGATGTGTTAATGTAGTAGCCAGGTGCCTCTGAATGCTTAATCTTATGCCTTGTTCAATTTGTCCATCAAGTTTATTATTTGAATTAAACCCAAAATGACTCATTGTTAAATTTGCTCATCATTTTATTTTGATCTAGGGCATATTTTCATTGCATTTCATAGCATATATTTGCATGATTAAAAATTAATTTAAAAATTGCATAATTCCATGTTTATTTGATGCATTATTTTATCTTCCTGCATTGTTTGACCTATGGTTCTCTAACTCAACACTTAATGAAATTAATAAGAGTCTAAATATCACGAGAGAGGCTCGTGTCCCTGAGTTCGACCCTGGTTACTTACCAAGTAAAATATAAATACATGACCATTTGATTTCCTTGACATATCAAATTAGATGGTCTTTGATGGACCGAATCCAGCCCGGCTGCGATGACATCCTAGTGCTAATCCTGCACTCTTAAAGGGCTGGATTTTCGGCCCGTCAGTAAGCCAGTAACGAAGTCCATGGAATTGCTTTCCCATTTCCACTCAGGTATAGGGAGGGGTTGTAACAATCCTGGTGGCTTTTGGTGTGAAGCTTTTACCTGTTGGCAAGTAAAACATGAATTCACACAAACTCATCAACATCTTTCTTCATTCCCGACCAGTAAAAGTATGAATGAAGATCCTTATACATCTTTGTAATTCCTGGATGAATAGATAATCTAAAACAATGCGCTTCACGTAAGATGTCTTTCCTCAATTCAGGTGTGTCTGGTACACAGGCTCTGTGATGGTTAGATAGTAACCCATCTTGTATCTGGAATCCCTCTATCCCATTCTTCTCAAGTTGTTGTCTCAAGTCTTTAAGGACTGGATCATCCTCTTGTCCTTTCTTATTCTATCCCAGATCTCTGGTTTGTATCAGTGAGAAATAGTTATAATATCGACACTACTATCAAATGGTTTCCATTCACTTAATGTTGATAGTAAACCCCAGAATTGGATAGCACTCACTAACCCAGGTGAATAAGTTCTTCTGCTAAGGGCATCTGCTACGATATTACCCTTACTAGGGTGGTAGGAGATAGTGCAATCATAATATTTCAATAACTCTAGCCACCGTCTTTTCTCATATTGATCTCCTTTTGATCAAACAGATATTTCAAGCTTTTATGATCAGTGAAGATTTCAAAAGTAATACCATACATGTAGTGTTTCCATATCTTTAAAGCGAAAACTACGACATCTAATTCAAGATCATGTGTTGGGTAGTTCTTCTTATGTGTTCTGAGCTGTCGTGATGCATACGCAAAGACCTTACCATGTTGCATAAGAACCGCCCCAAGTCCTTCTTTAGATGCATCCGTGTACACTGTAAACCCTTCACTCTCAGAGGGTAGAGTAAGGATGGGAGAATATGTTAGGCATTCTTTCAGTGTTTGGAAACTAGTTTCGCATGCATCGGAGCATATGAATGGAACTTCCTTCTGAGTCAGCCTAGTCATTGGCAATGCAATTCATGAAAAGTCCTTCACAAATCTTTTATAATATCCAGCTAATCCCAGAAAAGATTGTATTTCTGTGACAGTCTTCAGGCATTCCCAACTCATCACCGCACTAACCTTTGTAGGATCAATTGATATACCTTCCCCACAAATAACATGGCCTAAGAAAGATACTTCAGATAGCCAGAAGTCACATTTGCTTTATTTAGCATACAATTTGTTCTTCCTTAGAGTTTCAAGTGCCTGCCTGAGATGGTGTTCATGCATATACTTATCCTTGGAGTAAATAAGCACATCATTAATAAAGGCTACTACAAAGTGATCTAAGAACTCCTTGAATACTCTATTCATGAGATTCATGAAGGCTGCTGGAGCATTTGTCAGTCCAAAAGGCATAACTAAGAATTCATAATGCCCGTATCTAGTTTGAAAAGCTGTCTTGGGAATATCTATATCTTTAATTTTCAACTGATGGTATCCAGATTTTAAATCAATCTTGGAATAAAGAGTTGAACATTGTAACTGATCAAAGAGATCATCTATTCTTGGCAGAGGATACTTGTTCCTTACGGTCTTCTTGTTTAGTTGTCTATAGTCAATGCACAACCGCATTGACCCATCCTTTTTCTTGACAAATAGGATAGGTGCACCCCATGGTGTAGTACTAGGACGAATGAATCCTTTATCTAACAGTTCTTGCAACTGTACCTTTAACTCTCGTAACTCAGCTGGTGCCATCCTATACGGAGGGATAAAGATAGGATGAGTATTAGATATGAGAGAGATTTCAAATTCAATCTCTCGCTCAGGTGGTAATTCAGGTAGTTCCTCTGGAAATACATCAAGAAACTCACACACTATAGGTATATCTTCCATCATTCTGTCTGACCCTGATGTAGTGGTTACGTAGGCTAGATAAACTTGGCACCCTTACTCTAACAACTATTGTGCCTTCAATGTAGAGATATATTCGATATTATCATTGGATGTCTTTCTGATGAAATGGAACTCTATCGAGTTAGGAAGTTCATACGTTATTGTCTTCTGAAAATAGTCAAGACATGCATGATGCCTTACTAGCCAATCCATTTTTCTAGGATAAGATCAAAGTCCTCCATTTCGATTAGTAGTAGTGAAACAAGTAACTGATGTCCCACTATCCGTACTATACAATTATCTAGGGTTTCTCGGATTATAAATAATTGTCCTCCTGGTCCCTTGATCAGATAGGAATGTTGTACTTCTAATGGTATCTTACCCAAAGTAGGTACTAACCGTCGAGCAATAAATGAATGTGAAGCACGAGAATCAAATAACGCATGTACTAAAAATCCATGAATAGTACAATACCTCGTACGTCTGTGCTTGAATTGTAGGGTTGTTCTTCAGTAATTGCATTGAGCTGGCCATTAGGAATAGGCAAGCTAGAACCCGCAACACTTTGTGGTGGTTGCTGTGTAGGAGACGCTCCTTGTGAGCCACGATCTCTACCCTGTCTTCCTCTGCATGTTGCCTCCATTGCTTGAGGTGGATGTTATACTATTAATTGGGGTTGGAAACCCCGACCCTCTCAACTTCAGACAATCTTTCTTGATGTGGCCTTCCTGATGATAGTAATAATAACACACACTTGTTCCTGTTTGAGCTGAAAACCCATCCACAGAGGTACTAGCTCCTGCTGCTGAGTCGCGAGGATATAGTGTAGGTCTAGAGAAACCCCTTCTTCCAGGTAGTTCCTGGCCCAAAGTCTATGGTGAGCATATATTAGACCCAACTAGATGATAACGACTGTCTCTTCGGTTCACCTTATGTTTGGATGGTCCACCAGTAAAGTGGAAGCTTCTTCTTTGGCGGTTTTCATCCCTCTCCATCTCAATACGAGAGGCGATGTCCATGGCTTCATCTATAGTGATGGCTCTAAAACCTGCAAGCTTCTCTCTCAAATCTCCCTGAAGACTGCTAACAAATTTGGTAAGACACTCTTGTGGTGAAGCTTCTAGAGCTGGAGAGTAACGTAGCAGCTCCGTAAAGTGAATATGATAATCTCTTACATTCTTGGATCCTTGGGTCATATAAGCCAACTATCTCCTCTTCAATTCTTCCCAATGGGAGGGACAAAAGTGAGCTTGGAACCTCTCTTCAAAAACATCCCATGGAACAAGATCTACTAATTTCTTGGAAATGGCTCTCCACCATCGTCTTGCATAGTCTGCTAGGGAGTAATCAGCGAAGTGCACCTAAGTGTCTGCTGGTGCATGTATTATTCTCAACATCTTGCTAACGTCATCAAACCATTGTTTTGCCTCAGCAGGTGTCTCTATGCCTTTAAATCGAGGAATGTTTCCCTTTCAGTACTTGTCTAGTAATGTTTGGTGTCTAAGAAGGGCCTTCTCCATTGCTCCTTCAACTGGGGTAGGAGTAGACTCAGCTGAAGGATGGTAACTAGATTCTTCCTCAGAAAGATGGACATAACCTTCAATCCTAGCATCCATAGGCTTAGATGCCTCGGGTCTCTCAGCTTGTGTATTGAGCCCCTCTCCAATGCTTGCTGCCTTTGCCCCATGTCTTGGAGCATTGTCATAATAGTCACTAATTGCCTAGACACATCTTGGTCTGCCATGATCCTGTGATGAATCAAGGCCACGGGTCATATCGTATATGTCTTAGCATGATGTACATAAGGGATGATGACTTGTGAATGGTACTGCAGTCAATTATTAAGATCAAAGGATCTTAACGCAACCTTAGTTTCTGAATACCGCTCATAGTTGTCAACTACTAATAAAATACTAGAGTAACCGAGCTCTGATACCAAACTGTCACGACCCCAGTTCCGGGTCGTCGGATCCTCCCATATTCGGATCTTGTTACTCTACAATAATTTATCCATCATTCACAATTAATATTCAGAAACAAACTGCAAATAAAAATACTCAAAAAGAAGTATTTAATACTTTCCATTCACAAAATAAAGTTTACATGATCCATTGTCCCCCTACAACCCTTTAAATGTACATCAATTAGAAGGAAATACACAGAAATATTACTAACCACCTTAGAGAGTAAAGCTACTGTGGCTGACTGGATGGCTAAAGTCCTTGCGATGGCTCACCGACACCTATTGAGTTTTCCAAGAAATCATAGGATAACAATTAGCGAGTGCTTAGTAACGAAGAAGAGAAAGTAAACAAATTGTGTAACTTTGCAAAACTTGTTGTCATTAAAAGTTACATCCATTCTCATTAGTTTAAGTCCTATTCCTTTCTATTCCACATCAGGGATTTAGTTCAGGGGAACCCCACCATTAATGGACTCCGAAGCCGTGGACACTCTGGGATTGGAGAATGTGTTGATCTGGTGAGCTTATGCTGCCGCACGTTACCTCAACCAATCCACCAAACTACCCTGAAAATTTCCCTTTCTTTTATTAATCAGGGTCTCAAACCCTCAGCCTGGAAAACAAAGAAGCACACCGTCCTCGAGAACCCAGTTGCTTAAAACCTCAGGCTAACCTTTAATCACATAACCTAGCGGCTTTAAATACATGTTATCGTGACCCAGCCGCTATTGAACCACCCGTGCCTCCACATGGAACGACCACATCTTCCGTCGTTCAACTCGAATATATTGGCACCCGATACCACGTGTTGCAAATCATTCATTTCGTGCGCACTAATCAAAACAAGGCAACCGTGTACCACCTAGGTAGGGTCACACCAATACGTGTTCCTTCCAACAAACCTACAGGTTGCATGCCATACCTGTAGTTCTACTCCCAGTCATTTCTTAACGTAACACACGATCCTTTTCGGTATCTAACTTAATACACATCAATTCCCTTGATGTAATTCTTTGTTAAGCCTTCAATTTGTATATTCCTCATTATTGAGTATAGATCCACATATATATTAGTTCATATATATATATATACACACATTCATATTTATTTATATTTAACTTCCAAACCCTAGCTTTCCAAACCACTGCATCCATATGATGCTTAGGCCTTAATTTAGTTGAAATCACAAAGCAACTTCATATTTTTTCCAAAAATAACAAATTAGGATTCTTCGTTGCGAAGAACATAAAATCAGAAATTTCAACGATCTCATATGAAAACCCAACAACAAAAGGAAGGATTTCGTTACCTAATCGAGCTCTCTCTCTCTTGTATACAATTTTTTATCGGGATTCTCTTCCAAAATATGGTTTATGGCTCCTGAAATGATCGAATTTCATTTTCATATCAAAAACGCTAAGAACGCTCCAAGAATGCGAAGAGCGAACGAAGAACATGAAGAACGTGAAGAACACACGAAGAACACGAAGAACGTGAATAACATATTTTCTCTTGAAATTTCAGCAGAGCTTCCCCTTATACGGGGTGATATTTCTAAGAAAATTTCGGCAGAGTATCCCCTTATACCGGGACATATTGCTAAGAAAATTTTGGCAGAGTTTCCCCTTATAAAATCATCGAAAGGAAAACATCAGGGTAGCTGAACATGAATCAAAAACCTAACTCACGAAGCAAACTAAGAGAGGATCGTACCTTCCTCCTCCTCGTTCTCCCAGCAGTGCTTCGCTAGCGCTCCTTCCTCGCCTCCTACTCCTCCTCCCGACCTCTCGACCCTAGCCCTTGGGGTGGTGGTCGTAGTGGAAATCATAGAGAATGAATGGGTAGGGGTGGCTAATTATAGGCTCCAGAAAACTGCTAACCATGGTTAGAAAACCATGTTTTAGACCTTAATCGCGGTTAGCGGCCCATGGTTTTGGCCTATGGTTTTGGACAAAACTTATCCGAAACTTAGGGCTTAAGTTAGAACATTCCAGAGGATTACATATTCTCTAATGACGCTTAATTAACACTAATCGTATTAACTTTCACTAATCGCGATTTAACTTTCACGGTTTATGCTTATCTTTTGCTAACTATTGATTAGTGTTTGCTAATGATCATTAGCGGTTTCCAATCCGCATTAGCTTCTTTAATCATACTTAATTAGTCTTAATGACAGTCATTATGGGTTAATGACGTCTTAATCCTCCTTACTTCTCTTTCTTCCGAAAATCATAACAAATCGAAACGAAGTACGATTCATACGAAACAAATTCCTTTGGTTTTCTCTTGATGAGCCGGATCTTATGATATAGGATCCGAGAGATGCGAAGTTCAAGGCTTTAAGCAACAAAGTCACAAAGAAATTCTTGTTAGCACAGATAATTATATAAAATCAAAATGAGCTATATACAAAGAATAATTGAATTGATATGTGTAGAATAAAATCAATTATTATTTATCAATGAATAAATAATATAGGCTATACCAAATAAATGACAAAAATAGGCTACGCTCGTTTCTCCCCGGTAACGGTGCCATTTGATAACTAGATATCTGAAGAGGGTCATGCGGTTTCACAAGGCAAAACCACAATCAATGTGTTGACCACTCAAAAGACCCCAGTTAATCAAAAATCAACCCACGAATACAAATCAAGCAATAAATATCAAAAAGCGAGTTAAAATCTTTTATTCTTTATAACTAGATGTATAACGAGCAAGTACGTAGAGGTCGAACCAAAGAGAGCAAATATGGTAGTCTATAGTAATTTTTTGAACAAAGTGTTTATATACAACCATGTCATTTATTATGTACATGTATATATATCTATATCTATATTTTCTGTGGGTTTTATTTTTTTATCTTTGTTTTTTGTTTTTTTATTTTATTTTTTTATATTTTCTTTTTATATTTTTTAGGATTTTATATTCTTTTTCTTTTTAAAATATATAATATAGCTATATATAGAGTATATGTACAAAATAAGCAAATATGGTTATAAATACAACAAACACTAGTAGAAAATATTGCATTAGCCACACAATCAAGCCATAATAAATATTATTGTGGCTAAAAACTGTTGACCACGACAAATTTAACCATAATTTGACATTAATTGCAACGATAATTATCGTGGACAAATATTTTAGTCTACAGTACTATTAACGTGGCTAAAATTTTTTAACCACGATACTATTAACATGACTAATAATTTGAGATCATAAAACTTTTATCGTAGCCAACCTAATATTCACAACGAAAATTTATTCCCGCCCACATTTTAAACCCAAAAAAACCCTAATCATCCAAACATCGTGCCCCCAAAGACCATCTCCCTCCCCGGGTGCCTCCTCCATCGATCAAAAGGCTTCCCCTCCTCCCACGTCATATTCCCACCACCGTCAACACCGCCCCTCTCCTCCCCTCGCTGTCGCTGACACCTCAGCGACCCCTCCTCTCCAGCCCCTGCCTCTTCCTACGCCTTTACCACGTTGCCACCGTCCCCATCGCTCCTAATCTCCTCGCATTGCCAACACTGCATCACGGTACTATCATACCGCCGCTGCCACATGTTGTGGCTTCCCTCGATTTGGTCTAGGTCGTTGCACCCCTCCCTTCTGGATGTGGTATGCCCTCTTGATCCTCTCCTTCATCCTCCTCCTCCCCGCCGATGCTTTCTAACTCCCGGGCGTCGCCCCTCGGATTCAGGGCTTTGGGATGGTTCTGCTTGTTGACATTGGTGGTTATACGAATTGTGATGTTCTGTAGTAGTTTTTTTGTCTTGATTTGCTCTTTATTAGATGGATATTTTGAACTGGCAGAAAGAGGTTCTATCTCTGGGGTGTGGCATTGGGTCAAAGTCCAATTTTTATTGCAAATGGATACAACTAGCAAGATTTGGAGTGAGTGGAAGTTGATTTTTAGAGGTGATGATGGGTAAAGTTGAGATCTTGCATGTTTTTGCATTGTGTGACTGAAGTGGGTCGATTCATGTTGGTTGTATATGTATATTGAGTGGATAGGAAGTTGTGGTCCCCTTTTTTCCTGGCTTTAGTGGGGTTGTTTGGATCGGGATCTTGAATTGGTCTGTGCGAGGATTGTGGAGATTTTGACCTCGAGTTACTATTGGTTCAGGTGCTGATAATAATCAAATGTGGGATTTGTTCTAGTTGGATTTGGGTCTTGTGTTGGCATTGGTATTCTGTGAGAGGATATGTTCTCTTTGTGTTTTGCATTGACTTAGGTAAATAGTAGTTTAGTCTGAGCTTAATCTAACTTTTAGAGGTGATGATTTGTAAGGTTGGAATCTTAGTCCTGCGCTGCATGACTTAAGTGGGTTGTAACATATATTGAGTGCATCGGAAAACAAAAATCTGTGCAGACTTCATGATGGAAGTTATTGAGGGGTTCTTCAATCGGAACTCAGTGTAACCTCTTAAGTCCTAAGATAAGCTAGCCATCTTGTTGGCATCTGTATTTCTAATATGCAATGACGCATCTTGACTTATATTTACATATGAAAAGGATTTTGAGATCACCTTTGTCAAATATTTCTTTCCAAGTATTGAAATGTATATGTAGTGCAGAGAAGAGATAGCCTTCTGAGGCACCAACCACTCAAACAATACTATTACAGGGAAAGATCAAAGGAAAGTTGGTCCCTTTTCTAGAAAAAGGATTGCTAATATGAAAAACTATTCTCATTTTCTTCATACTGCGACACCATCCTTGCTGATAAGAACAATCTAATGATGTGCATCCATGATTATAAATAGTGATGGGAACATATTGGCAGCAAACCAACATTCCAAATCCAGACTCCGTATTTGGGACCCCTTAGTTGAATTTATTTTCTCAGGTGGGTAGTTATGTAATCTGAATTTGATTATGGGTTTAGTTTTTCCTTTCTTTTTAATCTGCCTTCACCAGATAACTTCCCCCTATTGGTATTTGGTGCATAACACTATCGTAGTTTCAATTGTTATATACCTACTAACTTCGACCTTTTATTTTTCTGGGGACTTGATGCTTGTGGGTTGTGGCACATGTTTTTAGTGGTACAATTTATCTATACTGCTTACCTGCTATATCTGATTTGTTTGTAACTAAATTAATTTATTAGATCTTTCCATTTTTTTTACATTGAAAAATGATGGATAACCAATTTTGGATATGTGAACCATGAAGGCACACCATCCTGGTCCTCGATGGCCTTGAATTCTGAAACATGTGAACCTTATAACAATATCATCAATATCAAGCTATCACGTTCACCTCATAATAATTATGATATTTAGACCTTGTTCTTTGCTATTAATTTTTGTGACCTTGTGAGCACTTTTAATGGGTAAGAGGAATGAAGTTGTGTTTAAATGTCAATACTATTATGAAAAAATGCATATGCAAGAAATATATACAAAACATACATTTTTTTGAAAGAAAGAAAAAGGAAAATCTTTTTGAAAAAGTTTTCAAAGGGTTTTGCTTTTTTTATGGATTTTAAGCATTTTTTTCTTTTTTACCATGATCTTCGCTGGATCGACGAATCGAGGCTCACCCTTTGCTTCTTGTCGGAGCCTCTCCGTCCACCTCATCGATCATGCTTTTTAGCTTCAAAATAGGTCGAGGCGAATCGCCTGGTGCCCAACAATTCTTCAATGCAGGTTCCAGCTTCAAAGGACCCGATTTGGGTTGATGTCAAGCCTGTAAGAGGGCTTCCAGTCACTCTAGCTTCCACAATGTACCAGGACCCCATCGTAGGGTCCTTGACCTTCTCGAGCACATTACTTATTGTGGACGAGCCTCCCAGTCGTGTATAGCCAAGAATCATCGAGGAAGACCGCAGGAGTAACGGGCAATCATGGATCAAGGTTGGGGGAGGCTCCATTCTTCCCTGTTCTTCGTGACAAGCAAATACCATCCGATCAAGTAGGAGTCCCAATTTTAATCCTAGCTGTCCAAAGTCCGCATCTATCGGCCGTTGATGCAGCATCAAGATTAGATCCAAAGCGTCGATCGCCAAAGGGGTATCGCAAGATGACAATGCACCACGTGTTTAAGCGAATCTTATTCGGTCGTCAATCTCCGCACCTTTGGGGGTAAATTGCAAATCTAAACCCCCACATTTATTTATTAATCTTGTAAGTATTTTTCATAGTGTAAATGATTTTGGACATTTTGCATAAAGGCCCATGTGTTTATTGAAATTGCAAATGGGTCTAGTCCAGCTTAGCTCACGTGTTGTCCCACGTGAGTTGAGAAAATTGTAGGTATACCTTTGGCTATTATTGTATTTATGTTTAGTCTAATAAAATTGAATATTAGTTCTATATTTTTGGCACATTTGCAGATGAACACCTGACTTTAATTTTAATTGCAAATATGCCCTCACTAGTACATGCATTTTAGTACATTTCTTCTATTTAATTAAATAGCTCCCATGCTCTAACAATTATGCAAAAAATGTGGTTAGAGCTTGCTAGCATGTATTTTCAAGCTTCATTTTTATTTTAGCATTTTGGCCAATATTATCTATTTATTAAAAATCAAATGAGCATGTTTTTATCCATGTCTAAATTAGGAAATACTGAAAAATAGAAAAAATATTTTGAAAAATTCCAAAAAAAAATTATATTTTGCTTATTTTAGTATATTGTATCTCTAGATAGAAAATCCCTAAAAATAGAAAAAGAAAAAGCATAAAAATTATCATTCTCCAAAAGCTGGCAACAAATATTAAAAATCACCACAAATCCCAAAAATATTTATTTTTATTTCTTAATTGTCTTTATATTATTATCTCTCTATTGAACTTGATTTAAAGAATTTTGGACTTAGTTTGCTACTTTTCTTCTTCAAATCAATTTTACCTACTTATTGAATCCCTGATTTGGGATATTTTTGACTTTAAAAATCCATAAAAGTTAGCAAAAATTTAGAAAAATAAAAAAACATGAAAAATATATTTAAAACTATTCCCAGTATTTTTTTGTTTTTATTAGTGTTTATAATTATATAACCCTGTATTATATATATAGCCTTATGTATTCCTATATTATATAACTAATTAAAAAATAATTTAAAATAAGAAAAATATAAAATAAAATTATTAATACTTCTATATATATATAGTATAAAAAAGGAAAAGGAAAAGAAACACACAGACACACACACACACATGTATATGTATACAAATGAATATGTGTTCCCTTATGTGTATATCTCTACCTATGTGTATATATGTGTATATAAATATGTATATTAATCTAATATATTATTATTATCATTAGTTAATATAGATATACTTACTATTATTTAATCAATACATACTTATAAAAAATATTTATACATAAAATTAAAAACCCATACAAAAATAGAAATAAAGGGTATTTGTACATAATGCACATTGATTAGCAATAGTCATAGGCTACCTAACTTGTTCTCTGTGGTTCGACCTTTATATTCTTACATGCTATAGATTTTGTGTTGTAGAGCATAATAAATTTTAACTCCACATTTTTGTTATTCATTGATTAATTGATATTGATGGTTCATCTTTGATTAACTAGAGGTTTGATGAGCGGTCACCTCAGCGGCAATTTGTCTTCACTTTAGCGAGGATCATTTTAGACACTTGCTAGATCTTAGTTATCAAATGGTGTCGTTGTCGGGGAGCAATGTGTGTAGCCTTTTTTGTATTTATGTCTATATTCATTGATTCGATTATTGATCCATTTATTTGTGCATATTTATTGATTCATTTACTTGCTGTCTCTTACTTGTATATACCTCATTTTATATCTTGATACATTATTTGGTTATCTATGCTAATACACCTCTCTTATTGCATTTGTTGTGAGGGCCCGCTATGCAAGGACGACTTCTTGGAAGGTTGATGCATCCAAGCTTGACGGAGACTGGTCTTCATACTTTGAACAGTTGGAGGGGCAACGAGTGGAGCAAGGAGACTATCTAGCATAGATGTGTCTTAGATTTATTTATTTGTGAGAGGGAGATTCATTCATTCATAATTTTTAATAATTAAAGACTTGGACACTACTCTACTCCATTAGGTCCATTGCCCGGGTGATTGTTCACCTGCAGGCTTGTTGAAGAGGACTTTTCATGGGTCAAGATATGTCTCACACAATGCGAAGACACTGTCGTTGTGGCAACCCGCGAGAAACCCAATCTTCAAATAATAATTAACCCATAAATAAATCAAGCAATGAAATAAAAGTGTGGATTTAAAATTTATTTTATTTTACTCTACAAAAGATGTGTATAGTGCAAGTAGTGTAGAGTGTTGAACACAGGGAGCAAATTAGACAGATCGGGCAATAAAATGCATAAAACTGATTGTGTGTTCTTTGTCTATTTTTTATGTGGGTTTTTAATTTTATATTATTTATTTGTTTTAGTTTTTGGATTTTGTTTTTAATTTTATAATTTTGTATTTTTTAGATTTTTTATACTTTTGTTTTCTTTTAAAGATATAATATATATGATATATAAGAATATATATACAATAATAAATAAAAAATATAACTAAAAATATCCAAAAATTACAGAAATAAATTGTTTTGGGTTTTGAATATTTTTTACCGTTTTTGTGATTTTTTAATGAATTCTACATTAAATATTTTTAAAGTCAAAGATGGCTCAAAATAGGAATAAAATAATAGATCGAAATTGAATAGCAAATTAAAAATAGAAAATCAAGTCCAAAATTGTCCAAATTAATTTTAATATATAGCTAACAATATAGAGAAAATTATAAAATAGAAAAAACAATTTTGGGGGTTTTGAGATTTTTTTAGATTTTTATAAAGGTTACTGGGGGTTTTCAATTTTTAAGGTTTTCTTTTCTATTTTTAGTGATTTATGACATGAAGGTTAGAAATACATAGATAGATAATATATTTTTGGGGGATTTTTAGAAATGATTTTATACTTTTTTGGAATTTTTTAAGTCAAACATGGGCCTTTTGTGCTCTTTTAGTTTTTTAATAAATACTTAAAAAGACTAAAAATTAAATAAAAATGTAGTGAAACTACACTACAACAGACACTTAATCTTATTTTTTGGGGTTTATTTTGAGTACAAATGCTTTTTTAAATAAATCAAATAAACAAAAAAATTTTAATTGCCGAGGGCATATATGTAAATAAAATAATATCAAAGTGATTTTATTAAAATTTACCAAATATTATAAATGAAATAAAATATCTCTAGGCCAAAATGGAATATAGAAAATTCCAAGGGCTCCGATGCAAAAATGCCACCTCACGTGGGGCGTCACTTAGGTGACATGGATCGGACTAGAATGAAATACAGAAAATTGAGGGCCTAATTGCAAAAGTTCCAAAATATATTGCACGGTAGAGGAAAGTTTAAAAACTAATTAATAAATTACAAAAGGCACGGGCATAGGATGCAAAATACCCACTAATGCACTGGATCCGACAAGTGATCCTCAGTCACTTGCCACGTGTCGATCCCGCAGAGTGAGATGTCGGTTCACGATCCGATGGTGGAGATTAGGTCCCGTGCATGATATCAATGACTGATGGCTTGGGCGATCCAACGCTCGTTGTACGCCACCAATAACATGCCAGATTGGATGGTGGAAAAAGGCGATGGATGAACAGGGTAGAAGTCACAGAGATGCAAACTTCCTCCAACTCGATCTTCCTCCTCCAACGCTCTTGCTGCTCAATTGTGGTCCAAAAGCTTTTTGCAAGGCATGTTTGCCTACTGGAATGCACAAAAGGCTCTGACGAACGTCAGAGGTTGCCCACAAGGTCGAGGAAGCGTAGGTGCTCCAGGTGCGTCTACTTATGCAAAATCTACCCCCTACTGTTTGTTGGGCCTCCAGGACCTGCAATAAAAACTAATACAAGAAAATAGGGGTCCTGGGGGATCCTGGTGGGTGGAATGAAGGTGAGGTGGTGCAAGTGGAGGCTTCCCGGTGAGGCGAGGGAGTTGGGAAGCTTGAACCCGATCTAAGAAGGATCTGAGGGTCTAGAGTGGGGTGAGGCATAGGGTAGGGAGAGGGAAAGTATGAGAGGCGGTTTGGCGTGTCGGGGACAAGTGGTTGCACGATGGAAAGGGTTCGCCGGAGCCGTGCTCCGACAAAATACGATGGCCGATTCTAACGCTAAATATCGTAGTAAAAACACAAACTAAAGGCAAGAAATTAACCTAGGCACTGCAACTAAGATATGGGTCAAGAAAGCAAACCTCAACCGATGCAAGGCCAAGAGATGGAGGACCTTGATGGCGAAGCTTTGCTGAAGGAGATTGGGAAGAGCTTCTCCACACTCTTTCCTCATTGTGAAAAGCGAGGAGCTCGTCCTGTCACGACGAGCTCGCTCCTCATTCTCTCCTAGGGGTCCAAAGTGGGGGAAAATCTGAACCAAAATGACGAGGGGCAAAGGAAGGTCTTATGTACAAGATGGCAAAGCATGATATTCGACGTAAAACCTAGGGTGAATCGAAAGAGATCTTCCTTAGGAAACGTCTAGGTGTGGGTCGAGGATGTACAAGGAAGAGATTTCATGAAGGGTTAAAATCTCCTCGAGTGGTGTATCAGTGGCTATAAAATCGAGAAGTGGGGTCAAGAGACGGGTCTGACAAGCTATAGGACGAGGGGCATAAACATAAAGCAGCCTGTGATTTTAAACCTCGAAGATCCAATCTTGATGTCTAAGGAGCTAAAGTGTGTAGTGTTGTGATGGGTATCTTAGTTTGTTCTTTGTTTTGTTGCTCTGTGTTGTTATGTCAAAGATACCCAATCTATTGTCTTTACCTTAATAAATCTAAGAATTCCTTAACTCTTTTGTAAAATAATTAACTAGCTAACTTATTAATTGGTGCCTTTCACTGACACATTTTCACTATGCACTCTAGTCTTGAGATGATCTTTAACAACTTAGTTTAAGGAATCCCTAGACTTAGAGTTATCATGTATTAATCATTAGGGTCCTGGACTTAAAAATTCATACTCTCCCAGTTCAAAGATATGCATGCTATGTTCCATGCTTAATCTCCCTTAAAAGAATTTGACTTTCACTCACATACACGACTGCATTCGTGATTGAATATGAGACAAGGTATCACTGAGGAAACTTTGATTAGAAGTTTAAGTTTGGACTTGATTTCTATGATGCTCGAGGATGGGATAAAATTAATGACGGCTCCATGAAACCTGAGTGTCAGCATATTAGCCAGTATGAGACATGTTCTCATACTATCTCTTGATTGAAACCTAAAGTGCCAGGGTGTGATGACATTAATTAATAAATTAATCAGTGTGTGCCAATCTTTAGGTAAAAGCAGTGAAGCTAGCCAAAAACAAAGAAAAGAAAGAAATGATGAAAGAAAAGTTCTCACTATACAAAGTCAAAAATATCGAGGAGCTTTCACCAAAGGAAAAAGCACTCCTAACCATTTTCAAGTGTCCATTTGGACTACCGCTATTAGGACCAGGAGTCGGGCTAGCACCCAAAAAGGGCTCTACATCATAAATGCTACAAGTCTTGGTGTAGAAGCTATATTAGATACTAAAAAATGGGACACCCCAGTGTATTCCAGGAAAACAAGTGCAGACGACCCCAACTTCTCTTGACGGACACACTGATTGGTGAAAATTAAAATGAAATTATGTTACGTATTGGCACTTGAGAGAACCCTGTTCCAATGAGAGGAAGAGAAAATAAGTACACAATCCTACAACCTTCATTATCCGGCCTTCCATCTATCCTTCTAAAGTCTGACAAACTAAAGAGATGGTGGATTGAAGCAAGACTGGATTTGTTCCCTAGAGTTGAGGGTTGGGTCCTTAGGAGAGCTTCCAAGATTGGAATTTTTGGTGATGTTTTGAAACTACTCTCTTGATGGTCTACACTAAGTCATATTCCTTATATTTATGTAATTATTGAGAGTCTGATAATTAGAGGAGTTGAATTCCTTTTGATTAATACTTGGATGAACTTAGAGTTTTAGGATTCCTAAAACCTTGTGTTCTAGGACAAATTAAGCCTTGTATATTTGATAACCGCCCCCGCACCCTATGTTAATTCGGTCAGATTAATGTCCAAATTAATTATCAGTTTCGTTGCAGTCGGATACGAGAGGGAATATAAAAAACCACTATTAATTAATGTCAAGTTAATCTCTAGCGGTGATTTTTTTACTTGGTGAAGTGTCCAAGGTCGAACTCAGGGAGGTATCTGTCTCCTTAGGTGAATTATGATCAAATATCCAAGTGTTAGATTTTCGAGGAGTATTTTTTTTATTCTTTTTTTTTATTTTCTATACAGACACATGCAATATCAGGCCGATTTAAAGTTAAATCAATTTAAGATACCAAATGAAGTCCAAAAATTATGAAAATTGGCCAGATGATGAATTATGGTTAAAATGAGGTGCCCTAATGTTTTTGGAATTTTTCTACACTAAATGAATTTACTGTGAATTAAACATGCAGGCAGGGTGATTTTCACTAATTTATTTTTAATAAATAACAAATCACATCTTTTTCAGGAAATAAAATTATCCTAGATAGATCTGATGATGAGGGATCTGAAAATTGACAGACCTGAATTTCAATGTGAAATGAACTATTAAAATTAAAATAAGAAAATCACTAAACAATTTATTTAGGCCTCAATATGCGTGCAAATGACATGAAATTTTTATGCAATGTTGAGTTCACTATCTTAGAGCTATTGTGAATTTTTGAGAATTTTGGAGCTACAGAAAATTAATTATAAATTAAAAGGTCTCACTGGGCAAAATATCACACAAATCAACCAATTAATTCATTTAAAAATCTACTGTAATTACAAAAATGTGACAAGTGGCACAATAGATAGAGGACAAGTTACTCAACAAAATGCAACTTTTGGAATTCAAAAATGATGTAAAATGAGACCTAGGGATGCATGCAAAGACAGGGGTGTATTTGCAATACAAGAAAATAAAATTACATAAAAGAAATATGCTGACAGGGACTTAAATGTTATTACCTATAATGCTCGGGGTATCAATGAAATTTCTCCACTAGCATGTGCTCCTCACGTGGGGTCTGCTTCACAGGGACCTTTTTGTAATTTCAAAAAGTCCCGAGGGCCTCTGTGCAAAATACCCAGGCCACACGTGCTCCTCACGTGGTCGGCCTAGGCTCGGACGGCTTAAAAGGCTCGGGGCTCGGCTCGGAAGCTCCTGGAGGTCTGGAGTGAGGCTCGGTGTGGCCTCGGGTAGTCCGAGCCTAGGGTCGGAGAAGAGGCTCGGACTCCTCCACGTGGTGTGCTGACGACCGTTGGATCAAGAGTGATCCAACGGCTGCTGGAAGGAGACGCGTGGCACGCTGGTAGGCCGTTTGGATCCGGATAGATCCAACGGGCACTGGATCGCGATGGAAGGGGTGACGTGGCTGAATACTGATCTTTGGATCATGACAGATCCAACGGCTCATGGCTGCTCCAGATGTCGATGACGTGGCGGGCTAGGCGCCGTTAGATCTGGAAGGATCCGACGGCACCTGTGAGGCACGGCTGAGTGGCGACGTGGCGCGAAGTCGACCGTTCGATCGAGGTGATCGAACGGTAGCTGGGGCTTCTCCCCCGATGGTCCTCCGCCACCTGCGGAGGAGATGGCGGGGCTCCGGCGACGAGGCCTTTGCTCCGCCCATCCCTACAGGTGTCGGTGAAGCTCTCCGAGGTGTCGGAGATGTCCCAGAAGAAGCGTGGAGATGCGGCGAAGGTGCTGATAGTCTCAGGAGCTGGAGAGGGCCGTCGGAGCTCCGTGGCGGTGAAGCTCCAAAGGAACTCCGGTGAAGTTCCGATCAGTGAAGAAGAAGTACCTGCAAGTGTTAAAAGGATAGCCGAAGCTCGTGCGTGCAATCGTGGAGATGTGGAGGAGGACGGCGAGGCCTAAAGCGGATCGGAGGTGGCCTTGCGATGGTGCTCCGGCCAAGTGGCGGAGCCGGATTCGATGGAAGGTGGAAGGAAGCGTCTGAGGGCGTGAATGGTACCGTGAGGATGAGAGCTCCATCGCGGAGCTCGGCGGAGTGAAAGCGATGCGAGAAGATGGTCGTGGACGGAGAATAAAAAGGGAGAAATAAAAGCAAAAAATAAAACTAAGATTAAACGAAGGTGGAAGCAATTACCTAGGGTTTGGAGCTCGAGATCGAGGTCCAGATCGTCGCTCGAAGGGGCGGTAAGTCCCTGAGCTCAAGCAGCAGCTTGGCGGAGGAGGGCTGCGACATGGCGGTGGCCGAGGATGTCGCCAGAGACGACGACCGTCTTCGCTCAAGGAATCGTGTAATTACTGTCACCAATCGAACGCTCCGAGCTCGGGGTATCTCTCAGGGGTGGCGGATGGGTCTGAAATCGGCCGGAGGGCAGGTATTTATAGGTTGGAGGTCTCGGCCGGGCTGGTGATGGAGCGAGGTTTAAGGGGTTCGTGGGACGTCGCTGGAGGTCGACGTGGGTAATGGAGTAGCTAGCGAGGATAAGGGACGAGTGGGGAAGGGCATGGAGGTGATGGTGTTCGTCGACAGTGGAGGGAGCGTGACTGAGAATAGGAAGGGGTTGCCCCTCCCGCAAGGCAGAGAACGTGGGAGAGAGGGGTGCTGGAGGTGGAAGACGAAGTCTCCACCGTTGGATCTTGTGATCCAACGGTGGTGATCGAGGCGGGATGGAGTGGTAGGATGGAGATCTGGGCGCGGTGATCTGAGCGTCAGGAGCCCTCCACGTGGCGCGATGGGGGCGAAGTACGCACGAGCGGTGTGGATTGCATCAGGAGTGGCTTAATCCAAAGGACGTGATGGCGCTAGGTGTCGTGCGGAGGAGAGGGCGTTGACGAGCGGCGGAGATCAGATCTGAGGAAGATTGAAGGGCTGCGATGCACGGCGGGATGAGCGGTTGAGATGGAGGGATGGAGTGCGTCATCCAAGGGCGCAACACGCGCCACGTGGCGCGCTGATGAAGAGGCGCAAACGGGCGGTTGAGATGAGGCAGGGGAATTGATCTGGCGGTTGAGATGAGAGGCGTACGTGGAGGCGGTGTGGCCCTTAGATCTGGAAGACCATCCAACGGCAGAGAGCAGAGGCGGCTTGGGAAAGGGGAGCGGGCCGCGTGGCGCGACCAAATGGCGCCACGTGGCCTGCTGTGATTGGCTGGACAAAGAAATAAGGGTAGAGAGAAGAGGGGGCCGAATTTGGAAAAACTCAAAACATGAAAGTTGTAGATCTCGATGAGATCTACAAGTTTCATGTTGACCAAAGAAGGAGATGAGGTCAAATATGATACAAAAAATACAAAGATACAAATATACATACATGTAGTATACAAAGAGGCCCAAAAACCCAACTTTTTCATACGAGCTCCAAATTGGATGAAATTAGTCTCATTTTAAAGGTCTTTTAATGTGTATTCTTCTAAAAATGAGTAAACCTATTTTGGAGTTGGTATGAAGGATCTATGGGCATTTTATGGTCTAGAGGTTCTAGGGCTTTATTGGCTATTTTATAAAGGGGATTTCTGGCTTTCTTATTTAAATGCAATTGGAGTGCTAAGATGCAGGTATTATGAATGCATGAACAAATGCTATTTATGCATTATATAGGGAAATATGCCTCTATTTATTCGGGAACAAGGCTCTATTTTTAACTTTTAGAGTGATGAATCACAGATTCATCAACCCCCTATACTTAAACCTTGCTCGTCCTCGAGCAACTAAATGAAATGCAAGAGTGAAATGATTTTGGTTCCATATCAAGGTCATGAACAAAAGTTAAAAATGGAGCTTGACTCGACCTTTGGATTAATTGTGTGGCGGAACCTTATTTGGACCTGAACTTAAGACCTAACAGACTTCAAGTTCCACAAGTCTTCTATTCAAGACTCCTTAATAGTCAGGTAAGAACAAATCCTCAAACGCAAATTTCTGATGACTATGATTCTTACTTGTACTGTGTAGATGTAACTCTCCACATCAGAAATGACTCGGAACCAGCCTCCTCTAACAAGGTAACTCAATAACCCGGTCCAGCAACTCTTTCCTCGAGGAGCGGGGTATTCCCTTCTAAGTTCAAGTGCGACCAACTCAAGAGGAGGGGGGTAGAGAAAAGAATGGACGGTAGTCAGTGTAGCTACCTATCCCGGGATGCCTGACCAGTGTAGCCAAGTCATCCAGCTGCATTTCCTTACTAATATACAGACTCCGACAGGTATTTTATTTTCTCTTGGACCTGTCTGATTTTTTGGAGTTTTTGCATTTGTTTTGCGTGCTCAATTTTTACCCACCCGTAATTATTGTAAAATATATACAAACATACGCGAAAGTACGGTCTATGGGTAAAGTATATATGTAATATATACACGCCCCCCTATACTTAGCGTGTGCTATGTCCTCAGAGCACAAAGAGCGAGGAAAAAGACATAGCTCGTGCTAAGCGTAAGAGAGCTAAAGAGAAATGAAGATGTATAGAAATCGACCAGCCCCCCTATACTTAGGCTCTGGCAGCCTAAGTGTAGAAGAAAGTCAACAAGTGGGGCGGACGAGGTCACGAAGAGAAGTGGATGAATATACAATGCGGGCATCGGTCCCCCCTATAGTTAGGCTCAGGTCAGCCTAAGTATAGGACAGAAGTGAGTATGAGGACCAATGTGATCTGGAGAATGTACATAGAACCTACTCAAGTGACTCCTCCCCCCTATACTTAGGATATGGTTATCCTAAGTATAGTCCAAGATAATGATGTAATGAAGCGGGGAGGGTTTACCAGAGTCGTGGGAGAAAGGATAGGATGTACAAGAATGATGATATATACAGATGAGCCGGTCTGAATCTTTCAAGATGCTGCGGATGGCTAGGGCTCACTGCTGCAAGGTCTCATACGCGACTCGAGGTGTATCTGCTGTATCTGTCTCACGCATGAATACAATCTCCTCAACATGGACTAACTGCTCATTGGATTCGACGAAGTGCTTCAACAACTGTCCATTCACTAGGAATGTCGGTGCGTCATCTGCGAGATCTGAGATCTCGACACATCCACTATCATGCACCGTATGGACGATAAATGGGCCCGTCCACTTAGACTTCAACTTGCCTTGGAAAATCTTCAGCCTAGCATTGAACACCCATACCTTCTGTCCAGGAACAAAGGTCTTTCGTCTGATATATCTATCATGCCAACGCTTCACCTTGTCCTTGTACACCAAACTGTTGTCATATTCGCGGTTTCTAATTTCCACAAGCTCATTCAGATCCATGTCTCTCTGCTTCTGTCCCAGGTGCGTGTTCCAGTTGACCTTCTTGATTGCCCATTCTGATTTGTGCACTAACTCTGCGGGCAAATGGCACGGCTTTCTGAATACCATTCAGAGTGGGGAGGTTCCCAACGGTGTCTTGTAAGCTGTCCGATATTCCCAGAGGACTTGATCTAAGATCTGAGATCAGTCCTTCCTGTCCGGGCGGACGAGCTTTTGCAATATAATTTTCACCTCCCGATTCGACACCTCAGCCATACCATTGGTTTGTGGGTGGTAAGGGTTAGCGACACAGTGTTCAATGCCGTAGTCCTTTAGGAGTTTCTTCACCTCCCGATTCACAAAGTGGCTACCCCCGTCAGATATCATCATTTTGGGAATCCCGAACCTAGATTATGTGTTCTCTAATGAATTTACAGACAGTCCTGCTGTCTGCGGCTCGGGTCGGGATAGCCTCCACCCATCTGGATAGATAGTCTACCGCAAGAAGGATATATTCGAACCCGTGGCTAACAGGGAATGAGCCCATGAAATCGATGCCCCAGGCGTCAAAGACATCACAAATGATGACAGGCTGCATATGCATCTCATCCTTGGAACCAACGATTCCTCCCATTCTCTGACATACTGGGCACGATTTCGTGAAGGCGGTGGCATCACGAAACAGAGTCGGCCAGTAAAAGCCACACTGAAGTACCTTCCATGCGGTCCTCTTCCTGGAGTGGTGTCCTCCTGCCTCTAAGCTGTGGCATAAAGAAAGGAAACTCTGGTATTCCTCCTGAGGAATACACCGCCTCCAGACACAATCCGGTCCTTCGAAGAAAAGGATCGGATCCTCCCAATGGTAGTGTCTAGCGTCCGACTTCAGTCGGTCGATTTTGCTCTTGGGACAATCTTCGGGAACTTTCTTGAAGACAAGATAATTCACGATATTGGCGTACCATGGGAGTGAGTCGATAACAAAAATCGACTCGTCAGGGAAGGAGTCTTGAATTGGTGAAACCTCAGAAGTATTAAGATCTTCGAGACGAGAAAGATGATCGGCCACTACGTTCTTCTTTCCAGGTTTATCACGGATGTCCAAGTCAAACTCCTGGATAAGTAAAATCCATCGAAGAAGACGCGCCATCGCGTCCTTTTTCTCCATCAAGTACCGTAGTGATGTATGGTCAGTGAACACAGTTACCTTGGATCCAATTAGGTGAGATCTGAATTTGTCCAAGGCAAACACTACCGCAAGCATTTCCTTTTCCGTAACTGTATAGTTACGCTGAGCAGTGTCAAGCACTTTGCTTGCGTAGTGAATTGCGAACGGAACGCCATCTCTTCTTTGTCCTAACACAACCCCAACAGCATAGTCTGAGGCGTCCGTCATGATCTCAAAAGGTAGAGACCAATCTGGGGCTTAGGATGGGTGCGTCCATTATCATTCCCTGCAAAAGCTTAAAGGCCTCAAGACATTTGTGATCAACAATAAACTCCATGTCTTTGCCTAAAAGCTCAGTTAGCGGCCGAGCAATCTTAGAAAAATCCTTAATGAATCTCCGATAAAATCCAACATGCCCGAGGAACAACCACAACTGTTTGACGTTGGTCGGTGGCTGGAGTCATCTGATCACATCCACCTTGGCAGGGTCAACCTCCATTCCTCTCTTGGAGATGACGTGCCCCAACACTATGCCCTCCGTCACCATGAAGTGACTTTTCTCCCAGGAGAGCACCAGATTAACCTCACAACATCTTTTTAGGACTCGGTCCAGATTCCTAAGACAAGAATCGAAGGAATCGCCGTGGACCGAGAAGTCGTCCATGAAGACTTCCAGGAATTCACCGACCATTTCGGTGAATACAACAATCATGCACCTTTGGAAAGTACCTGGAGCATTGCATAACCCAAAAGGCATGCGCCTGAAAGCATAGGTACCAAAGGGGAAAGTGAATGTGGTCTTTTCCTGGTCCTCCGGAGCTATGGCTACTTGATTGTAGCCCGAGAACCCATCTAAGAAGCAGAAGAACTCTTTCCCTGCTAGTCTCTCCAAGATCTGATCAATGAACGGTAGGGGAAAATGGTCCTTCTTCGTCACGGCAATCAGACATCTGTAATCCACACAGACGCTCCACGACGTGGGCACTCTCGTCACGATCTCCTCTCCATCCTCCTTTGTGGTTGTCTGAATTCCCGACTTTTTCGGGACAACATGGATTGGGGCCACCCACTTAGAGTCGGAGATTGGGTAAATGAAACCCGCGTTGCACCATTTCTCTATCTCTTTCTTAACGACCTCTCGTAAATTTGGATTCAAATGACGTTGGAATTCACGAGAGGGTTTGGCATCATTCTCCAAGTAGATATGGTGCGAACACAGAGCGGGATTTATCCCGTGGAGATCGGAAATGCTCCAGCCTATCGCCTTGCGGTTTTTCTCCAAGATCTCTAGCAAGCGAGATTCCTGCTCCTCTGTCAATCGCGAACTGATGATGACCGGAAATTTCTTGTCCCGACCCGCAAGGAAGGCATATTTTAAAGTTGTGGGTAAAGATTTGAGCTCAGGAATAGTGTGATCGTCTAAGAAGTCTGGCTCAATCTGATCTGGTTCAGTGTTGGAAGTGGCCGGATCGTTCTCTGTGATAGCTGCCACCAAGTTCGGCTCTAGAGTCGGATCGTCAAAGGTCTCCATACAATCGGCAAACGCCTCGTCCGACTCGTCATCCTCATCTTCCGATTGTCCTAAAGATTTAGGGACTGACATGCCCAATTGGGCCTCTAAGTCATCGAAGATGTAGGGCGATGCAGGTTCAGAGCTGTACTCGTTCCTGAAGACCTCGCAAACTGACTCATATACTAGATCATCTTCGGAGGAGATGGACGCATCGGTGCTGGCTAGGTTCTGTCTCCATGGCCCAACTGTGTCGACATGATCGCAGTTTGCTTCGATAGAAGAGAACTCGGTGCTGGATTCTGAATCCGGTCTCTGCCATCTTGTCTGCTTCATCTCGAGTTCCTCATCTCCGCCTGGAGTTTGGAACTGGATCTTCCCGATCTTATAATCGAACAAGGCCCCTGCTGTTCTGAGGAAGGGCCTGCCTAGAATGATCTGGGAATCTCTCCAATTACTAGGGGTTTCCATATCTAGGACAGTGAAGTCCACCATGTATTCCTGCCCCTCGACTTTGATCACAATGTTCCTCAATTCTCCTTGGGACCTCTTGGTTGATTTATCAACAAACTGTAGGAGGGCTCTAGATTTCCTAAGAGGTCCGAGATTAAGCTGCTCATAGAGGGCTGTAGGCATCAGATTGATTGAGGAACCATTGTCCAGGAGAGTGCGTGCAAACGCGATGTCATCAACATGACTCACTACATAATGTGCACCCATGTCTCTTCGTTTCCTAGGAAACGAGTTTTTTATTGCACAAGTTGTGGCTAGTGATAGAACGTGTTTCTCAACACGGCTTTTGGTCTTCCTGCTAACCCTAGTAGGTGTGCATCGCACCTTAAGGTATTTTTGGAATGCAGGGGTCATCTCCACGTACTTGTCAAATGGGATTGTGACCTTGATGTGTTTGTTGCAGCACTTTGCCATCTCAGGGTCATCTTTTTGGATTTTTTTCATTTTCTTCTTTCCACCCTTGAGAGCTCGGGGGAAAGGGATTATTGACTCCAACTCATGTTCGGAAACTGAAAGATTCTCATTAAGATCATGAACTGAGTTCTGTACAGGACTCGGACTCTGACTCTTGGACAGACTCGAACTCTGACTCTGACTGAAATGAAAATGCTGAGGTGAAACCGGTGATGCTTCTTCCGCGACTTCTGGACGATCCTCCTCAGATGGAGGTGCGGGCTCTTAATCGGTTTCGTCGGACTCCGTGCTGATGCGGGGTTGCTGCTTCGAGGACTCAGATGTCCTCTTCTTCTGTCGGCGATGGTGTTGATGGTGCTGCTCCTCCTCTTCCTCCAAGTTCTCCTCAGGTAGAGTCTCGGAGGCTCCTTCCTTCTTTGCCCATGCCCAATCAGGTATGGTCACGGTCCTTCCGCTCCTGAGGGACATATGATTTACATTATCGTACGAAAGGATCTCATGTTCAGATAAATAATTATCTGAATAATATACCTGATCTCGAGGTCGGTTCTGGCCATGGATTATGCTGTTTGGGTTGGCCTGAACCTGTGCGGGAATTGGGGTCTTTGGCGCCATCTGTTGGTCCTGGGTACGAGAGACCTGATTGATATCGGTTCTCATGTCCAGGTAGTCATTCTGCATTTGTTGGACCCTATCAGACAGGGTCTGGATCGCCAAGGTGAGGGACTCCAATTCAGTGGGCTGAGCTGGCTGATTCGCAGACGAGGTTCTATACTGGCCCTGCTGGCCATGCCGGTACTGCT
Source organism: Ottelia alismoides (assembly GCA_037367405.1). Classification (NCBI taxonomy): domain Eukaryota; kingdom Viridiplantae; phylum Streptophyta; class Magnoliopsida; order Alismatales; family Hydrocharitaceae; genus Ottelia; species Ottelia alismoides. The sequence continues at coordinate 887,088 of JAZKJV010001559.1, read as the reverse complement.
GCTGGTGGTGGGACGGTGCTGGGCTCTGCTGATATGTGCGCTGCTGCTGCTGGTGCTGCTGAGGCTGGTACACTTGTTCTGGCCTGGACTGAAAGCGCGGTGTGGGACGGAGCTGGTTCCTTGGTAAGCTGGGGAAGGTCGGTGAGGCTGACCATTCCCCATCCCCAACTGTCTACTGACGGGGTCACGGCTGTACCACAGCCCGTTGATCTCGAACACCTACGGAGGCTCCTCGTATCCGGTCTCTGCTTGTGGGGGTGCATGCTGGTCCTGCTGGGTGTAAGTCTGATCCTCCACCCAGCCACTGTGAGGCACCGGTGCCTGCTCCTGCACAAGATGGACTCGATGCACATGTGCAGGTGGTGCAGAAGGGGCAGGTAGCTTCATCTTGGCTACCTTCTCAGTGAGTTCCTCCACTTGCTTCGGTAGACGCGAGAGAGACTCAAGGTCAGTGACCCTCTTGTGGATCTGCTCGACCATGGTTAGCTTGTCGGTAATCATCCCCATGCTGGGGATGAGGTCCTCTGTCAGATCCGCTACAGTCCTTCAGGTTGTCTCGTTGGATAGGATTGAAGCAGACAACTGGTAGGCCCTGGTGGCCTGCGACCTGCCGGTTTCCGCCATCTGCTCCAAGATCTTCCATACGGTGTGCTCGTTTTTGTTCAGTTAGCTTCCTCCACAGGTGGTACTGACTAACCCCTGCATCTCCGGGGTTAGACCACAGAACAAGGTCTGGACTAAGATCGCCTTCGAAATGCCGTGGCAGGGGCATTTCTGCACTAAGTCATTGAACCTATCCCAGGCATCATGGAAAGGTTCACTCGGTCCTTGGGAGAAGCTGTCGATCTTCATTCTCATTTGGTTAGTTCTACTGAGAGGGTAGAACTTTTTCAGGAATAAGTCCTTGAACTGCATCTAGGTAGTACATATCACCCCTAGGTTCTTCAGCCAATGTGTTGCCTTATCACCTAAGGCAAAAGGGGTGGCCTTCAGTCGAATGTAATCTTGGCCACTATTGGGGTGGCTAAGATTGTTGCAAACCAGCTTGAAGTCACGGAGGAAAGTGTATGGTTCTTCATTTGTGTTTCCATTGGACTTCGGAAGCAGACTGAGGAAGTGGGGCTTCAGCTCAAATGCCTCGGCGGGAATCGCTGGTGCTGACCAATTCTGAATCTCGTTCTTCGCCGGGTTGTAGGCATCGACCATTGGTCGGTCGATTCCTCCTGCTACTATTATCTGTCCCATCCGAGCCGTGAGATCTGCATTTCTTTGTTCGGCTTCAGCAAGGCGATTGAGAATTTGACATAGTTGGTCCTCATCCGGTGGTGGCTGTTTTGGCGGCATCTTGTCCTCTACTCCTGGGTATGAATTAAGATCGGTGTCAGAGGACAAATCAAGGAAGGGGTTCTTACCGAGGCGATGGTCTTTCTCGGTAAGCTCAGAGGAGATGAAAGGGCTGATTTGAGAGTAACCGCCCTGAGTATGAGGGAACCAAGACTCAAGGGGGTCATGAGTCCTGGGTGGTCCAAGGTGTGCTTGGGTCGATGAAGATGAGTTACGTGGGGGACTCATAGAAAGATCGGTGAATAAAGAGTCAAGATCTCCCCCGTCGCTCATCTTGATATAGCGAGAAGAAGATAAGATTTTACTCCTACCTGAAGCAAACAATCAATCCAAGACCCTGGGTTCACACTCAACACAGTTAAGGACTCGAAATCGAGTCCAATTAATCTTGTAGTTTTTAAGTGTGATTTTCAAGCAAAAATAGCAAGGATTACGCGGCCTATAGGGAAGTCGGCTCAGAGCCGGATGCGTCTTCCCTGTTTAACCTATCACCTAAGATACCGCCGGTCCTTCCTTTCTTCGCTCCTATCCCAAGTCGATGGATTCAATGACCACACCCCTATCTACCTACAAGCAGGCGGAGGCTGACAAGGCCAGAACTTCACCCCGGGGGGTTACTGGCAACTTGTCGCAAAGTACCGCAATTTCGCCCCTATCTACCTGAGACAGGCGGAGGCTACTTGGTACTAGTCAATGAATCTGAAATTATTCGACTTGTGATATTTGCTAGGATCAGTCACAACGTGATATGAAAGGCGAGGATTTGGGCTCTGCCTTAAGGTGTTCACACACACTCAAGTACCCTCACTCAGCCTGAAAACAAGGTCAGGGATTAATCTCCCGCAAACAATTTTCAAATTTTATTCTTTTTTTGGTCAATACTGTTTAGCAGTCTCGATTTTAAGTTAAGTTCTCACTGATTAAGTCAACCACACAGCACGCCTATCGGACAGTCCCAATTTCCATTTAATTAAATGTGAAAATCAGAGGGATAAATCGAGAAAAGCCGATGCAAGTTAAAATAATGATGCTGTGCTGAGTTCAGGAGACTTACAATGATCCCTTCGCTTTTTTTATGCAGGATGCAAAACAGAATTGAAAACTTTATCTAAATGCAAATGCAGGCGATGAAAGCCGCTCCTAGACAAGCAGTTCTATTAGCGTGAAGAACATGTTATTTTGGCTAAGTTCTGCGGTCTAAGTGCATCTTTTAAGTGATTTGTGTGGTCCTAATGATTACGAGCACAAGCAATTCCTAGATTGGCTCTAGGAGCCGCTAGTGCAAGCTAATTTACATTCATCCACACATCACACGGGGACACAGTTCCACTATACATACACGCGCGAGAACCCAAACGGGAACCACTGGAAATGATGCGAAAAAGAAAATGAAATAAAATGTAAATTACAAAGCCTCTCTTTCACTCAATAAAATTAAAATGCTAGATCCTGGAAGCGTCGTCGACTCCTCGCGTTCCTCGCACAAAAACAAATTGAAGTCAGAGAGTGACGCAAAAAATAAAATAATACAAAGAAATAAAGGAGAGAAAAAATAATTACAAGAAAACCGGGGGTCAGACTACCCGGGGAAAGAAAATCAAACACAGAGAATATCACTAAAAATTAACCTAAGCCGTGCCTCCCCGGCAACGGCGCCATTTTGATAACCGCCCTCACACCCTATGTTAATTCGATCAGGTTAATGTCCAAATTAATTATCAGTTTCGTTGAAGTCGGATACGAGAGGGAATATCAAAAACCACTATTAATTAATGTCAAGTTAATCTCTAGCGGTGATTTTTTTACTTGGTGAAGTGTCCAAGGTCGAACTCAGGGAGGCATCTGTCTCCTTAGGTGAATTATGAGCAAATATCCAAGTGTTAGATTTTCGAGGAATATTTTTTTTGTTCTTTTTTTTATTTTCTATGCAGACACATGCAATATCAGGCCGATTTAAAGTTAAATCAATTTAAGATATCAAATGAAGTCCAAAAATTATGAAAATTGGCCAGATAATGAATTATGGTCAAAATGAATTACCCTAAATTTTTTTGGAATTTTTCAACACTAAATGAATTTATTGTGAATTAAACATGCAGGCAGGGTGATTTTCACTAATTTATTTTTAATAAATAACAAATCACATCTTTTTCAGGAAATAAAATTATCCTAGATAGATCTAATGATGAGGGATCTAGGAAAATTGACAGACCTAAATTTCAATGTGAAATGAACCTATTAAAATTAAAATAAGAAAATCACTAAACAATTTATTTAGGCCTCGATATGCGTGCAAATGACATGAAATGTTTATGCAATGTTGAGTCATTATCCTAGAGCTACTGCAAATTTTTGAGAATTTTTGGAGCTACAGAAAATTAATTATAAATTAAAAGGTCTCACTGGGCAAAATATCACACAAATCAACCAATCAATTCATTTAAAAATCACTGTAATTACAAAAATGTGACAAGTGGCACAACAGATAGAGGACAAATTACTCAACAAAATGCAACTTTTAGAATTCAAAAATGATGTAAAATGAGACCTAGGGATGCGTGCAAAGACAGGGGTGTATTTGCAAGACAAGAAAATAAAATTACATAAAAGAAATATGCTGACAGGGACTTAAATTCAATTACCTATAATGTTGGGGGTATCAATGCAATTTCTCCACTGGCACGTGCTCCTCACGTGGGTTCTGCTTCACAGGGACTTTTTGTAATTTCAAAAAGTCCAGAGGGCCTCTGTGCAAAATACCCAAGCCACACGTGCTCCTCACGTGGTCGGCCTAGGCTTGGGCGGTTTAGGAGGCTCGGGGCTCGGCTCGAAAGCTCCTGGAGGTCTAGAGTGAGGCTCGGTGTAGCCTCGGGTAGTCCAAGCCTAGGGTCGGAGAAGAGGCTCGGACTCCTCCACGTGGTATGCTGACGACCGTTGGATCAAGAGTGATCCAACGGCTGCTGGAAGGAGACGCGTGGCACGCTGGTAGGCCGTTCGGATCTGGATAGATCCAACGGGCACTGGATCGCGATGGAAGGGGTGACGTGGCTGAATGCTGATCTTTGGATCACGACAGATCCAACGGCTCCTGGCTGCTCCAGATGTCGTTGACATGGCGGGCTAGGCGCCGTTAGATCTGGAAGGATCCGATGGTACCTGTGAGGCGCGGCTAAGTGGCGACGTGGCGCGAAGTTGACCGTTTGATCGAGGTGATCGAACGGTAGCTGGGGCTTCTCCCCCGATGGTCCTCCGCCGCCTGCGGAGGAGATGGCGGGGGTCCGGCGACGAGGCCTTTGCTCCGCCCGTCCCTACAGGTGTCGGTGAAGCTCTCTGAGGTGTCGGAGATGTCTCAGAAGAAGCGTGGCGATGCGGCGAAGGTGCTAATGGTCTCAAGAGCTGGAGAGGGCCGTCGCAGCTCTGTGGCGGCGAAGCTCCAAAGGAACTCCGGTGAAGTTCCGATCAGTGAAGAAGAAGTACCTGCAATTGTTAAAAGGATAGCCGAAGCTCGTGCGTGCAATCGTGGAGATGTGGAGGAGGACGGCGAGGCCTAAAGCGGATCGGAGGTGGCCTTGCGATGGTGCTCTGACCAAGTGGCGGAGCCGGATTCGATGGAATGTTGAAGGAAGCGTTTGAGGGCGTGAATGGTACCGCAAGGATGAGAGCTCCGTCGCGGAGCTCGGCGGAGTGAAAGCGATGCGAGAAGATGGTCGTGGACGGAGAATAAAAAGGGAGAAATCGAAGAAAAAAATAAAACTAAGATTAAACGAAGGTGGAGGCAATTTCCTTGGGTTTGGAGCTCGAGATCGAGGTCCAGATCGTCGCTCGAAGGGGCGGTAAGTCCCTGAGCTCAAGCAGCGGCTCGGCGGAGGAGGGCTGTGACACGGCGGTGGCCGAGGATCTCGCCGGAGAAGAAGACCGTCTTCGCTCAAGGAATCGTGCAATCACTGTCACCAATCGAACGCTCCGAGCTCGGGGTATCTCTCAGGGGTGGCGGATGGGTCTGAAATCGGCCGGAGGGCAAGTATTTATAGGTTGGAGGTCTCGGCCGGGCTGGTGATGGAGCGAGGTTTAAGGGGTTCGTGGGACGTTGCTGGAGGTCGACGTGGGTAATGGAGTAGCTGGCGAGGATAAGGGACGAGTGGGGAAGGACGTGGAGGTGATGGTGGTCGTCGACGGTGGAGGGAGCGCGGCTGAGAATAGGAAGGGGCTGCCCCTCCCGCAAGGCGGAGAACGTGGGAGAGAGGGGCGCTGGAGGTGGAAGACGAAGTCTCCACCGTTGGATCTTGTGATCCAACGGTGGTGGTCGAGGCGGGATGGAGCGGTAGGATGGAGATCTGGTCATGGTGATCTGAGCGTCAGGAGCCCTCCACGTGGCGCGATGGGGGCGAAGTACGCGCGAGCAGTGTGGATTGCATCAGGAGTGGCTTAATCCAAAGGACGTGATGGCGCCAGGTGTCATGCGGAGGAGAGGGCGTTGACGAGCGGCAGAGATCAGATCTGAGGAAGATTGAAGGGCTGCGATGCACGACGGGTTGAGCGGTTGAGATGGAGGGATGGAGTGCGTCATCCAAGGGCGCAACACGCGCCACGTGGCACGCTGATGAAGAGGCGCAAACGGGCGATTGAGATGAGGCGGGGGACTTGATCTGGCGGTTGAGATGAGAGGCGTATGTGGAGGCGGTGTGGCCCTTGGATCTGGAAGACCATCCAACGGTTGAGAGTAGAGGCGGCTTGGGCAAGGGGAGCGGGCCGCGTGGCGCGACCAGATGGTGCCACGTGGCCTGCTGTGATTGGCTGGACAAAGAAATAAGGGTAGAGAGAAGAGGGGGCCGAATTTGGAAAAACTCAAAACATGAAAGTTGTAGATCTCGATGATATCTACAAGTTTCATGTTGACCAAAGATAGAGATGAGTTCAAATATTATACAAAAAATACAAAGATACAAATATACATACATGTAGTATACAAAGTGGCCCAAAAACCCAACTTTTTCATACGAGCTCCAAATTGGATGAAATTAGTCTCATTTTAAAGGTCTTTTAATGTATATTCTTCTAAAAGTGAGTAGACCTGTTTTGGAGTTGGTATGAAGGATCTATGGGCATTTTATGGTCTAGGGGTTCTAGGGCTTTATTGGCCATTTTACAAAGGGGATTTCTGGCTTTCTTATTTAAATGCAATTGGAGTGCTAAGATGCAGGTATTATGAATGCATGAACAAATGTTATTTATGCATTATAAAGGGAAATATGCCTCTATTTACTCAGGAACAAGGCTCTATTTTTAACTTTTAGAGTGATGAATCACAGATTCATCAATATTCACTTACACTTTTTAGAGAATTCACTAATTAAACTAACTTTCTCTAACCAATTCTTTCTTTATTATCTCGAGTACGAGCTTAGCTTAAGTATTGGGGGTGATAAATCCCAGATTTATCATCATTAATCTCCATTATTATCTCTCTTGCCTAAGTAAAATAACAAGATTCATTGACCAATTAACACTAATTACTAACTACAATGTTGTAAATAATTATAACTAATTATTATATATTATTATGATGTATTATTTTATGTATTTACTCCTTATAAAAATCAAATAAAATTTAGAATAAAATTGTGCATAAATAAAATAACATAAAATAAAAGAAAAATACAAAAAAAACAAGATAAAGAAAATTAAAGAAAATTGTTTTATATGATTTTTAATAGTAATTAATTTTTAACTATGCAAAGATGACCTCTGATCTCTTTTACTTCTACATGAAAATTGTATATCTCATCAAGGTCCACAACTTTGATGTTCACCACCTTTTCTAATTCTTCCTCTAACTATTTATTTTTGATTTTACTATAATTTCTTGGTTTTCTTCAATCTTGTTTGGGCCACGTGGCACTGTTAGATATAGACGTGGCCGCTTCTTCAGTCACCACACGTCGCATCTAGTGTCGTTGATGGATTTCGTCTGATGCGATCCCATCCATTTCTTTCTGCTCAAAATCCAGCTGTTGGATCAAGATCCAACGGTCCCTAGATCATCCCTAACCTCCAGGCAGTTACACCCTCATCCCAAACCGCCATTTTTGCCGATTTATTCCAACCATGTCAATTGCCTTTCTGACAATCCGTCACTGCCCTAGCATTCTCCTTACATCCTTCTTCCACGCTATACCCTTAAAAATACCTCCAAACCCTAATTACTCCATGTTTGTAGAGGTTGAAACCGCCACCACAACCACCTGGAGATTGACTTCTCCACCTTCAAATAGCCTCCCTCCAACCACCGTAGACGGTTGTCCACCCTTGCTGGAGTCACCCATAGCCACCTCCTATTCTTCGTGATAGGAAGAAGGAGGAGAAGTTGAGGTACGATGGCGGTTTATTCTTGGTGTGACCCATGGATCTTCACCATGTTAGAACATTTAATAAGCTGCTGTTAGAGCTTCACGCAAGGATGCGCGTGTTAAGTGACGACCATATGCTATGAAGACCTCATCCCATGCCAAACACTCCTCCATACATCATCTACAAGATTCAAGTAATTTAGATTTTCATAGATTTCTTTCTAGTTGTATATACATATATCTTTTAAACTATGGTGATCGCGACCTTCTCCGTGGATCCGTGGTCCATACGGAAAGTATTTCCCTCTATATTCCTAGTTCCATCATAGCTTGCCAGCTCGACCAACGTTCTCTTTCCGCAACGAAGAAGACCCCGACTGAGTTTCACCTTCTTCATGCCACAAAATCTCTCCATCTCGCTGACAGTCGCACGCACCCACAACGTTTTGGTTTCGGCTATGCTCTTCTAACATCTACTGGTGATGCGGACCTTCAATGGTTGGAATAGTGAAGCAAACTCCGATATGAAGTTTTCCTTCCTATGAACCAACCTCGACTTCATCATTAAAATCGTCTCGCGTATTCTCTGACTTCCAGTGATATACACGAGCTAACTAGAGACCTTCGTCTACCTTCAAAGAATGTCCAGTTGCACGACAGAGGAAGAAGGGGCTCGCTAGAGCCCTGACTTTGCGCAACCTTACAATGCGAAGAAGATGAACTGTAACATATAACTGTCGTTGGATCGCACCAAATTAGGTGCGATCTAACGGCCTACAAGACGCCACATCATTGCCACCAAACCTACAGCATTGGAGCCACCAAGTCTTCAGCTGAAGCACTAGAGCTAGCCACGTGGTCCAAGCCACGAGCCGTTTACTGAACCTAGACCGCACGTGCTTCGCATGTGGGTCTTGGCAAATTGCAAGTCCATCCTGCAGGTTATCTCTATTTGCAAAAAGTCCCCTACACAGGGGGTATTCCATAATTTTTTGAGTCGATTTTTAATAATTGTAATCTAGTCTCTCAAGGGACCTATGTGTAAGGAATTATATATGTTTCTTTGTATTTATGCCCATGGATTCTATGTTGAATAACTTGAGCACCTTTTATCCGATTGAGATGATTTCAGTGGTATTTTGATACTCGTTTAATTGTCTTTGATCTGATATGATTTATTTTCTAATTAGATCATAAATGAAGGATTAATTTGTGAGAGTTTGCTGTGTGCATCCATGCTTATTAAATGAAATAAAACTCTACATTGCATTGATCAATTGGGCTTACAATTAAGTTATATAATTGCTTAAGTTTAACGATTTATTCTAAGGCATATTTATGAGTATAATAACATTTGTCGATCTGTTTATTATGTTCATTTTGTCTAACATGCATTAATGTTTAAAATAACAATTTATCTCATTCCTGCATGCATTAGTGTTGTGCATTTTACCTTGCATTGCTTGTTTCCATTGTTAGTATGTTTTGACCTAGATGATTTATCGATCACTTAACCTATATATTTAAATGCCTAAATAATTGTGTTATGTCTCGTGTCCTTGTGTTCGATCGTGGACTTCCCAGGTTTTAAATTAAAGCCGATAACCTTGTCACTGAGATTTCTCTCAGTTATGTATGAGAAGATAAGTTCCCGTGCTACAACAGATCTTTATTAATACACGCATTTAGCGATTCATCATTCCCCCATCTGAAATTAGTATCTTGGAAATCTCGAACTGCGCAATAATGTGGTCCTTGAGAAAGGAACAAACTGTATGACTATCAATGGTTCTGGTGGGGATAGCCTCCACCCAATGACTAACATAATCCATGGTAATCAGGATGTACTAAATTCCCCGACTGAAAGGAAATAGGCCCACGAAGTCTGTGTCCCAAGCATCATAAACATCTGAAATATGGATATATCTCATGGGATGGTACATTTGGAACCAACAGTTCCTCCCATTTTCAGACAGTTAGTACAACCTCAAACATAATCTGTAGCATCCTTAAAAAAGTTGGCCAACATAGGCTGCTGAGTAAAACCTTCACTACTGTACGCTTCCCCGAATGATGCCCACCAGACTCTAACTTGTGACAATGCTCAAGTACGCGGGTGCATTCATGAGAAGAATGCACCTCCTCCAGATACAATCCGCACCCTCATGAAACAGGTACGTATCCTCCCATTGATAAAAAGGTATCTCTGACTGGAATCTATCTACCTTGTGCTTTGACCAATTTTGTGGAACTTTCTTGGACACAAGAAAGTTCAAAACATCAATATACAATGGGAGTGAGTCTACAGACAAAATGTTTCATCTAGAAAGGTCTTGGATATGTGAAGTATTGATTGCTCAGAAGTCTCTGCATTTGTGATACGGGAAAGGTGATCTGTCACAACATTCTTTACTCATGTTTTATCTTGAATCTCTAAATCAAACTCCTGGAGAAGAAGGATCCATCTGACAAGGAATGGTTTGGCATCCTTCAATGCCCGTAAGTACCGTGTGACAGTGTGATCCGTGTATACAATAACATGTGAACCAAGGAGGTAAGATCTGAACTTCTCTAATGCAAAACCAATGCTAACATCTCCTTCTCTGTGACGGTGTAATCACACTATGCCTCATCCAGAGTCTTGCTAGCATAGTGTATAGCAAATGGTATCCCATACCTTCTCTACCCTAAAACATCTCTAACTACAAAATTTGATGCGTCCATAATGATCTCAATGGGGAGAGACCAATCAGGTGGCTGTAAGACAGGAGCACTAGTAACCATGTCTTTTATCTGGTGAAATGCAAGGAGGACTTTCTAATTAACAATAAACTCACTCTCCTTTCACAAAAGCTCAGTCAAAGTTCTGGCGATCTTGCTGAAGTCCTTAATGAAGCACATATAAAATACAATGTGTCCCAGAAATGATCTCAGCTGCTTCAAATTCTTCGGTGGCTCTAGTTTGGAGATCAAATCAATCTTAACCGGGTCAACCACCATACCATGTTTGGTGATGATGTGGCCCAATACAATCCATTAGTCACCATAAAGTGACTCTACTCCCACGAGAGCACTATGTTTACCTCACAACAACATTGAAGTACTCATTCTAAATGAGTAAGACATGTATCAAAGCTATCTCCGTAGATCGAGAAATCGTCCATGAAGACCTCTTGAAAAGTACCTACCATGTTGGCAAAAACAACCAACATACACCTTTGGAATGTAGAGGGAGCATTACACAATACAAAGGGCATTCGTCTAAAGGCGTAGGTACCAAATTTACATGTAAAAGTAGTTTTCTCCTGATCATCAGGAGCGACTGCAACCTGGTTATACCCCGAGTACCCATCCAAGAAATAAAAGATCTCCTTCCCTACAAACCTCTCAATAATCTGATCAATAAAGGGTAGTAGAAAGTGATCTTTCTTGGCAGTTGAATTCAAGCGTCGGTAATCTACACAAACACGCCATGAAGTAGGTACATGGGTCAGAATCTCCTCACCACATTCATTCTTTACAATAGTAATCCCAGATTTCTTCGAGATTACATGTAAAGGACTGACCAACTTGAAATCCGATATGGGTTAAATAAATCCAACATGAAACCATTTCCTAGTCTCTTTCATGACATTATCCTAAAGGATTGGATTGAGATGGCACTAACACTCACGGGAGGGTTTGCTGTCATCCTCTAAGTAGATATGATGCGAGCACAAAGCTATACTAATCCCATTGAGATCCAAAATATTCCATCCAATGTCCTTGCGGTTTCTCTCAGGAACCTATAGCATGCGATATTTTTGTTCGTCATTCAACTGTGAACTGAGGATGACTGGAAACATCTAGGGGGGACCCGCAAGGAAGGCATACTTCAACGTTGAGGGTAAAGCCTTAAGCTAAGGTGGGATCTGAATCAGCTCTGTGACAACCTCTGCAACTTCACTAGTAGAAGGTATTTGATCTGCACTGTGTGTACTATCCACCGTGGCTACTATTGGCTCATCATGTAGAATCTCAGATAGGTCTGCAATGAATGACATCTAAATCTTGAACTACAATCTCAGAAATTTCAGTAGATGGTATCTCATCAGTAATCTCAGAAAAGGAATGTCAATCATCAATCTCAGAACATACCTCCAATATCTCAGAATGATGCTCAGAATATAGCTCAAACTGCCAATCAACAAACGACTCAGAATGATCAACAAGGGAACTCAAGGTGACTATACTTTTCAGAAGCTCCTTTTGAGAAAGGAACACTTGAGTGTCCATGAAATTATGAAATAAATATGTATTTCGAAACTCAGCAAGAAAATCACAGTCTTCAGAATCTGGTGTAACTATCTCACTCTCATTTGTTTCTGTTGGTGGTGGTGCTATCCTAGGATCGGGGATTGTCTCAATTTTCACCTTGTCACCACAGGAGTGAAAGATGATTTCTCCAATACCATAATCACCTACTACTTCCCTCGTTCGAAGGAGCGATCGAACAAGTATGTTCAGGGTATGGAGTAATGGTACAGAGGTATCCATATCCATAACAACAAAATCAATTGGGAATATCGTTCGTTGCACCATTATAATAACATCCTCTAATATGTCTTTCGGCCTCTTGATCGATCTATCAGCAAACTAAAGGATCATCCTGGTGGATCTAAGAGGCCCCAACCCAAACTCAATGAGTAGTGAGGATGGCATGAGATTAATGGAGTATCCATTATCGAGAAGAGTACGTTCAAACTCTTGATAAGAGATGTGGCAATGGATGTGAGGTGCTCCCTTATCCTTCTTTTTAGGTGGGAGGTTGCTAATGACATGAACTATGGCCATGGTTAAGATGTGCTTCTCTGTTTTCTTTTGTTTGTTCTACTTTGGTTGATGCATTTGAGTACATGCTTCTTTCATTCCATTTTTGATTGCAGGCATGTACTCCGTGGCCTTAACGAGTGGCATCTCTGAAAATATTTTTAGAAGGATCTCTACCACTCTCGGATCAGATAATGCTATTTTTAATTTTTGAATTTTTTTTCATTTTTATAAAAAGCTGTAGAAAATGGAACAGAATCAGAAAAAACATCATGCTGCTCATTTCTGTTATTCATAATAGAATCATCATATACATGTGGATAGCTAGATTCAGTTTGTACAATGTTATCTACTACAGGAATAGAATGAACAAATTGAAAAACATGATGGGCTGCTTGGTCTACTGGTGTAGAAGAAGGATCCACGACAGGCGTGTTCTCATTCATAGTTGACTCGGCTCTGATTTATTCTCTTTTTGGTCTTTTTTGCATAATGATGCTGAAGAAGAAGGTGGTGACAGTGAAAAAGATGGCGAAACTTCAAGATCTGGTTCTGCTAGACAAGATCGCTGCTTTGATGGTGAAGAAGATGATGAAGTCAGTGAAGCTCTCTCAATGGCTTGATCTCCCAATCCCAATGGCTATGAAGATGACTTCAATCTCCTACTTCTCCTCAGATGAACGGTGCTAGATAAACATGTAAAATCGAGGTCGTACCTGTCTTGGGTGTGGATGGATCATGGGCTACCTTCTCCTTGCAGCTGAAATTGTTCGGGTTGGCTTCAACCTAGACTTGAATCATTATCTTGGTGGTGGTAAGGTCGTCAAGCCTCTGAGTCAGGTCTTCATATTCTTCGATAGTAAAGGACATTGATCTAGTGCAGGATTCACCGATGGTGCCTCGGGATGCTCAATGTCAGACCATCGCTGAGATTGGTAGTGAGGAGGATGCTAGTATCCATATGACTGTGGCTGATAAAAATGGGGAGGAGGAGGATGTGAAAACTGTCCATACGATGCAGAATGTTGTTGGTAATAAGGCTGGGGAAAATATGCAGACGGCATCTGCTGCTGTCCATGTCTCCAGTTTTGGAAGTGAGGTGGAGACGAGAAGTGAGACTGTAACTGTTGGTGCTGGGATTGTGGTCTCCCTCCCTGAAAATGGTGGGTGGACCTTTGACTACTGGGAACCCAACTGACCTTGCCCTGACAGATGGGGCTGGTTGTGCTCTCGGTCGAACCAAATACCGTTCACGTCCTGAATGAGAGGTGGAGGTGGAGACTGTTGCTCAGGAATATATGGAAGCTCTTGCTGGTACAGTATAATCTATTGTGACTGCTGCTGGACCTGGTTAGGGGTCTGTACGTAGTAAATGTGCTGAACTGTAGACATTCCTTCGGTACTTTGCCGTACTGAAACATAAGATGTCTACTCACACGTAGAAGTATTGGCTGCTGTACTTGCACTATGACATGCAATGATCGTACTCACAAGAAGCTCCAAATTCTTGGTTATCTCATCCAGCTTATCCAGGTTCTTTGTCCTCTGTTTGATCACGTGAAGCTTCTCAAGCTCCTTAGTTTGTTTCTCAATTATGTCCACCTTGGATAGGTGATTGCCTATGATGGTTAGATCTAAACTGTCCACCCTATCCACATCATATGATGCCGTCATGTTGATAGCCTTGTGGGGTGCTGCAGGAGAAGGTACATGATGCTTCTGAAAAGCACGCGAAGAATAAAGAGCTGCAGAGCTCTCTGCCATCTCCTCAAAAATCTGATGAAGGACATCCTCACCCTTGTTGAATTGGGACCCCCACAAGCGGCATTTACCAGCTTCTGGTTCTAAATGCTCAACCCCCCAAAGAAGATCTGCGCAAGGCTAGTCTTTAAAATATCATGATTGGGTCACTTCTCCATCAAGTCTTTAAATCTTTCCCACACCTCGTGAATAGGCTCATGGAACATATGAGAGAAGTTAGTAATCAAAGATCGCATTTGGTTGAGATGTCCGAGTGCATAATACTTGTTCAAGATAGTGTACCTCAACTCTTCCCAAGTTGTGACAACTCTTTCCAAGTGGTTAAGCCGATATAACTTCTTGTCCATGAGACTGAACGGGAAGGCTGTCATCTTCATTACCTCTAAAGGAACATTTGGGTAGTATATTGTGCCACATATGCGATCAAATTGTTGGAGGTGTACATAAGGTTCTTCATTGATGTTTCCATGGAATAGTGGGAGGAGTGGTAAAATTATGGGCTTAAGCTCAAAATGCCCATGAATCGTAGGGATTCTAATCCATGTGTTGGTATGTTCTGCCCTTGGATTATAGACATCTTTTAGTGTTAGTTTAACCACTGGCTCAATAGGATCTTCTCCTCCCCCATTCCCACCTCCTCCAGGGTTTCTATCTGCCTCTCTCCTTTCCTGTCTATAGTTCCTCAGCTCCAAGATAATGTCTCTAAATCTAGCTTGGATGTCAGCCTATTCAGTCAATTGTTCCTGAATGGCCTGTATGGAGGCTAACGTCATGTTGTTGATCTCGCTCTGCTTAGCCATGGAACCTTTGCCTTTTGGTAGCATTAAGTTCACTATCTCGTTTACTGAAATGTACATGGCACTGAATTAGTCCTTACGAATAATGGAGTAAATCTTGAACAATGTATTGATTGATGAGGTGAATGGTGAAGTGGAGAAAGAGGAATACTCAGGAAGTGAGTCTTCTTGAATATAAGATGATGAATCAAAGTGTGAAATGAGTTCGCAAAGTCTGAACGAGGAATGCTCCAATCCGACATCTTCGATTTCAAGAGGAAAGATGCGAGAACACGAAGGTCAACACAAGAAGAAAGCGATAAAAAGGTGCAAAGGGCACGAAAGGATCTTTATACTATCGAACAAACACAATAGAAACCCCTGATTCATAACTGAACATAAGTGGAGACTATAAGAGTTCGATCTTTTATCTTTTCATATTTAAGTTTAGTGAATCTACAAGAAGTTGTTTACTACCAAAGACACAAGGTGAGTCGCCGCTATCGCCCATCGTGCATACCCGGACCTCCCCAAATAGTGGTACCATCTTCCCGGGCCGTCGGGCTTAATATCAGGCCCAAAGAAAGAAAAGAGAATTAGCACACCAAAACAATTTTCTATAGTTAGAGGCAAGTGCTTACAATTGCAACCGTACACCGAAAAGTGGCGTACATTACTTAAGTCACAAGTCTAGGGATTTGGGCTCTATCCTTATGTCTACACCCTCACCCAATCTATCTGGAGTTAAGTACATGCAAACAATGAGGTGGTTACTCTCCCCAAAACAATGATTTTGCCCTTATGTTTAGTTTTAGGGTCGAGTTTTCTTTAGCAATCCCGATTTTATACAATTATCACTTTTTTTTGGATTTTTTTCAAGTACCCATCTACCGAATTTTCCATTTTCCCTTTGATGATTGAATACATGAAAGGAATTCGAAAAAGCTAATGCACGAGAAAATCAATGATCCGTGGAGGAGATGGAGGATGCGTACCTTGTCGCATGCACTCTACATGAAGGGTGGTCCGCGCATAAAATAAAAGACAGAAAATAAACTAACCTAAATGATGCACGAGAACCGTCCTAGAAGAAACTTCTATTAGTGGGAAAGAACGGTTAATTTGACTAAGTCCAAGCTACGCTCTACTCTATAGGTACAAAACTTCTTATTTAGGGTTTTTTGGACCTAATCTTTTACCTAGCTCATGCAAGATAATAAAACATACTTCTAAGGGCTCAAGCACACAAAACCACGATAAAAAAAGAAAAAGAAGGCGATGAAAACAAAATCGATGAGGTTCTCCAAGTGCATTGGCACTTGGTAAAACAGACGCTGCACACACAACGTTTATAATGGGCTTTTAGAAAATAGAAAAAGAGACAAATGCCAAATAATTAATTACAAAATTTTACAAGAATAATGAATGAATAAAAATAATGCTGAATAAAATAAAAAATATCTATGAAAAAATGCTCCAAGTATCTGGTCTTCTCCAAATCTCCTCCTCCTCCTCATACGCTCTCCCACAGCTTGATGAATAAACAAGTTGCCTCCGCTTCACTCAGGTGCACTGTCATTTCTAAGAATTTTGCCCTTGCTCGTCAGGCCCTCATAAGAAAGAGGTAACACAAGAATGTGTAGGAGATACAATTATAAATATATGACCAAAAATAGATTGAAAATATACATAAAAATATAAACAAAATGAATGAATGAAATAAATGACAAAAATATCTACAAATAATGTGATAACAATATGCACAATGAAATAAATGATAGAAAAAATATAGATAAAATAAGAGAAAGAAAAAAGTATCTACAACCAAGAATAGTAGGTCAAGAGAAAAACCTAGGTCCCCCAGCATACATCCCCAGCAATGGCGCCATTCTTTTAGCACAACCTTTTGGGTTTTTATTTAGTTGAATTATTCATAAGTAAATGTGGTCATCGCAACCCAAAGAAACATTAAGTAAAAAATAGTTGTATGTTGTACGCAACTCAAACCAACAAACAATAAAAAGAATGTAAGCACAAAAACTATGAGTGCTATTTATTACATGTATAGCGTACATGATCGAACTTTGGGAGGCAACAAAATTACCAAGGGTTATTAATTCAATGAAAGAAAAAATGGAATAATGTAAGGAATTTCTATGCACACTACTTTTGGATTTATATTTTTGATTTTTGTAATTTTTTTAATGGAATTTAAATTTTATATTTTTATTTGGTTTTCTAATTTTATCTTGTTTACGATTTTCAATTTTACAAAAGTTTTTTTTTCTTTTTTTAAAGAATGAAAATATAAATGAATAAAATAAATCAATATAAAAGAAAGAAAACAACAACTATTGGATTTTTACAAAGTGATAGAAATACACAGAAAATGCAAATAAAATTATTTTTGGTTTTTGACAATTTTTAATATTTTTTTGTGATTTTTACAACATTTTACAAATTTTTTAAGCTTTTAAATTAATAAAAATAGAAAATAAAGCAAACAATACACAAAGTGAATGTTTTAGATTTTTAAAATATTAATTAAGATCAAAAATAGATGAAATATACACATATAGGAAGAATTTTTTTATTTTCCATAAATGTATTATATATATTTTTTTTGGAATTTTCTACGCATTTTTATATTTTTTTATGTTTTATGATATTTGGTTTTAGAAATAATAAAATGCGAAAATGGTATAGAAATTAAAAGAAATGAAAATAAACAACTAAGAATTTTTTTAGATTTTTTTACAAAAGATTTATATATATATTTATTGATTTTTAAATGCAATCTAGGAATTTTTGTGAAGTTTTTGAATTTTTGAAAATAAAAATGATGGAGTCTCAATTGATAGTTCCTGAAGAAGTCTCAAATGATAGTTCAAGATTAGAATCAATCTTGAACAATGGATTAATCGATGCGGTGAATGGTGAAGTAGAGAAAGAGGAATACTCAGGAAGTATCACCAGAATAGAAGACGACCAAATAGGAGACGACCGAATAGGAGTGTGAAATGTGTTCACAAAGTTCAAACAAGAAATGCTCCAATCTGACATCTTCGATATCAACAGGAAAGATGCGATAAAATGAAGATCAACACAAGAAGAAAAGAAAAAGGTGCGAAGGGCGAGGAAGGATCTTTACACTAACAAACAAACACAATACAAACCCTTGATTCACCTACTAGACACAAGTGGACACCGTAAGAGTTCAATCTTTTGTCTTTTCAATTTTACGTTTAGTGAATCTATAAGAAGTTTCTTACTACCAAGCACACAGGGTGAGCCACCTCTATCATCCAATGTATGCCCTCAAACCTCCCCAAATAGTCGTACCATCTTCTCGTGATGTCGGGTTCAAAATCAAGCTCAAAGGGAGATAGGAGGCTTAGCTCACCAAAATGATTTTTTATGGTTGGAGGCAAGTGCTTATAGTTGCGACCATACACCAAAAAATGATGTACATGAACTTTAGACACAAGTCCATGGAGTTGGGCTCTATCCTTACGACTGCGTCCTCACCCACTCTGTCTGGATGTTAGTACCTGCAAACAATGAGGGGGGTTACTCTCCCAAAAACATTCATTTTGTCCTTACATTTCTTTTAGGATTAATTTTTCTTTAGTAGTCCCAGTTTTATACAATTATCATTTTTTTATTTTTTTCGATAAATCGTCTAACGAATTTTCTAATTCCTTTTGATCTTATGTGAGTGAAAACGTGGAAGGAAATCTAAAAAGCTAATGCGCGATGAAATCAATGATGCTTGCAATGGAAGTGATGCGTACCTTTCCCCAACTTTCTACGTGCAGAGTGATCCGTGCACAAAATAAATACAGAAATGAAGCTAACCTGAATAATACACAAGAACCATCCTAGAAATAACTTCTATTAACACCCAAGAATATGTTAATTTGACTAAGTCCAAGCTACGCTCTATTCTATAGTTACATAAATTATTATTTAGGGGCTTTGGACTTATTTAATTAGCTGGCTCAAGCAAGATAATAAATTCTACTTCTAAGGTCTCAATCACATAAAATCATGAGAAAATAAATAAAAGAAAGTTGATGAAAATAAAAATGGTGAGGTCCCTTAATTGCATCAGCACTTGCTGAAACAAACCCTACACACACAAGGTAAATAATGGACTTTTAGAAAACAGAAAAGAAGCAAGGAAAATAAATAATTACAAATTTTTACAATAATAATAATGGAAAAAATTCTGAATAAAATAAAAAATATATGTACAAAGCGATCCAAAAATTTTGCTTCCTCCAATTCTTCTGCACCTACTCCTCCTATGCTCTCCTGCAACTCGGTGAAAAAATGAGTCACCTCCACTTTTCTTGGGTGCACCGACACTCCTAAGAATGCCTCGCTCTCTTGTCTTGCCCTCGCAAGAAAGAGGAAAACCAAGAATATGTAAGAAACACAGTTATGATAGTATGAGTAAATAAAATGTGAGAAAATAACTGAGACAATAAT
The DNA here is from genome assembly GCA_037367405.1 of Ottelia alismoides. NCBI lineage: Eukaryota > Viridiplantae > Streptophyta > Magnoliopsida > Alismatales > Hydrocharitaceae > Ottelia > Ottelia alismoides. Next base: position 867,557 of record JAZKJV010001559.1, on the reverse strand, counting down.
GAAAAAATAATTTGAAGATAACATAGATATAGTCAATGAGTAAGAATAAGTAACAAAATATATGCATATGAAATATGTGATAAAATATGAAGATAAAAATAAAAAGAAAATAATCAAATATCTACAACCAAGAATAGTAGGTCTAGAGAAAAACCTAGCTACCCTCGTCGTACCCCCCGGCAACGTCGTCATTTGCTGAACACTAAATTTCATGTTTTTATTTAAAGGAATTATTCACTAGTGATCTATAGTCATTGTAACCCAAAGAAGCATAATGCAAAAATTTATTTGTTTCTATTCACAGCTAAAGCCAACAAGCAAGAAAAAGAGTGTGAGCACAAAAACTATGAGTGTTATTTATTTACATGTATAGTATACATGATCGAACTCAAGGAGGCTACAAAAATCCCGAGGGTTATTAAATCAATGAAAAATCTATGAAATAAAGGAGGACTTTCTATGCACACTACTCGTGGTTTTTTTAGTTTTTATTTTTGTAATTTTTATGTAATTTTAATTTTATATTATTTTGGTCTTCTGATTTCATATTTTTTATGATTTTTAATTTTGTAAAGGACTTTTTTTAGTTTTTTAAATAATTAGAAAAGGGTTAAGAAAATGAATAAATAAGTCAACCACTCTTTTTATATTTTCCAAATATATCAAAACTATATAGAAAATTAAACTAAAATTATTTTTGGGTTTCTGAACTTTTTCTGATGTTGGGAATTTTCCAAGATTTTTAAAATTTTTTGGTTTTCAAATAAATAAAAAACAATAAAATTAGGAAATAAATACAATGCGAACAGTTTTGGAATTTTAAAATATAAAATGAAATTGAAAATTAATGAAAAATACACAATCACGACGGAGTTTTTTTTAATTTTCCAGAAAGCCTTTTTATGATATTTTGGGAATTTTCCATGATTTTTTTATGTTTTTGAATGTTTTGTGATTTTTTTGGTTTTTATGAGGAATATTAATGCAAAAATGGATCTGTAATTAAAACAAAAAATAAACAAAATCATTTTTTTAGATTTTTTCACTAATTTTCTTTTTTTATATTTATTTTTAAATGCATATATTGATTTTTTATGTTGTTTTTGAAAATAAAAAATGATAAAATTTTAAAATGAAAATTAAAGATGGAAGAATGAGTTAACATGAGCCTAAGATAATTTTTAAGGAATTTTAATTGACATTTTGCTATTGTTTATTTAATTTTAACTTGCAAAATAATGTGCAGGTTCACCTTGATATGAATATACTTATTTATAGTTTATGGTCTAAATGATAACAACTAGAGAAAATACAAGGGCCTTTTTTGCAATTTTTCCAAATCCACCCTTTGTTGTAAGCGACATGCTTTGGAATGGATAAAAAAACAACTATTCTATTTATAGGGCCAAACAGTAACAAAAAACATGAAGGGTTTTTATTGCAATTTTCTCACAAAATGCGTATTGCACACGCTCTGCAATTCAAAAGGAATCGAAATGTAAATAAAATAAATTACGGTAAAATAATGCAATTGTTCATTACATAAAACATAGACACGTGTCCCAAAAGGGACTTATTTACAAAAGAAATGAAAGCACGGTGGAGGGTGCAAATATACCCTTAAATCTACGTGGCTCCTTGGACGGTTGTGATGAAATGAAACTCTGATCTGACAGCTGAGGATGAATCTTCCTTGGATGGTGTAGATCTAATCAAGATCTTAATATAGTTTAGAATTTTGGGGCTTTATCCACAGTCGAGATGGAAATTAGACGACTTGTTCTTGATCTGACGTCTCTCACAACACCTGGAAGAATAGATATGAATGAGGTCAATGATGAACTTCGACCCGCCAAAGCACACCCAATCTCCGTCCTCTACAACTCTTGAGGGTAACGACTCACTCCTACGTTTCTCCTCTGTTGATCCAAGGGCTCCATGACGATCGGTGACAACTCGAAGAGGATTTAAAGGTATAGAGGTCTTAGGCTTCAGATGGTCCTCCAGATCCTCCTCTTCACTTCCAGGTGAGCTCCAAAATCCTGCAATCCAACCCACGCTCGGAGGCCATGCTTCGACAGTGTTATTGGCGTAAAACACGATGAAATGGTGAGGACCTCCAGCGTGCGTGGTTAGAATGGAGGCCAATCATCCGATCTGGAGCAATCTAAGGGTGGTCAGAAGTGGAAGAAGATGGAGAAAGATTGTACGAAGGTGTGGGATGAGTCAAGGTGAAAGATGAAAGACTAGAGCACCTCTGATCTTACAGATCGGAGGAAGAAGATGGATGATTTGGTTTATTGAAATAAGAATAAACCTAAATGACTTAAAAGCCAAAAATTTACCTAAGTTATACTAGGTGACCCTATGGATTATGGAGTATGAAGATGAGCATTGATCTGTTACGGAAGGTGGAGAGACAAAACGTGTGGCGGAGATATCCGACGACGTGGTGGATGACGTTCTCATAGCGAATCCTCATGCTCCAAATCTTGAAGAAGAAGCTATGTCACTACCTCTCACTCTCAACTTGATCTCAGGGAAGAATTTCGAGATAAGAAAGGGATCAAAACGACGACTGGAGGTGGAGGGAGTGTATTAATAGGCATAGGTCCGGTGAGTGGTTTGAATTTGAATAGTGAGCTGTTCAAGGAAAATTTGTGGTTTTGAAGAGCTGGTGAGTGTGGCGATGGTTAGGGCTAACAAAGTGGAGGAGAAACTGGGAGACGTTAGGGGTTAGGCACACAAGAAAAATTTGAGGAGTGGCTTGTGAGCGGAAGGATGGATATCATGGGGAGACTGAAGAGTTGAACCATGTCAACAGACCCGAGCCAACCAATCAAGAGGCATGGAGTATAAAACAAAATAGGGACAGCGACAAAAAATCAATAAATAATTAAATAAATTAGATAAAAAATCGAAATTGATTTTAAATAATTCAATAATGTAAATAAAAATGTTAAGGATTAAATATAGTTAATTCATGTGATTTTTAATTAATTAAATAAGGTATATACAAGTGTGAAAATAAATAAAATGTTTTATAAATATGTATACCTATATATATTGCTTTATTTTAATTAATTGATTATACCAATATATGTAACAGCCTGGACTTTTTCAAAAAAAAAAATTCAAACACATTATCTTAGATTAAATGCATTTAGTTAATAGATTAAATCTTCTCATTCTCAACACTAAAACCACAAGGGTTCCCTATGCCCTCACGTCACTTTCCTTGTTTTTGAGAGAGAGAGAGAGAGAGTTAGAGAGAGGGAGGAAGGGTTACCTTATCGGCGTCCTTCGTTGTCACTAGGGAAAAGATGACGTTGAATCGGAGGAGGATGTATGTATCGGCTCTAGGATTTCGATTTCTAGACGTATGTATCGGTTTAGGATTTTGATCTATAATTGTTAGTATCGGTATTGAGATATTGTATACATAAGGACTTGATTTTTGGACAAGATATCCGAAAGTAGGCATCGATTCTTTATATTAATATACTTGTACATCGACTCAATTTATATTAATATATCGTAAAATCTATGTTTTTGTTTCATATGTGATATGTTGACTTGATTTGATAAGTAGCCATCACATCTCCGTCAAATATTACGAGTGAATTTATTTTTGGAATGAGACCTCAAAACTTTGGTATCAATCTTTTGATAACATGTATGGTGCAAATCATATCCTTGAGAGAGTCTCTAACTATTTTGTTTGCACCACATATTTTCTAAGCACTTTCCGAATTCGACAATTTGAGAAATACAAATAGGTCTCCCAATTGATTTATTTTTTCCTATTTTGTGAAAGAAAAAAAAGAGAACATGGAAAATGAACATTGTATGTGATCGGTTATGACATGCAATAGTGGAGCTACGGGTGATCTTTTTCTAAGATGTTTAAAGTTATTGTCGAGTTGTATTCCATCGTATATGAACCATTAGTTATTAAGCCGCATACTGTGGCAAACTATTTGGAATATTAGTACTAATAAATAGGTTATTTAATAGATCATGTGGTGCCATCTTAATTAGGAACTTGTTATTAGAGACAAACGATATACAGGAATTCCTAACAATATCCATCCGAACCAAGATCCACCGTTGAACAAAATAATATTTATGTGTTTAACTATTTGTGATCAGTGTTTAATATTAGAGATTTTTCTAGTTAAAGGAAAATAAGAGGAGTGAGAAGCTCCTTTCTAAGATGCTTGCATTTGCCGATTCACACTAAAATTGAACCAAACACAAATGAGATTTATTGTATATATATGGAAAAGGCTTACAAAGATTTTTTTCTATAAAGTATTAAACACGTAGGTTAATAATATAACATAATTGAGTATACTATAAAAATCGTATGAAATATTAGGTCACTATCTACAAACGTATGTAAATAAGCCTTTTAACATGGCCTGACTTCTCAATTACTTTATCGAGTGCCATTAAAAAAATGTTAACGGTAGGACATGGTATAATATTTAGGAAATGATGAAATTCATGTTCAAGTGGAATAAACATTAAGTTACTATTGTACACAATGTAGAATATTTGGAGGTGCGGCTTGATAAGAAAATAAAACTGGATAACCTTAAATATGAATTAATGGCACTGACTCACAAGGAGTCACATGGACGATCACAAGGGATCGTATTAGCCGCAAGGGACAACGCCGCAAGGGGCGTATGGTTGCAAGGAACCACTGAGGCAAAAGCTAAGTCCTCTACAGTTGTAGCTACATTGTCATGTCTTTCCATGAACCGCAAGTGCCAGCGGTTGAAAACGTATAACAAGATACGTAAATGAATGTTGTGCAAGAAAATGGTTTTTAAGGGAAAACCATCAGGAAAAATGCAAGAAAATGGCTTAATAAGAAAATTAACCATCACATGTTATATGAGAATTGGTTTAAGAAAGTTAAACCATCAAAGTCATGGGAACTAATAAGTAAAGTGGTATATATATTTTATAAGTATGTAAATTGCCCGGTATTTTATGAGATATACCCACATGTAGAAATAAATGGTTATCATACCTACTTATGCAATTTACCTACTTTACATGCACATCGATGATTGTGAAAGAAGACAAATAATGTCTCATAGGGATCGAACTTAGACATGCATGGGAAATACCTAGGCACGGAATGATGCGTATAGATGAAAATCCAAGTATATGAATTATAACGGGTTAAGGACTGTTAGAATACCCATGCATGGACCCTGATACATACTGGGCATTAGGCTCATACAAATTATGTTTGTCAATTTCAGGTGAAGAGCAGGGCTGATTGCATTTTCTGGATCATGCTACGGGCTCATTGAGATTTCTGACGTGGTACGAATTCGCTGGTGAAGATCTAGTGGTTATCTGTATGCCCACAGGAACAAGCGAGTTGTTTTTTTTTAAATTCTAGATTAGTTAATTCTTTTATTTACCAGTTTAGAGTTGTAATAATGGAACTCTAGTTTGAGTGGACATTTTATGGATTTGATATTTATCTATGCTCATTATGTGCCATTTATTGATTATTTTGGGTAACGGTTTGGTCGTGCTATCAATTATCGCATGCTTCCGTCGATGGTCGACGCGACTTGTTCCGTTACAATATATACATAATTTATTAATTTATTAGTTTAAAACATTTTACAAGGGTTTTAATGATATTTGTATTTGATTTCTATAAAGTGATTAATTAAGTAAATAAATAAAGGTATTTACAACATATACATAGTGTACACATAAAATATTTACAAGAACTTATTTTTGCTGATTTTTTATTTTGAGATTTTATTTGTATTTTATATAAGTCAAATACAATATTTATAATTAATTAAAAATATATTATGTACAACTATTTACAACAAAATAAATAGATAATATACATAATATACATATGTATAAGATACAATAGCACCCCAAATTGCCACATTTCATATCTTAACTCTGATTTTTACAAAACTACCTCTATTTTAAATATTATATAATTTGGAGTACAATGAAAGTAAGTTTGATGAATTTTAAGTTTTGATGGAGAAGATATTGATCTTACAAGTTGAGTTTTTGCGGCCTTTTCAGAGTGTTGTAATTTACAAAATACACACTGGTTATTCTTGCAATTATTTTTATTATTTACAAAAGTTTTTTATGCACAATTTTCATGAAGAAGACAATTGTGTTTGAGTTGAATTTGGGTATGAATAAATTGATGAAAAGAATGTGTATTATATACAATAGTGTACATATGACAAATATATATACAAGTGATGGTTGATTTTCTGAAAATTTGGTATTTAGGCATTATCTCCCCCTATTTTATTCCTTGTTGATCAGGTCAAGTCTTGACTTTCTCTCGGGGTCAGAGTCAGCCTGTATCTATTACATATAAATAGTCTTTGATTTCTTTAATTTTCCTTATTTCTATCTTTATTTATTTTAGGTTAAAGTAGTGATAAATATACAATATTTACACAAGAATGTTGGTTAGTAAAAGAATGGATTTATTGATATTTCCAGGTGTTTTATAAGGGATTTTAAGATACAATAAATGAATAAAGATGATGAAATGCCGATTCATCACTCTTAAGGAATTCATCCTCCAGAAATCTTACATCTCTGGAGATAAAAACCTTTTGATTCTCAAGGTCTTAAAGTTTGAATCCAATACCGTCTTTTAAATACCCAATGAAGCATCACTCTCGAGTGCGATATTCTAGCTTACTTGCATCCACGTTCTTCGCACGAACCAAGCAATCCCAAATCCTCAAGTGTCTAACATTGGGTTTGGTACCATACCAAAGCTCTTGAGGAGTTGTGGGTACAGATTTATAAGGAATCTTGTTTAGGATATATATTGTAGTCTCTACTACATAGCCCCAGAAACTAAGAGGAAAATGTGCTTTACTCATCATTAAACAGGCCGTGTCCATGATTGTCATGTTGCATATTTTAGCAACACCATAAAATTTAGGAGTTCTAAGAAGAGTGAGATTGGAGACAATTACTCTCTTTGAGGTATTCCTCAAATTCATCTGAGAGGTACTCGCCATCTTAGTCAGATCAAATCCGTTTAATCTTCCTATTGATTTGGTTGTCAACCAAAGCCATGAACTCTTTGAACTTTTCAAAGGTTTCAAATTTATGAGATAATATGAAGATAAACATGTACCACGAATGGTCATCAATAAACATCAAATAATATCTATATCCATTTCGAGTCATGGTACTGAAGGGAGTAAATACATATGTATTAGGTCTAGAATATCTTCGCATCGTGTAACCTTGTTACGAAAAGGTGTCCTAGTCATTTTACCTCAAATACAATGTCCATACATAGGCAAAGTTTGAACCTGTAGAAAATTTAAGGGTCCATCCTTTATCAATCTATTGATCCTATCAACAGATAATGACCAAACCTTTGATGCTAATCATGTTTGAATGATTTCCATCCTCTATGGTTCATGAAAGATCAAAATTTATGGAGTTTTTGGTGGAAGCCTCTTTTTTTGTATTCCTTTTTTTGTCGTTGCTCTTCATCCTTGCTTTGCCTCGAAGGATATATAACCTTTATTCTGCTTGAAGTCTAAGGGAAGAGACTTACATCACAGAAGCGTGAAGATCGCATCCAATGCAATCGACCTGACTAGCCATACTAGTTGTTCAAGGAAATAGAATTTAGAAAAATAATGAGATGAAACTACATGATTCGATAAACACATCTTGAATCATTTCATCAAACCATAAACAAGAATACCCCTTGAAGCATGGTTACGATCGAAGTCTCTTAGAGAAGAGACTGATTGTCTCAAATTTGACCTGACGGAGGAGACGCTTGCGAGCACGTTGATGAGACACGGGCTTTTTGCAATACTGGATGAAGATCCAAGCACATGATCTCCTGATTTCGTCACATGAAATCTAATATATTCTTCACAAGAAAGAAGTATTGAAGAACATGGAGATCCACGAGTAATCAATCCGACAACGCAACGACGTCATGACGAACGAATTTCTCTAAATCAATATGTAGACGTCTACAATATTGATAGAGAAAGGGGGGATGGATATGAGAGAGGGGGGGAGACTTGTTGCTCTTGGAATGTTGTAGTAGAACAGGCTAGGGTTGCCCTCCCTTTTATACTAGTTGGATGCACATGGATCTCAATCCATGTGCTCTCTTAATCTACTATGTAGAATAAAAGAGTTACCAACGATGGTCATGAATTGTTGCTCCAAAATGAAACAACAATTAGTTAAAAACAAATTAACTATATCCATTTCAAGGTAATAATTAATTCATTTTAAAATTAATTAATATACATAGATAATGTCGGAAGACCAAATCCCTTGCTAAAAATATGGTGGTCGTCCCCCCTCTTGAATAAGTCAAGATGGATGTGAAGATATGGAATAATCCTTAAGGGCATCACGGAAGCGTGAGGATCATATCGTATACGACCAAGAACGGCTAGTCACACTAGTTATTCTATGTAGAGGAATTTAAATATTTTTCTTTCATGCGATAAAACCACATGATCAAAGAATACTTCTTGGATCACTTCATCTAAACAACATAATAGATAAAGGAATACCTCTCGTAGCGTGGTTGTAATCAAGACTCTAAGAGAAGAGGCCTCCTGTCTCAAGTCCGATCTAAGGAGGAAACACTTGCGAGCACGGGGATGAATCGTGTTCTTCTCGCAATCCAAACAGTTGATCCAGGCAAAGAACTCCTGATCTTGTCACACGAGATCGTACGTCTTCTTCACGCGCGAAGCACACCAAAGAAGACGGAGAACGAAGGGTGGTCGTGGTGACAACACAATGGCAATGCAACAATGACGGGGTCTCCTCGTAGGGTTTGGGTGAATGGACACCCAAAGAAAGAGAGAGCATTATTACTTTGAAATCTCCGAGATTTGCAACAAATTTTGTTGTCAATTAATAAACAAAAAATTCATAAATATTATGTGAATATTGCAATCTTTCCATTGGAAATATGTGAATCGCATTCACAACCCCAAAATAAAATGTGATTTACATTTTCAATTAATTATCCAATTTGAATCCAATTCACACCAATAATTAATCAACAAGTATAAATCATAACACGCTATCTCTAATACATTATAAATCACATTTAAATGTATAATGAATAATCTAGATATTGCTATCCACATTATTCTTTTCCATAATAATTAAATCACATTTAATTATATTACATCATCATTCTCATGCATTCAAATAATGTGAATCGAATTCACATTATTAATCATAATTAAATCTCATTTAATTATCCATTTCTCAAGATATACTTCAATTATGGAATTATTCTTGAACCCTTTGAAAATAATACAGTTTCTCCGCAGATACTTGGAGATAAGGACATGGCGATTGTACACTCGACGTATAGTGACTTAGATATTAAGATCGCATCTCAAATCTAGATCTCATGGACCTCTCATAGATGCTTGAATAAATCAAGTCCGTAAACTTAATCTTCTCATTGCATCAGAATCTTATTCAGATCAATGTCCAACACTTGGACCAAGATCAGGTTACTTCTCTAGTGAGAGAGGTCACTAAAATCCAGACCTGTTTCATCAATCCCTCAGAATGGAAACATCATGGTTATACAATCGTTTATGATCACATCACTCTCAGGTATTCCTAATACCTGTACATCCAGCATACTGGAAGACCTATGATAAACATGAAGATAAAGATCAATTTTACACTGTCATCTTTAGGGTTTCATCATCAACTTTCTCATTCTCGGTCATTGGGAGTTGGTATCGATCATATGCTTTCCAAAAGCATATATCATTCCTTCAAATTCTTGTCATTCTTCCAAAGCACAATGACCATGCATGGAATTTGATCGGTCCCAATACCTCATAAGTGAGCTCATGTCTTCCGATTCACAAGTGAACCTGTATGATCCCTTTGAGAGATCGTATTACTCATATGCCCTCATATGCACACCAGCTCGCTGATGTATAGACCTTGGTTAGGTCATCAACCTATTGGTCTTCCAAATGTACACATTTGGACATATAGCAACACATCTATCTCAAGTCATAGGATGTGTGCCCATATCGTGACAGTTTACGACACAAGACTTTGGTTATCTCGATCTCGTTAAATCAACTCTTTGACCTAACTAATCTGACACCTCCGAATCTCTATTCCTATGTAGAGGACCTGCATCAAGAGGTCGGTTAGATATCAACCTAATGAGAATGGATTGCCATCTCCTACTCAGGCTGGAGATCATCTCTTAATAATCATTTGTTAGTGCTTGATGAGTCCTCAATCTAACTCCTTAGATATTCATCCAAACACCAGCCTCTATGATTCAATTATTGAATCAACAACTGTATGAACATTAAGATGGCCATGGTACAAAACCCTATTGTACATATGCATCTTATAGTGCATTCATTCATTTAATCTCAGAAAGGGAGTGAAAAGAATCAATAGATTTTATTGATAAATCAAACATTACAATAATATGTATTGTAGGAATGGTTCGCCTCAGGCTCACACGGCTAACATGATGACCACCATTAAGGGGATTAAGTCTTCCTTTATCGATATATAAAAATTAATATGCAATAATAATTATTTCATCAATATCAACAAAAATAATTTCCAAATTAATCTTGTGAAAATTTCAATCAGTCCATTGACTATATGAATCATATTCATTCGTCCAAAATAATATGTAAATTGAATTTACAATTAATTGTCTAATGTGAATCCAATTCACAATAACATTTAATTTGTAAATTCCATTTACAATTAAATATCTCCAACATATTATAAATTATGTTTATAATATCCATGATTATTATGGATAGTGATATCCACATTTTTGATAATTAAATCACATTTAATTATGCAAGATGACTCTTCTCACGTGCCCAAATAATAACAATCATATTCATATTAATTATGACAACTAAATAACATTTAATTATCAAATTTTCTCAATGCTTAGATATACAATTCACCAATGAAATTATTCTCAAAATCTTTCAAGAATAATACGCTTTCTCTATGGATACTTGGAGATACTGACATGGCGATTATACATTCCATGTATAATGACATGGATATTGATATCACATATCAAATCTAGATCTTGGATACCTCTCATAGATGTTTTATTAAATCAAAACCGTAAATCTAATCTTCTCACTGCATCTGAATTGTAATTTATGTCCAACCTTTGGACTAAGTTTAGATTACTTCTCTACTGAGAGGAGTCACTAAAATCCAAACCTGTATCATCACTCCCTCAGAAAAGAAGCATCATGGTTATAAAATCGTTTATGATGACATCACCCTCGAGTATTCCTAATATACATACATCCTGCATACTGGAAGACCTAGAATAAATCTAAAGTTTTATATATCTTTTAGACTATCTTCTTCAGGGTTTTATCATTAAGTTTCTCATTCGGCCATTGGCAGTTGGTATCGATCATATGCTTTCCAAAAGATATATCATACCTACAAATTCTTATCATGCTTCCAAAGCAAGACGACCATGCATGGAATTTGATTCGGTCCCAATATGATCCCTTTAAGAGATTGTATTACTCATATGCCCTCATATGAACACCAACAAGCCAAAGTATAGACCTTGATTAGATCATCAACCTATCGGTCTACCAAATGTACATATTCAAACATATAGCAATACATCTGTCTCTGGACAGAGGATGCATGCCCATATCGTGACAGTATACGACATAGGTCTTGGTTATCTCAATTTCATTAAGTCAACTCTTATACCTAACTTATCTAACACCTTAGAATCTCTATTCCTATGTAGAGAACTTAAATCAAGAGATTGGTCAGATATCAGGCTTTCGAGAAGGATTGCCATCTCCTTCTTAGGCTGGAGATCATCTCTTAACAATCATTTGACGGTGCTTGATGAGTCCTCAGTCTAACCCTTCAGATATCATCCAATCACCAACCTCTATGATTCAACCACTGAATCAATAGCTTTATGATAATTATGATGTCCATGGTACATAACCCTAATTGTATTATGGGACCCTATAGTGATTCATTCATTTAGTCTCAGACATGGAGTGAAATAAATCAATAACTTTTAATTATATAACAATGGTTACAATATAACATTTATTGTAGGAATGGTTCACCTCAGGCTGACATGGCTAACACCATCCATGTTTTGGGGTTCGTGCTAGCAGACCATTCCTCATCAGAAGCTTTATTTCAATCCATTCTCCAGTGTTTAGATGTCCATGCTACCCAAGAAATAATAGGGTTGAAGTACCCATTTTGACAGTCTCCAAGAACAATTCTTGAGCCACCCTTAACGAGCAGCCTAATATCCTCCGATTTAGACTTCAAGATATTTCAACAACCCGTCTAGGTTGAGCTATGTGCTGAGTGCAAGGTCTCAAGTCAAGCCATTATCTCAAGAGTCGTACGGACGACATGAAATGTTTTAGTTAGACACATTGAATCAACTCATGAATACAGTCTCATAGAACCTAAAAAATTAAGTCAAAGTAACCTTAAGCGTCCCGATTCTAGTCCTTAACAGGTTCTTCTGAAAATACGTAGATTGAGATCTATACCAAGCTCCAATCTTTAGATTTTATTTAGACGTGTTCAATAGTCAGAATCATTCAGAAAATTGCTTATGCAATATTGAAGACATTTTCTAGTTTTGACCTTTTTATGGAACTTTTCAAGAAGTATTGCAAATTTTTAGGATTTTGAAATTTTGCAAAATTTTATGGAATTTTTGAATCAGGCTAGTACTTTCACAAATATTCACAAACATTTAGAAAGGACTATTTTTCAAAGTTTTGAAAGATATTTCACAAAGATTTTTGCTAGGGTTTTCAAGAGATCTTTCGAAACATGTAGTGACCATTTTCAAAATCATTTGTAACACATTTCCAAACCAACTTTGAAAATTGAATTTCCAAAATTTTCATTTATATTTACAAGATATTTTTAATGCATTTTTTATTTTTTATTTATTCTTACCTAATGTATTATAGCCACATTATTGAAAATACGCAAGTATAAGTTATGGCTAAAGTATATTCATAGTAGATACACCCCCTATATTTAGCATTAACTATATTGTCATAATGATCAAGGAGAAAAAATGAAGACATAACTCGTGCTAAGTATAGAAAAGTCTATACTACAATGACTCAATAAAATAGTAGGAAGTCGATCGTCCCTCCGTACTTAGGATTAACTAATCCTAAGTATATGCGATTATACACAAGTGGAGAGGATCAAGGAATAGAATGTATGAAATCATGACTAGACCTACCTCCCCCTACATTTAGGGTAAATATCCCTAAGTATAGACAAAATATCAACAAGTTAGGAGGAGGCGAGCATGAAGATAATGAAAGAATAAATTGGCTCACTCACCCCTATACTTAAGATGAAACGTATCCTAAGTATTACGCAGATGAATGGGATGATTGAATAAATAAAAGAAGGAAAGAATGAAGTAAAAAGAATGAATTAGCCAAGGAAAATATTTTTGTATTGCTTTGATGCTAAATCTGTAGATGCCGCGGTGTATTCTTCAAATGCCACACCGATGGAATCAACCACGGACTTGAATGTGTCATGCTTTATATATAGCTTCAGCAATTGTCCATTTACGATGAATGGTTGTGCGTCGGATGACAACTTTAGTATCAATATAAATACCGTTGTCAAGTACAATTTTCATAATATACAACCCTTTCCACTTGCTCTTCAATTTGTCTGAGAAAATCTACAACTTTGCATCAAACAACCAAATCGTTTATCCTGGTTCAAAAGTCTTCTGATGAATCCATGATTCTCACTCTTTATTCTTTTATTTTAGTTCTTCTTTTTGGCTAAGCACCCTGTAAATACCTGTAAATACAATAACTTAACATTTTGCATGCCCTTGTTAATAATGCATAATCAGCATATATTTTGCAAAAAAATTAAAGAATAAAGGAAAAAGAAAAAGAATGATGTATTTAGAATAAATACAGAATGACCAAAACCCCAAGAGAAGGTCAAGTCTTGACCTGATCGCAAAAGAAAATAAGTGGAGAGAGATAAGGGTTCACTACGTATGTACATATCACCTATACTTATATTTATTTATTTATTTTTGACCAAACAAATTATTTTATTCCCTTCTGTATAGCTTTAGAAATAAAATAAAAATAAAATGAAAATCAAAAAATATAATACAAATAAAAATAAAACCATCCAACCTTTGTACAAAATACACATGTACATATTGCATTCACTATTTATTTCACACCCTTAAATAATTTGTAAAAATAAAATAAAAATTATTTTATACTCCTAAAATTATATTGTAAATAAATAAAATAAAAAATAAAATTATTTTTTAAATTATAATATAAAAATACTTGTACATAATACATATGTATATTATACCTGTAGATAATACTATATACTATATATACATTATTTTATTTTTCATAAAAATAATTAAAAATCACAAAAAATAGTTTATAAAATAATAAACATTTTTTATTTTATACACTTTTTAATTTAAATTCATTTACTTTTTTTATTCTATTCTCTTTGATTTTTAAAAATTCTAATTTCTGATTGGTCCACATTGGAATGTTGGACCTGGTGAACAGTCTCTTCTAGACCAGGTCGGGTCGCATCCCTGTCGCCGGAGCTTTTTCTACGATTTTGACGCCCGAAATCGATCACCTCCTATCTTGATTCCTGCGCCTGATTGAAGCCTCATGATCCATGATCCTCGTTGATCCCTAGACGCAACCTGATCTGCCTAGGGTTCCGTGTATCGCCCCAATCTTCTTGGACCCTAGCCAGCCTATAAATTCTCTCTTCCTACCTCTACATCACCTTATATCATCCCTCGTGCCACCACAAACCCTGAGCCACCTTCCTCATAGTGGCATCCATTGGAGGAGTCGCTTAGGATTCGCAGGAGGCGCCTGCAGGCTCGAAGCTCACTTCGTGTCCGGAGAAGCGCCATGAGTAGCCTCCCATCTAGTTGCTGCTCGGTTGAGGCTGAGATCTTGACGCCCACCTTTTCCTGAAGTCTTGGAATGCATGTGAACCTTCAGGTAGCCATTTTATCCTTTGCACTTCCCTGTTTGATTCATAATACCATTTCTTCGCCACCTCCAGTTCATCTGCTCCGCCCTATTGGGCAGAGCCCCGTTACCCACTGCCATCCGTTCCGATCGAACTCCCTTCTCACCATGCACCCTCTTACGCATCTACCACCCTGAGTCTCGACCATCGGGTTGAGATTAAGTCGGGTTTCCATCCCTCGCTTTCGTCGGAGACCCAAAAGCACCATCCCCATCGCTTCTCTTATCTCTACCAACAATAACCAGGACCAGAGCACAACCCCGAGTCCCCTCCACCCATTACAGGTCCGCACGCACATCTAGAGTGCCATTTGGACTCCTAGCTATGAAAGATATCACAAGACCCATAAGCGCATTATAGAAGTATGAGGATCGCATCGTATGCAATTGGGAGCAACTAGTCGCTCTAGTTGCTCGAGGTAAGGAATTTAAAATTTTCATGCGATGAAATCACATGATCCAAGAACACTTCTCGGATCATTTTATCTAAACTACAAACAAGTATTAGGGTTACATCTTGAAGCGTGGTTGTGATCGAGTCTCTAAACGAAGAGACCTCCTGTCTCAAGTCCGATCTGATGGAGGAGACACTTGTGAGCGCGTTGATGAAATGTGTGCTCCTCGCAATCCATGTTGATGATCCAAGCGACAGAATCTCATGATCTCGTCGTACGAGATACGACGTCTTCTTTACGAGCGAGGCGCACCAAAGGAGATGGAGATCAACGAGCAAACAATCCGGCAACATAAGGACGATGCTGCTGCGATGGACACTCTCTCTAGGGCTCCATGGTGGATGATCACAATGAGAGAGAGAGAGAGAGGACATGTAGAGAATGAGAGAGAGAAGTTGTTCTCTTGTTGTGTTGTAACTTTGATGAGCAAGGGGTGCCTCTTCTTATATAGTATTTTGGGAGTCCATGGATCCCAATCCATGGACTACACAAAATCAATGGATGAGATTGATTTGTGCTTCTTTCAATGGCCAACATTTTGTTGTAAAATCACAACAACAATTAATTTATTTAGATTTAATATATATTAATATATTTAATCCCAAATTAAATCAATCAAGCATGGAGATTATGGAATGGAGATTGCTTCCTTCCATTAAAGAGGAGTGGACAACCACCCTTTCCTTATGGGACTTGGTGGCCATCCACTCTCCAAATTAGGAATGGAGCAATCTCATGTAATCTCGTGAGATTGTATTATTCCATAGAATAATTTATAACAACACTTGTCGTAAATTATTCTACAAAATAATTCATAATTATTTTGTGAATATTGAAATCTTGACATTGGAAAATTGTGAATCACATTCACAACCCAAAATAAAATGTAAATTACATTTTCAATTAATTATCCAATGTGAATCCAATTCACATCAACATTTAATTTGTAAATGTTATTTACAAATAGCTCTCTCTTATATATTATAAATTTTATAACATATATGATTAATATGGATAGTGTTATCCACATTATTCATATCCAAGATAATTAAATCACATCTAATCGTCTTGGATCTCTATTCTCATGTGCCCAAATAATATGAATCACATTCACATTATTTACATCTATGATAAATAAATCACTTTTAATTTTCTTAGATAACTCTCCATATAATATGAATTAAATTCATATTATTCATGATAATTAAATCACATTTAATTATCAGTTTTCTCAATGCTCGGATACATATATCAACAATGAAATTATCCTGAACTCTTTCAAGGATAATGAGCTTTCTCCGCAAATACTTGGAGATAAGGACATGGCGATTGTGTTGTTCCACGTATAGTGACTTAAATATTGAGATCAAATCTCAAATCCAGATCTTGCGGACCTCCCATAGATGCTTGATCAAATCAAGGCCGTAGATCCAATCTTCTTATTGTACCTGAATCACATTCAGATCATTGTACAATACTTGGACCAAGATAGATCACTTCTCTACTAAGAGGAGTCACTAAAATCCAGACCTGTTTCATCACTCCCTAGGAATGAAAGCGTCATCGTTATACAATTGTTTATGATTACATCACCCTCATGTATTCTTAATACCTGTACATCCTGCATACTGGAAGACCCAAAATAAACCCGAAGCATAAGATCAATTTTACAATGTCTACTTCATGGTTTTATCATAAAGTTTCTCATTTGACTATTGGGAGTTGGTATCGATCATATACTTTCCAAAAGCATATATCACACCCAGGTGTTGATCATATACTTTCCAAAAGCATATATCAAACATACAAACTCAGTCAAGCTTCCAAAGCGAGACGACCGTGCACGGAATTTGATTCTTCCCAATATCTCATGAGTGAGCTCATATCTTCCAGTTCAGTAATGAACTTGTATGATCCCTTTGAGAGATTGTATTACTCATATGCCCTTATATGCACAACAGCGTGCTGGTGTATAGACCTTGGTTAGGTCATCAACCTATTGATCTGCCAAATATACATACTCAGATATATAGTAACACATCTGTCTCCGGTCAGAGGATGCGTTCCTATATCATGATAACATATGACATAGGACATTGGTTATAAGAATACCCTTTTTCCTGGAGATATCTGTCTCCGAGGGTATCCGCAGTTAATCCCTTTTAGATCTCCATTTATAAAGTCTTAATTTCTTAAAAATAAGACTCTGAGATAACTATCTCTATGTCTTGTCCTATTTGAAGATATTGTTATTACTGTAACTAAGTGTTTTGTCTCCATAGTAGGATTAGTAGCAGTTTACTACTCCCACTGCAGGGCAGACATCTGGCTTTTGTACACATTTAGCATACACCCGGCTCTTCATAACTGATGCACAAGGGCAAGCAGTTTTAGCATTCACTTCCTTAACTCTTTGAGGTGCTATCCCTTTAGATAGGTAATTACCATATCTTAAGGGAAAGAAGCCTTTCTTGGAACTTTCCAGAAAATGGAATATGACCAATGTGTACTACTAGTGTGACGTTCTCAATATTCTCTTCTCTTTGCTTCTGAACACTTTCAGAACTAAGATCTAAAATGTATCCTTGAGATCATATCTTAAGATATGGAACAACCGAATTATAAAACACATTATTATTATTATTCTTATATCATTCCAAATGATTAGTATATCATCTACATTTAGTACGATGAACACAATGACACTCCCACTAAGCTTCACACTGTTCATCAAGATTCTATTTGAAATCACAACCTTTATAATTTCATCAAATATGATGTTCCAACTACAAGAAGCTTATTTGAGTCCATAGATGGAGTTCTTCATCTTGCACACCTTGCTTTCCTCAACTATGAAGCCCTGGGGCTATTTCATATGAATATCCTCAGAGAGGTATTCATAGAGGAAATGCAATATTGTCTCACATCTTGAAGATGTCATAGTCAAGTTGTATATCTATAGTTAGCAGTACTCTGACGGGTTTAAGCATGCCCATTGAAGAGCAAGTCTCATTGCAAGTGATGTCTTATCTTCGGTGTATCTTGTATATACGAGCCGTGCTTTGAAGGTTGTATATTAAGAGCAGTACTCTACCTTCTCATCAGGTTTCTTGAAGATCCATTTACACCTTAACGGGTCTTACCCATATTGGTGGATCCTTGAGGGTCCATAAACAACACTTGTATATTAAGTGTACTTTAGACTTTATTGCTAGCATCCTTCTTTCCATGTCACGATCTTTATAAGCTTCATCACATGAAGTCAGATCATTGTAAGACTTAACTGTCACAGTAATACTTCCTAAAACTTATTTGAAGAGGTATTAATGTTTCATCTTTAATTGTCCTTTTAGTTTTTGATTTCAGGAGCCTCATTATCTTCTCAAGATTAAATGAGTTCCTTCACTTCATTTTCATCCTGATTCTCAAGAGAGTCATCCTTTAAAAATCACATTCTTATGTATGGAATCTTTTAAGAATCTCAAGGTTATAAAGTAGGTATCCAATACCATCCTTTATTCTCCTAATGAAGTAGCACTCCCTGGTGCTTAATTCCAGCTTACTTGCTTGGAACCTTATTTAGGATATATATTGTAGTCTCTACTACATATATACCTTGGAAACTAAGAGGTAATTATGTAAGATTCATCATTGATCAAATCATGTCATACATGACACAATTGTATCTTTCTACAACTCTTTTGAGTTTAGGTGCATTAGGAGGATTGATATAGGAATGATATTCACATCTCCATAAGGTATTCCTTGAATTCTTCTAATAGGTACAAGCTACCTAGGTTAGATTAAATTCATTTCATCTTCCTTTAAACTTTGGTTCTAAACCAAAATTATGAAATCTTCTAACATTTTAAATCTTTCTAAGGAAGAAACCTCATATCACAAATAATCATCGAATGATATCACATATCATCGATGTTTAACATGGTATAGATGATCCACATACATAAATATGTATGCGATATTGAATACATTGACATCTTACACCATTCTCAGATAAGGGTGTATTGGACATTTTACTTTGAATACAATATTCACAAGTATGTAAGATTTGAAGTTTTAGACAATCTAAATTTGCATCTCTTACTTAGTCTATTCATCAATAGACAAATGTCCAACCCTTGATGCCAGATCATTGTCAAATGATCTCTACCCTCCTATTGATCTTTAAAAGGTTTAATTTTCAGTATTAGAAATGTTACTGAACCATTCATTAATTTTCTAATTTAGTAGAGTCCTCTAGATGTTAGATTACTTTCTGAAATATATCCATCATAACTCTCTATGATAGGTCTATTTCAGAATTCATGTTTATTCCCAACATTTAGAAATAAACCATGAGTGAATTCTAATATCTTGGTCATAGAGACATTCTCTAAGACTAAGGCTCTCCCACTGAAAATATGAAGTCTATCTATCCAATAGAGATTGTTGCAACAATTGCATCAATCCATGTAGATGACTATTGAACCTCATGATCAAAATATCTTGTCTTCTAAAACATATGCAATCAATTGCAAATGTCATTAGAAGAATGAGATACAATTATTAGACTTTAATCTTATCAAATAAGAATGCCAATTTCAATAACTAAATGTAGATTATTTCGATGCACTATCCGAGTCCTTCTCTAAGGATCCTAGATAGACTAGATAGTCACACTATCAATACATCGGCTTATTGCAGTATTAGCATTCATCCAAGGATGTCATATGGAAGTCACAAAAGTACCGTCAACTCTTTGACTTTCCTTCGAACTTGTGTTCGACCCATGCTTCCATTGTGCTCCTTTCATCTATAAACAACCATTGCTTAAGACAAAGGATCTCTTATTGTTGAATTCAAAAGATTTCAATATAAGAGTATTTCAACATTTATACATGCTTCATTTAATTCATTCAATATGGATATTATGAAGTTTCTTGAATGAATAGAGTATAGATAGTAGAATGATGACACTCGTCATATTTACATACATCTTAACTCTTAAAGACTTTGGTTCGGGTAGTTATTCAAACATTTTGAGTACATCATCTCTTATAGAGCTACCATTCTACATGATGCAGTGAACCATGTCATTCATGATTAAATGTCGAGGGCACATATGTATGCCAAATATCTTCTTAGATTTTATAAGGATTATATGACAATTACGGTCATCATCAAGATGATACTTCTAAAGCACACTTGATGAGAGATCAAGAATATAGAGACATACAAACCCTAGGGTTGTAGTCCTATTGTCTATTTAATTATTATTCCTCATTATTAGGAGGAAACTTATACATTACAACAACATACATTATGTGCCCAACTGCAGGTACACTATCTTGATCATGAATCCAATTCATGAGAATTGTACTGGTTATTATTGAGTATAGTATTGAGTGGGTTTAATGAAGGATTATCTGAAATAAGAAAATTTGCATATATATATATATACACATTTTACTTTGATTTAGGAATTTTTATATCAAAGTTGTATTTCCTTGTCAACACTGAAAGTTCATTCCCTTAATCACTTTCAATATAAGAGATGTACTTACCGTTATATCTCAAGCAAGATCTGGGATCTCCTTCCTTATCTTTGTCACATCCCAATAATATGAGAACCACTAAATTGGATAAAAAGAAGCGGGAACACGTTTCGCCTTGCAAGTCCAACTTGCATTACCAATTCAGTCTTTAACACCTGGGCCCACCACCTCTTAGGTGATGTTGACCCGTAATTAATTGAACCAACCATCAATAGGATTAGAACTCGCTATGCGCAATCCAATATCACCCCTATAATATGAGGACTCGATATTGGGGTCACTACACATACGACCTTACTCTTTCGAGAAGCAAAGAGCCTGATCTAGATGCACTTGTATGCAGGAGCTGTCACTTCGGACAAGCATATCCTACATACAATCCCTGACGACGGAATCCTTCGTCTTGACAGGAGACCATGGATATCACTTATGTGATCCTCCATATCTTGTTCAAATTCTAATTAATCATTATGAATCATATTCAGTACGATTAATTCTTCCAAGGGAAATACAAATTTATTCATAAAAGAGTGTTCAAATTTTAATTGGATTCCAATCAATCTAATAACATTAAATCAATGATCCAATTAATATCCAACAAACAATCTTTATTGTTACTTGAATTATGTTATTATCCAAAATACGTATTATTTCGAATTTTAATAATTAGAAAATACATCATGATCTCTCTGGCATTATCCGTTCCCTACCCGCTGTCATGACCAATACCGACGGGAGTGGGACAGACCGCACACGGTGCAACCTGCTACCCCAACGCTCCCCGACTAGACACCATATCCGCCTCGGGTTAGTATAATGCCAAATTGATCATTATGTACTTGAGATGATAATTGGTTTTTCAACCGAAGTTATACCATATAGTAATAATCAAAATCATTTCGATTATAAGAAAATTCGCTAAACAAATTCCCAATCCTATTCAAGCAACTTTGTTTGTTGGAAAGTAGATTGAGTAACAAATTGTGATCTAGATCATATCTAATCAATTATTGATTAAGATAATGACATTTAAGGAAATAATCATCATCAAATATTTCACAAATATTTATCCATAATTATTCTAGGAAATTAAACCATTTAATTCACTAATTGATTAAATGACAATCACAAGGTTCTTGATTAGGAAAGTAATTTCTAGCAGTGACCCTCACTTACTAAATTAGCATGTATCAATCAATTTAAATCCAAATCATGCAAAACAAGTTTTCAAAGTTTGCTAATTTGATTTAAAAGATAACTCAAGTGATATGTACGCACTTTTAGGCATTTCAAATCAGTAATTAACTCTTTAATTACATCAAGATTCGCAGTCCCCGAAACAGTGGATACATGTTCACTAAAATGATCATAACTTGAGAAAAAAGATTCCAAATCACACAAATTTAAATCCCACGATTTTCTTATTTATTGGGGAACATAATCCAAGTGATAATTTAGTATTTAAACAATTTAAATAGGGCTGAAAAAATCACAAAACAAGGTTGCGTGAATGAAATGCGATAAAACTTTCGCAAACCCTAACGAGCCCAAGTCGTCCTAGGTTTATGGATCCTATCCAAAACCTCCAACCTGCCTTTGATACCAATTGAAGGATATCACAATATCCTTAAGCGCATCACATAAGCGTGAGGAACACATTGTATGTGATTTGGAGCGACTAGTCGCACTAGTAGCTCGAGGCTGCGGAATTTAAAAATTTCATGCGATGAAACCACATGATCCTAGAACACTTCTCAGATCATTTAATTTAAACCACAAACAAGTATTAGGGTTAACTATTAAAGCATGGTTGCGATCGAGTCTCTAAATGAAGAGACCTTCGATCTCAAGTCCGATCCGACGGAGGAGACACTTGCGAGCGTATTGTTGAAACGCGTTCTCTTCGCAATCCATGTTGATGATCTAAGTGACGAATCTCCTGATCTCGTCACACGGGGTACGGCGTATTATTCACGAGAGAGGCACATCGAAGGAGATGGAGATCCGCGAGAAAACAACCCAGCACCATAACGACGATGCTGCAGCGATGGAGACTCTCTCTAGGGCTCCGTGGTGGACAACCACAATGAGAGAGAGAGAGAGGACGTGTAGAGAATGAGAGAGAGAGAGAGAGAGAGGTTGTTGTTCTCTTGTTGTGTTGTTGTAACTTTGAAGTGCAAGGGGTGCCTTTTCTTATATAGTATTTTGGGAGTCCACAGATCCCAATCCATGGACTACACAAAATCAATGGATGATATTGATTTGTGCTTCTTTCAATGGTCAAGATTTTATTGTAAAATCACAACAACAATTAATTTAATTTATATTAAATATATATCAATATAATTAATCCCAAATTAAATCAATCAAGCATGGAGATTATGGAATGAAGATTGCCTCCTTCCATTAAAGAGGAGTAGACGACCACCCTTTCCTTATGGGACTTGGTGGCCATCCACTCTCCCAATTAGGAATGGAGCAATCTCATGTAATCTCATGAGATTACATTATTCATTAGAAATCTCCAAGATTTACAACAACACTTGTTGTAAATTATTATAAAAAAATAATTCATAATTATTTTGTGAATATTGCAATCTTGCCATTGGAAAATTGTCAATCACATTCACAACCCAAAATAAAATGTAAATTACATTTTCAATTAATTGTTCAATGTGAATCCAATTCACATCAACATTTGATGTAAATGTTATTTACAAATAGCTCTCTCTTGTATATTATAAATCATATTTATAGCATATATGATTAATATGGATAGTGCTATCCACATTATTCATATCCATGACAATTAAATCACAATTAATCACCTTAGATCTCCCCGACAACGACATCATTTTGATGCGAGCTCAGATCGGATTGCGGTTTAAAAAGAAGTGTTGTCGGTGTAGAAAACCGCAAAGAGATCCTAGTCGATCAAACAAAGATCAGTTTTTAGAAAAAAAATCTTACACTATTTATTTAGCCAGGTAAGTGTGCCTGGGTCGAACACAAGGAGGCAGCATAGTATATTTTGAATTTTTAAGAGAAAATATAATTTGTGATTATTTTATCTCTTCTTAAAGCGATCGAGAAAACACGACAATTTTTTTATGGAATTTTGATTTTTTAAAATTTTTATTTGATTTTATATTTTTCCAATTTTTATTTATTTTTCAAAGTGATATTTTTCAAACAATTTACCTACAATATAATAGGTGAAATATAGGTGAAATTTATGTGCTATTATATAGTAGGTAAAGTGGACGAACAACGGGCTCGAACAACACACAAAATCAAAACAAAACGGAGTCAATTAGTGATGAATCAAAACATGATGAAAACACGTCGAAAATACACGAATATTACTAAAAACCTTACTGGGGTAGTTGCATAACTACCCTAAAAAAGTCTACGGAAAATAGTGTCAAAATTGCGTCCAAAACTCCCCTGCAGACCAAGGGTAAAAATGCAAGAAAAAGAAACTAAATTCTGCAGTTTGGTCCTTTGGCAGGGACTAATATGTAACAAAAATGTGAAAGTTTACATTTAGGTCCCTACGCGTGGACCTAAATGTAAATTCTGGAAAACTTTGGAGCGCTCTGGAAATGTTGGAAGTCCTCAGGGCTTTTTGTGCAAAATTTCTACCGCTTCATCTGGACGGTCTGAATTATAACGTGAGGCGCGATCTGGAGCATTCAATGCAACCACGTGTCACAAGCATGTACACCGGCTGTTCTTGAAGTTCTTCAGGTCCTCGCACGGCTGACGAAGGCGGTGTCTTCTCTGATTTATTGTCGGTGTTTGACAACGAACTAGGGCCTCCAGCGGGGCCAGAGGGTTAGCTCCTCTAACCCTCGAGCTCGCCCGCGGTGGACGTCTATCGGAGACGACTGAGAGCGGCGGTGAAAGGTCGACGAAGTTGACGGTCCACTGTTCCTGGCGTCGAGGGATTTTGTTACGCCTTTTTTGAATCGCAAATTTCTTGATGATTGTGGGCTCCATATGATTCGAATTTGCTCCTGATTCAAAAAGACATGCAAAGAAGATGTGTGCATGCTCGATTCGTAAGAAATCGGCCGAGTGGTTATAATTTTGCAAGCTCAATTAGGTCTGTCCAGACTTAATGAAAGCGAGTTGAAGAAAGGATACACGAATGAAGATGTGATTTGATTTGATTTGAAATACGTTCAAATGTTTCTAAGATATGGAGTTTAAGATGGAAGATTAAGCTAACTAAACACATGATTAACCACGCTAATCGTGGCACGAGGATCGAGGAATAAAATCGTGAAGATGGAAGAGTAGATCTGGGGTAGTAGAGGTGTATTACCTCTGGTAGATGCTTCGACGGCCGATCTTTGCCGGAGCTGAACGCGCGCAAGGCGGCGATGTAAGGCGGAGCGAATGACTTGGAACTCCTCCCCGATGTTCCTTCTTCCATGCGGGCACCTTCGATCGGAGCTGTCACCTCCTAGACGAGCGGAGCGAGGTGAGGAAGAGAGGGGTCGACCACTGGATGCCTGAGCTGTAGGTGGTTATGAGAGAGTTGGTTGAAAACCACCAACTTTGGGGGTATATATAGGGACATTTCTTGAGCTTCAAGCTAGATCTAATGGTGGATGAGTATCTAGGTTGTTAGGCGATGAGATCCAAGGGATTAGATCGCTTGTAAAAGTTATAAGGTGTGCGGGGTAATTGGTTGAAGAGAGCCAGTTGGAACAAACTCCAGCACCGGCTTCTTGGAGAAGAAGCACCAGGTGCTGACACGTGTCAGCACCTGGTTGGCCAGATGTGGAAATTGCTTAGAAATTCAATATTAAATATTAAATAACGTTATTTTAATTAAGTGTAAAAACAAAAATGTAAATAATTAAATTATCTAATTTATAGAATAATTAATTTTTATAAATAATATATATTATTCGAAATATAAATATTATATTAATAAATAAGTTTACATAAATAGATTTTGGATTTTTAATTTAATAAATAAATAATTAAAAATCAATTTTGTATTTTCTTAATTATTAGAATAATAAATAAGGGTTGTGTGAATTTTTATGGACTTTAATAAATTAATTTACATATATTAATAAATATATGTATAAGTTATCCAATTCATTTTTATCTATAAATTAGGGATTTGGATTTTATTAAAATAATAAATAAGCTCCAAAAAATATGAAATAAATCAAGGTTAAATTACAAGATCATAAAAATAATTAGAAATTATGAAATTAATAAAAATATAAATAATGTGTTCTACATAAAATAAATAGCCCAGAAACCTCGTTGTCATTTGGTCCCAAAACCAACTTTTTGCAAACGGACTCCGAATTCAATGAAACCACTCTATTAATTAGAGAATAGTATTTTATGAACTTTAAAGGTGAGTAGAGTGAAATTGAAGTTCGTATGAAGAAGTTATGATGTTCAGAAGTTGAGAATTTGACAAATTAAAAGCTGGATTTCTTGGTATATATACATGGTAATATTTTTAACTTATTTTTATATTTTTATATACATTTTTAGAAATAATTAGGAAAAGAGTTTGGTGAAAAATATGTACATATGAATTAATTAAAAATCATTGAAGTTTTGTATTTATTTGATAAATAGTGAGAAGTACATGAAGTGTGTTTTAATTTATTTTTATGATTTTCTTTCCTGATCTCCCCCTACTTATTGGTTTGTCGACCAATCCATGCTGACTTGGTCTCGGGGGTTAGGTTATAAATATGCCTTGCAGTTATATTTATATTTATAAGTCATATTATATATATATATATATATTTCCAAGGGGTTGGGGAGTATGCACCCTGATGCATGCAATTTTACATGCACCGGGGCCTATATCTTCCATGTTTTTTTACTTTTTTAGAAAATAATATCATGTATATTCATCCCTATATCCCTCCTATATGCCATTCGAATTTCGTCAGAAACAGAGACTTCTATGCCTTCCATCTAGAACAGGTAATTTTAACGGTCTCAGAATTGTTGTAATCGACATGTTCTAGATGGAGGGCATAGGAGTCTCTGTTTCTGACGAAATTCGAATGGCATAATGGAAGGATATATAGATGAATATACATGGTATTATTTTTCAAAAAAGTAAAAAAACATGGAGGATATAGGCCCTGGTGCATGTAAAATTACATGCACCTGGGTGCATGCTCCCCAACCCCTATTTCCAATCTGCCTTATTTTCTTTTCTTCTTTATTTATTTACCTGATTTTGATGCTTAAAAGTGAATATTTATTCATGAATGAAGTTTTTATAAAAGATGGGAATTACTGTATATTTACATGTATTTGTTAAGGATTTTAAGACAAAATGCGACAGAAAAGTTAATGAATCATGAATTCATCAATAACACATATGATTAATATGGATAGTGCTATCCACATTATTCATATCCACGATAATTAAATCACAGTTAATCATCTTGGATCTCTATTCTCTTGTGCCCAAAAAATATGAATCACATTCACATTATTTACATATTTGATAATTAAATAACATTTAATTATCTTAGATAACTCTCCATATAATATGAATTAAAATCATATTATTCATGATAATTAAATCACATTTAATTATCAGTTTTCTCAATAATCGGATACATATATCAACAATGAAAATATTCTGAACTCTTTCAAGGATAATGCGCTTTCTCTGTGAATACTTGGAGATAAGGACATGGCGATTGTATTGTTCCGCGTATAGTGACTTGGATATTGAGATCAAATCTCAAATCCAGATCTTGTGGACCTCCTATAGATGCTTGATTAAATCTAGGCCGTATATCCAATCTTCTTATTGCATCTGAATTACATTCAGATCACTGTCCAACACTTGGATCAAGATAGATCACTTCTCTACTGAGAGGAGTCACTAAAATCCAGACCCATTTAATCATTCCCTGGAAGCATCATGGTTATACAATCGTTTATGATCACATCACCTCAGGTATTTCTAATATATGTACATCTTGCATACTGGAAGACCTAGAATAAACCCGAAGTATAAGATCAATTTTGTACTGTTTACTTCAGGGTTTTATCATAAACTTTCTCATTTGACTATTGGGAGTTGGTATCAATCATATGCTTTCTAAAAGCATATATGATACCCAGGTGTTGATCATATACTTTCCAAAAGCATATATCGAACCTACAAATTCAGTCAAGCTTCCAAAGCGAGACGACCGTGCACGAATTTGATTCTTCCCGATATCTCATGAGTGAGCCCATGTCTTCCGGTTCAGTAATGAACTTGTATGATCCCTTTGAGAGATTGTATTACTCATATGCCCTTATATTCACACCATCATGCTAGTGTATAAACCATGATTAGGTCATCAACCTATTGGTCTACCAAATATACATACTCAGACATATAGTAACACATCTGTCTCCGGCCAGAGGATGCGTGAACATGAGACAGGGGACTTTGGTTATCTCGTTCTCGTTAATTCAACTCTTTGATCGAACTTGTCTAACACCTCCGAATCTCAATTCCTATGCAGAGGACCTGCATCAAGAGGTCGGTTAGATACCAGTCTTTAGAGAAAGGATTGCCATCTCCTTCTCAGGCTGGAGATCATCTCTTAATAATCATTTAACGGTGCTTGATGAGTCCTCAATCTAACTCTTTAGATATTCATCATAGCACCATCCTCTATGATTCAATAATTGAATCAACAACTGTATGATCATCAAGACGGCCATAGTACATAACCCTAATTGTACTAAGGGACCTATTATGCAAATTAGTTATTCTTCATTTCAGATCAGGGAATGATATTTGCAATAACATTTATTGCATAATAGCTTGCCGTGGGCTCGCTTGTCCAACAAGCTGCTCAGGGGGAGCAGCTCCAAGCGAGCAGCCACCGCCACATTCATCCGACCATCATCGCCTCCATAGAAGCCCCCAGTTCAATACGCATCACCTCCACGAGTCTGCCTGGGCCCCCAGATCCTTCATCGGGTTAGCAGATCCCTTCCCTCACTCGATCGAAGTTCAACCCAGGCGTGTCCTTGCTGACCCCTTCCTAGCTGTTGGATCATCGAGGCTATGCTATATCTAATTCAAGCTACCTGATGTTGGCAACTTTTGGGCCGTTTGATCAGAGCTTCTGACACATCTGCCCCGCACGTCCTCGATGTTCTCTGTAGCCGTCAGATCTGTCATCAACAGCGATCAGAGCTGTACGTCTGACCAGCCTCCAGTGTGCGCCACGTGCCCTTGTCCTGGGTATATTTCACTTTCATCCCTGCATGTTTTTGCTTTATATTTAGTCCATTAATAAAATATGTAGTCAAGTACATTTAAAGTTTGGACCTCATAGTTTGTGGTATTTGCATTTTAGTCCTTCAAAATCTATCACGTGTGTCCCCACGTGTTCTTTGGGGTTATTTGCATTTGGTATCCTGAACCTTTATGCTGTTATGATTTGAATGTTAAGTATTAAAATGTGTAATTATGCCCCTGTGAACCTGGATCACGTTTAGTGCAAGTTTTGGTTAGATTATTTGCATATTTAGCCCCAAGCTTTATACTGTGTTATCTGTTGGGCCAGAAACTTAAAAAAATTGCGAATAGGTCCATGTGAACTGTGACTAATTGCATGCTTTGTATTGGACTTAATAAATATTAAATTAATTCAAAAAATCACCTAAAATCACTATTAGTTCCTGCTAGGGTGTAGTTTTTACTATTATTTTTTTGGATTAATTTGATTGCATTTTCTATTTTTTGAAAATTCAAAAAACCCTTTAAAAAATTCTTGTTTTCCTTACAATAATCCTAAAAATTCGAAAAATGCTTTAAAAATTCCATAAAAATTTTTGTGCCTTTCATTGTGTTTTAATTTTTGTATTAATTTTGTTTAAAATCCATTATAAAAACCCTAAAAATCTCAAAATAATCAAAAATCATATAAAATCAAGGAAAATTCTAAACATATCAATTTCAATTTTCATTTGTAGCTTTATACTTCTATTTTCTCATAAAATTGCTGGTCAAGACCTTAGAGCATTTTAGATATTTTTAATTTGCAATGTGGTCTTGGCTGTGTACAGTTTTGATTCTTGAGAACTTTTTGATTTTTTTTTTAAAATCATAAAAACTTTTTAAAAATCCAAGAAAATTACCGAAAACACTTTAAAACCCAGACTACCCAAAAATATTTTTACTTTAATTTTCTGACTATTTTTGGTTATCTAGAAAAATCCAAAAAGATTGTTGTGTTGCTTTATTTTATTTTTGTGCTTTGTGTGTTTCATTAAAAATTAAAAATCTAAAAATTAAAAATCTAAAAATTAAAAACCACTAAAAATTGTTTATTTCAAGAAATTTGACTACTTATTTTTTCTCTGCTCCTTGTGTTCGACCCTAGTGGCTATACCATGTAAATAAAAATAGCAAGTCGCTTACATCCTTTGATTATTTGATTTTTCCTTTAGTGGTTTTATTTTCTCGATTGAGCCGGCCTATTGATTGTTGTCGCAACGACCTTGGATTTATCGGATACTTAACCCCAATTGGTAGGTCGTTCGTCAAAATGGCATCATTGTTGGGGAGCACGACTTAGTAGTCTTATTTCATTTTTGCTCATTTTGCTTATCTATTTGTTATAATTATTTTTGACATCTTTTCTGTTTTACTTTTCGTGCAAGGAACTGCCCGAGGGACGCTTCAACTTACTGTTGGAGGAACCCATACCTGAGGAGGAGCAGAAGAGAAGGAGGATTTAGTTATATTAGATAGATTATTTTCATTTTCTACATAACTCTTTATTATTGTAATAATTAGACTTTGAATACTCTCTTTGGACTTAGACTTTAGGGTTTGTTTCACCGAGTACCGGTGTACTTGAGGGACCTCACCGCGATTTTCATAGTTTTATTTTTATCACATTTTATTTATTTTTGATTCTCAAGATTTTAGACCCGAGACTTAGGAACTTCTATTGATTGTGATATAATTAGCTAAGGCCCCACACTTAATTTCCTACATGTTCCTATAGATCATAATTAGACTTTGCTAAAATAAAATTGAAAAAGTTAACATATTGGGATTAGAGACCATGTGTCGAGAGAGGCCATATACATCGCTTGTAGGACCCATTATTGTGGGCACTGATTGGCATCGAAGACCGGACTCTGGTCTCTCTTCCCTATAGTTAGCTACTTGTTCTGCATGATTAATATAAGTTGCTCGCCTAAGGTCGATTTCCTCATGCATCATATAGGTAGTTTATTTCCTATCTTTACTTTTATACGTGGATCACCCTGCATGTAGAGTATTTGAGTCAGGTACGCATTTCTATCTCTTGATGTATTATTGTGTTTGATCGTGCATTAGCTTTTTCGACTTCCTTCCTCTGTTTATTGGACTCAAAATAATCAAGGAAATTAGAAAATTTGTTAGTCATTGTATTATTTTAGAAAAATACCTAAAAAAGAGATAACCAAATAAAATTGGGACTGCTAGTGTAGACTTGACCCTAAAATACACCTCATCGAAACATTCTAGTTTTGGGGAGAGTCACCCCCTCATTGGTTGATTTATCTACAGTGAGAGAGTGATCCACACACTAGGTAGAGCCACGCACAATATTTCTTCAGACTACTGGTCTTGTGATTAGTTGTTCTCTAGTGAGGATTCTACTAGGTAGTCGGTAATCGGTCCGGGACTTCCTTAGCAGATTGAGCAGATTGGGTAGCCGGTAAACGGTCCGCACCCATACTGGATGGGAAAAACTAGCTGTGAGATCAGGCCAGTCTCTTGGGAGTATTGGGCTCCTAAAAACTTGCTTAATTGCTCTGATAGATTGATTTGTCACCTTAATAAAAATTGAGAAGATTAACGACCGATCTTTCACGGTCATGAGCTCGAGTGTTGAGTAGGTGAACTTGGGGTTTGACTTCTTTTCTTATTTGCTTTCCAGATCCAATCCTCATAAATCCCCAGATCACGATGATAGGTACGAGGTCCCTTAGGCTGCCTTTGACAGCACCGCATTCAAGCACTCTTCTCCATTCATCTAGGGGCGACTTCAAAGATCCTAGACCCGCTCTCTGAACCCGAGTTTGCCACCACCGTGTTCCCCTTTAACCACCCTTCTACCAATCCTGAGGTGCTAGAGCAGAGGCCAGCATAGTTATTTGTTCACTTGACGGCACCTGAGTTGGGGTATTTTGTCTTTGCAGAGATCCAAGAGATGGCCAACAGTGAGGGACACACCGATGAGCAACCGTAGTGATCAGCGTATGTACTTGACCAGGCCGCCATCAACAACACACTATTAGCCTCCTTGGAGACCATGCAGCGATAGATCAGGGACCAGGGAGCATTTATGGCTGAGGTGCGACTAGAGCTGATGCAGATGCGAACCGACAGAGTAGAGCCGCAGAGACCAGCCGGTGGTGAGATACCAGCAGCTGAGGAGGAGACGGACGCCCAGATGACTAGCAAGAGCCAGCCAGACCACCACGAACTATGAGGTAGTTGCACAACCCTGGTGCGACCCTCACCCATCATTGGATTCATCTTCTAGAGATCCTGGGTGACTTCAACCTTTGCCCCCAGACCATCCAGTTACTGCCCAAGTTCCTTGGACTAGCCACCGAGGAGTCGCACCTCCATCTGCAAGAATTTGAGATGATCTACAACACTTTCCACGACAGATTCGTGGATTAGGACACAATCAATATGATTGCCTTCCCATTCTCCTTAGTTGATAGAGCAACCTACTGGCTGAAGTATTTGGGGAGGTATGTCACTACATGGGAGCATCTCTAGACTGAGTACTTGAACAAGTACTATCCTCTCGGCCGGACCAATGCAACGCGAGCTATGATCAACAATTTCGCCTTGATCCTAAATGAGCAGTTTCACGAGGCCTGGGATCGATTCAGAGAGCTCATTGATCGGTGTCCACATCACGAGATATCCAGGCCCAACATTGTGCAGAGCTTCTTTTGTGGGCTGACATCGAAGCTGCAGGGGCTAGTAAATGCCTCGTATGGAGGGTCCTATTTTTCCAAGGACGAGGATGAAGTCTGGGCCATATATGAGGAGATGGCAGAAAACTACATGGTGATGTCCCAGACTATGGTCTATACTCAGGGGAAGCCCCTCCCACGGGCCATGTCTTATCAGTGGATTGCACGCATAGATGTTGGTCCTTTTACTTCATCAGTAGTAGCACAAGCTGAGTCTTCAACCATTGATATGGGCATCATCAGCGAGAAGTTGGACCACATCGAGATCATTGAGAAGAAGTAGTTCCAGGGACATACCCAGATTATGTGTCTCCAGGAGGCACAGACGGCTTCCCAGCCCTGTCTCAAGTCACGGGCTGATCCCAGCAGTAGCTCTACCCAAACCTTCTGCCACATACTGCCTGGTTCACCACCTCCAGGCAGAGCCAGTCTAGCTGCTACAGCACTACCAACAACCACCACTATCTCCAGACACTCAGATGGTGGTCTACCAGTCGGATCAGCCCCTGGCAATTCTTCCCCCTCCACCCCTCAAGCAGG
Source organism: Ottelia alismoides (assembly GCA_037367405.1). Lineage (NCBI taxonomy): Eukaryota > Viridiplantae > Streptophyta > Magnoliopsida > Alismatales > Hydrocharitaceae > Ottelia > Ottelia alismoides. Next base: position 833,816 of record JAZKJV010001559.1, on the reverse strand, counting down.
AGCCATTGATGGAAGTTAATGGGATTTGGTATGACCAGTACCAGCAGCAGTCCGAGATCCGTCATGATCACCTGGGTTTCTGATGGACTGCTGGAGGCACCTCGTTCTAGCAGTAACCTCCATCTCAAGTCGGACAGAGCAGCCAGCAGTAGCAGCCCCATCACTACCACCAGCAGTACCAATAGCAGGGTCCTCGTCCCTATCATCAGGGACAACAGTGGAAGCAGCCACAACAACCTCAGCAGTATAACCAGCCTCCTCCTCACTGCCACCACCACCACCACCGGCAGTCTCAACCTCATTTCCAGCGAGGCAACCCGTCCGTTTCTCATGCAAATGTATATGAGAACCTAGCCCTTAACGACCTCGCCTGCTTACTATCTGATCAGCATGCATCCTTTTGGCGAGAGATGGATGAGTTCTGACATGAGATGAGGGAGATTATCAAGGGCAAGGCTACCATACCAGCTCAGATCGAACCTAACCTGAACAATCTAAAGAGAAAATCTGAGCAGGTACAATTCACAGAGACCACCACTCATAGTGATACGTTGGGTGATATTTCTTCCTATGTATTTGATGCTGATTTTGTAACACTTAGGAGCGGTAGGATGCCAGCCAGTGGTGCCTCGTCTGAGCGATGATCACATGGTGATTCCAGAGCACCTGACAAGGATGGTGGCGGTGCTGATGCCGCTCATGATGATGATGACGGTGGTGCTGAAGCCACCAAGGAGGTTGATCCAACCAACGGTATGAGGCCGTCATGACTCTAGTAGCAAACGGTGGTGCTGATGCCGCCAGTATTCCAGTTGCTTGGCCAGAGTGCAGTGATGATGCCGCAAGTCCAGATGCTTTGGGTGGTATTGATGCCACCAATTTACCATCAGTTGTGTTACTTCAGTTTGTATCTCAGGACTGAAAAATACAAAAAAAATGGAAAAATCGAAAAGAACAAGAATATGAATAAAGGAAAGGTTTCTATATCCGTTGTGAGTCCATTTGTATTGCATGATGATCTTTGGATTATAGTTTTCTACATGCACATGAGCCTATTCCTGGCCCACTCTGGAGAGGGTCCCGCCATCCCCTTCCTTCAAGCACCCCACTTAGGAAAGGGGACCAAAAATGAAAATCCAAAAAAGAGTCACCAATTAGAGTTCTACTAGCAGATGATTGATCGATTCCAGATACAACTGACACTGCAGGAGGTACTAGGGAACATCCCTCTCTTCCAAGAGACTTTGAGAGAGAAGATCACCATTCGCAGGAAGATAAGGAACCACAATGCATAGATCCATGTGCTTACTCGTGCCACTTGCTTCGTGATTCAGAACCGATTGCCAGCCAAGAGACCTGATGCAAAAGCTCCATATGTCAGATGTCATATCCACGAGAAGTGATTTGATCATACCCTATTAGACAACGACTCTTCTATCAACCTTCTTCCGGTAGTTTTACTCAACCAATTCGAGTTTGGACCTCTTGATGAGCCACAAAATCGGCCCATTAAGAGAGCAGAATTAGCACTTGGAATTGTCGTAGCAGTCGGGCCGAAATGGGCTCATCAAAAAGACCATCTCATTGATACATGTCAAATAAGAATGCGATGGTCATTAATTTTTTTTACTTGGTAAGATACCAAGGTCGAACTCAGGGACACGAGCCTCTCTCGTATTGATCGGATTTCTATTTATTTAACTAAGTGTTAAGTTGAAGTCATATAGGTCAAATGATGCAAGGAGACAACAATGCAATAACAATAAAGTAAACATGCATTTTTTATCAATTTTTATCAAGCAACTGAATGCCATGTAATGCAATGAAAATATGCCCTGAGCAAAATATGATCCAATTTCAAGTTCAGATAACAAACAGGCTTGATGAACACAACTAGAATAGGCACAAGTTAAAGATTTCATAGGCACATGGCAAATGAAATAATACATCAGAATTCATGTACCCAAAACAGAAAATTAAACATGCCATTAGAAAGTACATCAAGCAAGCTTCGAAATGGAACTGAAATCAACTGAAACGGAAACATGATGCTCAAGTTATGCAACAATGAAGATAAGGGCATAAATGCAAGAAAACAGGAAATGATAACTACAGAAAGGTCCCTGGGAAGGACTGAAATGAAAATAAAATAAATATAAGGACCTTCCCTGAAAATAAACCATGCGCGCGGGGGCCTTTCTGCAAATTGAAGAAATTCAGAGGGCTTCTCTGCAATTTTCCCCAGATAAGCACGTGCCAGGCACGTGCTATCTAGGCTCGGAAAGAGGCTCGGGATCGGCAGAGGCTCGACGGAGCTTCGGCTTTGCTCGGGGTATCCGAACCTCCAGGTCTGGTGACGATCAGGCTCGGCGTGGTCTCAGGGGTTGCCACGTAGGATCAGGACCTGTACGTAATATGTAGAAGGTGCGAGGGCGCCGATGCAAAAAGCCCACACCCACGTGCGTGAAGCACGTGAGCTCAAGCTCGGATGGGGGCGAGGTTCGGTGCTGCTTCGGGTGGCCGTAGGAGGTGGCTCGGGCCACGTGGTGGCTTGAGGTTGACTCGGGCGAGGCTCGGTTCCACCGAGCATCCGCGCTCCAGGAAGGCGACGTGGCTCCTCCAGGGCCGTTGGATCTCCGTCGTGGGGCGAGATCCAACGGTAGCTGCTTCTCCTTCCTCCTCGATGGCTGGCGGCGCGATTAGAACTCCGACAAAAGGCCTGGAGCTCCGCCGTGTCTCGCCGTTCTCGGTGAAGCTCAGGGAAGAATGCTGATGCTCTGGCGATGAAGGTCCAATGTCGGAGGAGCTGCCGGAGTGGTTGGACTACTCTGTCGACGCCCGATCGTCGGAGGCGGAGCTCTAGAACCTAGCTCTGCCCGAGGTCCGGCCAATGACAAGGGTAGACCTGCAGAAAGTGGTTAACGGTGTGTGCGTGCGAGCTGAGGTGAGCGATGGGCCTAAGGAGTGGAGAATCTGGAGCCCTAAGTGTATCCTCCTCCGCCTCCGGTGGAGGAGAAGGCCTGGGATGATAGGGGTCGCGACGGAGAAGGATGGTGATCGGAAGAGTCGGCGAGGAAGATGGGTTGATGGCGAAGCTAAATGGGTGGACAGTGGAGCGGGGGAGATTTTATAGAGGCTTAGAAAATTATGCAAAATAAAAAGAAAAACAAGAGAAGATCAGAGGACTTACCTGGCCGGAGATGAAGGTCGTGGCATGGGCTGGGCATCGGAGAAGAAGCCCGGGTCATCGCACATGCTGGACGGCCGTGCCAGCGAGCTCGGGCGATCGCCGGAGTGCCGCAACTCCGCCATTTAGAGGTCGGAGGGTCTCACCAGAGAGATCGTCGTCGTCGCTCAATCCGGCCACCTCCCCCTGTCACTGGGAGGTGGCGGAGGGCTGGGCGAACTCCCATGTAAAGGTGGATGGGGGTGAACGGAGGAGGGAGCGGCTTATTTGAAGGGGCGAGTGGCGGAGCTGATGATGGGAGTCGTGGGTTTCGAGGCAGATGTGGGGCGACTGGGAGGACTACGGGGGTCGTGGAGTGATGCGCGATGAAGAGGGGAGATGGAGGACCGTCGTGGGGCAACTAGCGATGGGAGATGGTGGCTGGTGAGGGCGAAAAAAATGGAAGGGGGGGGAGGTCTTCGCGTGATGGAGATCGTGGGAAAATGGGCGTCGTGAGGTAGGCGATGACTGATGGCCGTTGGATCTGGAGATCCAATGGCTGTCGAGTGGGCGCTATGCGACGGGTGTGATACGATCTCGGCCGATATGATTGGAGGACAGTGGTTGTGCCACATGTCGAGCTGCAAGACGGTCGCTGATGGACGGCAAGATTTAATTAGGACCTGCGATCGGATGGTGGAGGACCCGTCAGTAATGGATGGTGGAGATGGCGGATCAAGAGTGGGATCGAGTGGCCCTCCATGTGACATGTGGTGGCTTCTGGCTTAGGCGCTAACCTGTGATGATAGATGGGCCAAGGGTTAGATCAAACGGCTGAGAAGTTGGGAGCGCGTGGAAGGCAGCTGGCCGTTGGATCAAAAGGGCGATCCAACGGCCGGTTATGGAGGTGGAAGAGACAAAGGGGGCCGGGCCACGTGGCGCCCCCAGAATGGGCCACGTGGCCCAATCAGATTATTTCGAGGGAATTTTTGATTTTTGAGGGTGATAATGGCCGAATTTAAGAAAACTCAAAACATGAAAGTTGTAGATCTTGACGAGATCTACAAGTTTCATGTTGACCGAAACTAGAGAAGAGATTAAATGAAGACCCGAAATATTTTTAACGGTATTTTTAAGGCTAAAAATACCACAGATTTTTGTTTTGTCATTTTTTGTGATTATTAATTTATTTGAGACTCTGATAATTAAAGGACATTAATCGGAATTTATTGACACTCAGCTTAAGCAAGGGGGTTAAAAATGATAAATAAAGATGATGAAATCGAGTTTCATCACCCCCTATACTTAAACTATACTCGTTCTCGAGCATAAAAAAGAATGACTAAGTTGGATTAACCCCCTTGTGCATGTGAATATAGGATCCAATCTGCTCAAGTCAACTCGACTTTAGAGATCCAAAATTCTAGAGTTCAACCCAGCCTTAATCAAGAGGCTTCCAATTCCTCTACTTCTCTAGACTCTCTCTGATGTACATATAAGCTAAAGGATATGAAGTTTAGTGTTGACTGCAATTTCGAGAGTAGAGTCAAGTCTTCACCCAAAGTCTTAGTCCGAGAAAATCTCCTAAGGACCCAATCCTCAACACTAGGGAATAAATCCAATCTTGCATTCAATCCACCGTCTCCTTAGTTGTCATACTTAGAAAATGTAGATGGCAGGCCAGAAATGGAGGGCATGGGATTGTGTCAATTCTTCTCTCCCTCTCATTGGAACAAGGATTCTCTCTAGTGCCTTTTACGCAACACAATTTTTTTGGTGTTGATCAGTGCGTCCGTCAAGAGAAGTTGGAGCCGTCTGCACTTGTTTTCCTGGGAGTACACCGAGGTGTGTCTCTTTTGAGTACCTATCGTACCTTCGACACCCAGACTTGTAGCATTTACGATGCAGAGCCTTTTTTTGGTGCAAGCCCGACTTCTGGTCCTAATAGCGATGGTCCAAGTGGACACTTGAAAAGTTTGGGAGCGCTCGCCTTTGGTGGAAGCTCTTTGACATTTGACTTTGTGGAATGAGAGCTTTTCTTTGAATTTCATTGACTTGTATAATTTGTGGCTAGCTCCACTGCTTTTACCAAGAGTTGGCGCACACTGATCAACATTTTTATTTATTCACACCCCGGCACTTAGGTCAATATCAAAAGATTAGTATAAGAATCAAGTTCTCATACTGGCTAATAATGCTGACACTCAGGTTTCATGAAGCCTCCAAAGATTTTATCCCATCCTCGAGCATCATTAGATCAAATCCAAACTTGACTTCCTCATCCCGATTCCTCAAGTGAAAAATCAACTCATCTCATCAAAAACCGCAGTCGTGCATGTGCTGTGCTAATCATATTCTTTATGTCTGAGACTAAGCATGGAATATAGCATGCAAATCTAGAAACCTAGGGGAATATGGACGATTAAGTCAATGACCCTGATGGCTAAGGCTGGTTAATCCTAAAATCTCAAAGACCTTAAAAAGCTGAGTCTCCTTTATCATTTCATATCCTGGGTGGAAGTGTAAGTGTCGAGGATTAATCCAACTTCTTCATTCAAAAACAAGACACATTTTGTTTTAATTTTAATTTCAATTTTTTTTATTTTCAAGAGATATTATAACTGCCTAAACTTAATTAAGTAGCTACGTTCAGCCAGTATGGATGTAAGTACAGGCCGAAGCCCGTTGCTTGAGGACGGGGCCTTACGCGATGTCCTCTAAACCATCCAATCTGCTAAGGGCAAACCCTCACTGAACGAGGCTTTCTTAATTGGGCTTAGCAGTCACTAACAACTCCTAAAGGATTTTAGGGTTTTTCTCATTTTTATGGATTTTAATAAAGGTTAAAACACGAGTTAAACTCAACTTTCCTTGAAAAGAGAAGGTGATTTTTTCAAAACCATGTCACACAAATAAAAAGTTTTTCAAAACATTTTCAAAAGAATTTTTTAAACAAGGAAAAATCATTTTTGAAAATAGCGTAACATAATATCGAAAAACCGCGAAATTATTTGAGTTCTCTTAGTCCAAAGAGTTTTACCTTAGCCAAAAAGTTTTTAATTTTTCAAAATTTTCAGATTATAGCTAAAGTAAGTAAATTGTATATACGGTATACCCCCCTATCCTTAAACTTTGCTATGTCCTCATAGCACTAGATGATACAAGTCCATAGGTCCATTTAAGTACAGAGAAATATACGGGAGCTAAGAGGGCTCCCCCTATAATTAGGTTAGAATTAACCTAAGTATAAAGGCAAGAAAAGATGAGTAGAGAAATCACAGGGACTCGGGTCCCCCCTATACTTAGGCTGAGATTAGCCTAAGTATAAAGATGGAATTTGATGTTGGGAGAGACCCAAGGTGAACGAAGAAGAGGGATGGATATACAAGGGAGCGGATGAATCTTCGGAGAAGAAATGGAGGGACTAAGGTTTTGGATGTGTGTCGCAACAAACAGGGCTCAATCAAGCAAGCAAACCCTTAGTTTCAACAACTCACACATGAAACCAACCAAGGTTGGTTGATTATCTTGTTGGTTTTATTGATGATAAAACGTTAGATAATTACGCGGAGAAAAATGTGAAATAAAAACCAACGCGTAACCGAGGGTGTTGCTCTCCCAAAACCGATTTTTACTCCATTTTTTTGTTGACTTGCAATTAACAGTCCCAATTTTATTTAGAATTATCACTGAATTAAGGTTAGCACAAAATCAAGAAGTCATCGTCTACCATTCATTCCCTTTTTCCATTTAACCTAGGTGATCAAGCTAGGAAAACGAAACCGAGAAAAACCGCGTATTCGATAAAACCATGATCTAAGCCAAGCGAGAAATCATGCAGTGATTTGACAAAAACACGTGAAAAACTGGGGCCGTTTTGAAAACCAAATCCAACATGTATGCAAGTCGAAAAAGCCGCACCTAATCATGCATCTATTAGCGGTGATTGATTTTCATTAATTTTAGCTAAGTGATGCGAGATTATGTGCGTATAGAATTTAGTGTGTCCTACCTACGATCAAGCACGTAAAAATATGAAAAATAAAATGAGCTCGGAGAGCCGCGTGCCTAGTCCTAGGTCGACACTCAAGTGGGGACGATCCCCACACAACCACATTCGTTCAATTACACACGCGAGTCTTCGATCGAAGACCGCTGTAAAAGACGAGTTTATTACAAGTTCATGCATGGAAATTAAAATGCAAGACAAATTTTTTCTTTCTTCTCGATGTACTCCAAGCGGTTTCTGTGGTTCCTCTCAGCGGGAGACACCCGCTCCTCGCCTCCTTGATCCATCAAGGGCCCTGCCACAGAAACAATGATTAGAGATCAATTGAAAAGAAAATTTTATAATGCAAAAATGAATTGACAAATTGACCTATAAAAATAACACTAAATTAAATAAACAATAAATCTAAAAAATAAAAGAAATGAGTCGTGTCCCCGGCAACGGCGCCATTTGATGAGCCGCAAAATCGGCCCTTTAAGAGTGCAGAATTAGCACTTGGAATTGTCGTAGCAATTGAGCCGAAATGGGCTCATCAAAAGACCATCTCATTGATACATGTCAAATAAGAATGCGATGGTCATTAAATTTTTTTTACTTGGTAAGATACCAAGGTCGAACTCAGGGACACGAGCCTCTCTCGTATTGATCGGATTTCTATTTATTTAACAAAGTGTTAAGTTGAAGTCATATAGGTCAAATGATGCAAGGAGACAACAATGCAATAACAATAAAGTAAACATGCATTTTTTTATCAATTTTTATCAAGCAACTGAATGCCATGTAATGCAATGAAAATATGCCCTGAGCAAAATATGATCCAATTTCAAGTTCAGATAACAAACCGGCTTGATGAACACAACTAGAATAGGCACAAGTTAAAGATTTCAGAGGCACATGGCAAATGAAATAATACATCAGAAGTCATGTATCCAAAACTTAAACTAAACATGTCATTAGAAAGTACATCAAGCAAGCTTCGAAATGGAACTGAAATCAACTGAAACGGAAACATGATGCTCAAGTTATGCAACAATGAAGATAAGGGCATAAATGCAAGAAAACATGAAATGATAACTACAGAAAGGTCCCTGAGAAGGACTGAAATGAAAATAAAATAAATATAAGGACCTTCCCTGAAAATAAACCATGCACGCAGGGGCCTTTCTGCAAAATTGAAGAAATTCGGAGGGCTTCTCTGCAATTTTCCCCAGATAAGCGCGTGCCACTGATGAATCCACATTTCATCATCTTTATTCTATCATTTTGGCACCAAAAACCCTAGCAAATGCCTGTAAATAGCATTAAAATCATCATCTTAGCATTCATGCATGTGCATCTAAACAGTGTATAAATTACTGTAATTAAGGCCAAAATTATAGAATAAATAAAGAAAAGAAAAAGAATAAAATATTGCAAATATTTTATGACCCAAAACCCCCGAGACCTAGGCATCTTGATGAATAGGTCGACAAGGAATAAAGTAGGGGGAGATAAGGTCAGAAATACAGATAAAATACCTATACCTTCTATTCATTCTTTATTCATTTTGGGACCTATTTTTGGTTTCACTTTTTATACATCAAATAAAGAAACTTTGTACATGAAAGTTGTAGATAATTTAATAAAGAAAAATACAAAATTGATTTCACAAAAAAATCATGTACAGATAAAAAGTTATGGTCTGAATAAAAATCCAGAATGCCAACTTCCCAGACCCGTATCTCACAAATAAAAACTCCAAATGCAGCGTACTCACCTTTAATTGTATATAGAAGAAAATAATCTATCCAATGGTTGTGGTTTCGCATTTGGCGGAGCTACGGTTTGAAAGTTGAGTTTTGGACCCCTATTGTATACTTGTACTGATTAAAATATTCAATTTATTATTTATTCATTATTTTTATATTTTTATATTTTTATAATTTTGTAAATATTAGTTATAATATATATGTGCATTAAAATTAAAATAAAATGCCAAGACAAATAAAAATAAAAATACTTGTATAAAGACTACATAGGTATACTGCCTATATCTATACCTGTACAAAATACTCTTAGATTTTATTAAATATACAAAATACATCAATAAAATAAAATAAAAATATATTTATGTGTATAAAAGTATTTTATAATTTTATAAAATTATAAACAAAATTAAGGAAAGTAAAATACACAAAATAAAAATAAAATACTAAACTACATAGGTATTATACCTATATAAGGTTAAAAAGGCAACTTGTAAAAATAAATATCATAAAAATAAATAAAAATCAGAATAAAATACTACATAAAATTTTAAGTATTTTTTATTTTATAACTTTTAATTAATTCGGCCATTTAGTATTTTAAAATGAATTAACAAAAGATTTTTCCAGGGTTTTTCCTGGTTGGTCCACGTGGACCAACCATGCGCAAACCCTAGTTGACCCTGGTCAACTAGGTGACCTAGACCCTGTAGCTCTTGTCAGACCCGCTTTTGACCCTTCTTTCTCCATTTTTTCGAGGCTAAACCTTGCATTATTTCATGATCGAACCTTCTGACCTTTTGCTCCTCGGACATCGGGCATGCCCGCCCTGATGCTACTTTGGTCGAAGGAGCTCTGCACCAACCGCTCAGCCTCGTTCTTCTTCCTCTGACCGTCAACCCTTTAAAACCAAAAGCCAACTTCCTTTTGAAATTCGAACCGCAAAATCCAGCCAAACCTCCCCCCTTGACCTTGCTTGGAGTTCCCGGAGGTGACAGCTCCGTGGAGCGCTCGTCAGGGCGGTGGACCAGCCAAGTTTGGGGCGTGTTCCAACCTCTGGCGACCGCCGTCGAGGTACCCTCTTCCCTCGCCTGACCTGGGCTCGAGGCAGTGCTAACCTTTAGTTTTTCATCGTCGTTTTCTTTCTCGCATTCTCCCCTTCATTTCCCCCCATCGGTTCATCCCGTTCGTGCATCGATTCGCCAAATCGCTCACCCTCGCCGGAGTGCTCCTCCGGCCACCCATCGTCACTTCCCCTCGCGCATCGATTAGGTCCACTCCAGGTCCAGGCACTTTGCCCTGGACCTTCTAATGCTTTTTGCAGGTCCAAGCACAAACATGGAAGCCTGGAGGCGAATCTGGAGCTTCGACGGAGCTAGCGGAGCTCTATAGCTCCGCCGCCCTTCAGCGAGCCCCCCGGCCATCGTCGGGGCTTTTTGCCGCCACCAGTCGCTAGAGGAGGACCAGGGGACGCTCCACGTCCATTTTGAAGCTCTGACTACGCCGGAGGACGACGATCTGGAGCGGTGAAGTTCGCCTCACCGGCGTTCTTCGCTGTTCTTCCTCATCGCCTCCCAGCCATCGGATTGAGGAGATCTCCCAGGTCGAGCAGACGTCGTTGGATCGCGCATCGTCTCCACCGTCCGATCATCCCCAGATGATCTAATCTCAGCCGTTCGAGCGAAGCGTCGTCGACCCGTTGGATTCACGCCACGTGTATAAGTGAAGACCGGTAGCCGTTGGATCCGTGCGTCGATGGTATTTTGCATTCCAACCCTCGCGCCTTTTGTATTTCTTATTTAGTATTTAAACTTTCGTCTGTAGCGTAAAAACTTTGGTCTATTTGCATAGAGAACCCCACGCTTTCAATATTTGCATCCAGGTCCTTCGCCACGTCACCTCACGTGACCTGTACACGTGAGGTGTGGGCATTTTGCAGAGGGGCCCTCGGTCATTTGTGTATTTCGCTTTAGTACTTAAACTTTCCCATCACGTGTAAACTTTTTGGATATTTTGCATGTAGGCCCCCAGGGTTTGAGATATTACATTTCAGTCCTCGCCAGGCGCGTGCAAGTCACGCGCCCTGGTGGGAAAATTGCAAACGTACCGAGGCGGGTTTTGTAATTGCATTTTGGTGCTTTAAATTCGATACTCAGTTCAATATTTTGTGGAAATTTGCATGTATGCCCCTGGATGTATGTTAAATTGCATTTATACCCCTGCCAGGCCTGTGTGTTGATTGGATGCTTGTTGTATTTATTTAACTTATCATCTTAAATCCAAAAATTCCACAAAAATAGGATTAAGCTCTTGGACATGTGTACTTTAACGCTAGCATTTTAGTTTTTGATTTTATTTTATTTTCATATTTATTAAAAATCAAAAACATACTTTTTGTATACTGTCTAGCTTAGAAAATGCCAAAAAAATATTAAAACCTCTCCAAAAATTCCAAAAAAATTACCTAGTGTCTATTTTATCCTATTTTAGTGTCAGTCCAAAAATCATTAAAAATCTCAAAAGAAAAACACTAAAAATTTAAAAACACTCAAAAACTTCAAAAAAATATATAAAATAGTAGAAAACTCCAAAAATCAAAAACTCAGTTCCTATTTGTTCCTTATTTTGTCCTTTTTATTTGAAAAATAGTGTGAAAATTTTTAGCTACTGGTTGCTATTTTTAACTCCCATTTTATTCACAGCCAGCCCTTGTTTCACTGTTTTGCTTTATTTCAGTATTTAAAAATACCAAAAACATCTTGAAAAATCCCCAAAAATCACAAAAACAGTAAAAAATCCTAAAAATATTAAAAACAATTTATTTCTGAATTTTAGGTTATTTTTGCACATTTTTATAAATATTTTAGCTTGTCTTTTATTAGATTGTCTTTACTTTCCAATATTGAAAAAGAAATAAAAAAAATATAAAATATAAAATTATAAAAATCAGAAAATTAAAAACCAAAATACAAAATTAAAAATTAGATAAAAAAATAAAAAAAATAAAAACTAAAAACCGACAAAAATTCCCTTTGCTTGATTGCTTGGTGTAGACACATCACACACACACACTTAAGCACATTTGCTTGAACCACCCTGTTTGCTCCCTGTGTTCGAACTCTCTGCATACTTGACACTATACACCATTTGTGCAGAGTTAAAAATAAATTTTAACTCCACATTAGTTCTAATTTATTGATCTTTATTGTGGGTTAATTGTTGACTTTAGTCCGAGATTTATCGTGAGTCGCCACAGCGACGGTCGTCTCCGCCTTGTGTGAGACACCACTTTTAGACCACGTAAATTTTGGCTAAATCAGCCATGCACATGCTATCTAGGCTCGGAAAGAGGCTCTGGATCGGCAGAGGCTCGATGGAGCTTCGGCTTGGCTCGGGGTATCCGAACCTCCAGGTCTGGTGACGATCAGGCTCGGCGTGGTCTCAGGGGTTGTCACGTAGGATCAGGACCTGTACGTAATATGTAGAAGGTGCGAGGGCGCCGATGCAAAAAGCCCACACCCACGTGCGTGAAGCACGTGAGCTCAGGGTCGGATGGGGGTGAGGTTCGGCGCTGCTTCGGGTGGCCGTAGCAAGTGGCTCGGGCCACGTGGTGGCTCGAGGTTGACTCGGGCGAGGCTCGGTTCCACCGAGCCTCCGCGCTCCGGGACGACGACGTGGCTCCTCCAGGGCCGTTGGATCTCTGCCGTGGGGCGAGATCCAACGGTAGCTGCTTCTCCTTCATCCTCGATGGTTGGCGCGATTAGAACTCCGACAAAAGGCCTGGAGCTCCGTCGCGCCTCGCCGTGCTCGGTGAAGCTCAGGGAAGAATGCTGATGCTCTGGCGATGAAGGTCCAATGTCGGAGGAGCTGCCGGAGTGGTTGGACTACTCTATCGACGCCCGATCGCCGGAGGCGGAGCTCTAGAACCTAGCTCCGCCCGAGGTCCGGCAAATGACAAGGGTAGACCTGCAGAAAGTGGTTAGCGGTGTGTGCGTGCGAGCTGAGGTGAGCGATGGGCCTAAGGAGTGGAGAATCTGGAGCCCTGAGTGTATCCTCCTCCGCCTCCGGCGGAGGAGAAGGCCTGGGATGATAGGGGTCGCGACGGAGAAGGATGGTGATCGGAAGAGTCGGCGAGGAAGATGGGTTGATGGCGAAGCTAAATGGGTGGAAAGTGGAGCGGGGGAGATTTTATAGAGGCTTAGAAAATTATGCAAAATAAAAAGAAAAACAAGAGAAGATCAGAGGACTTACCTGGCCGGAGATGGAGGTCGTGGCCTGGGCTGGGCATCGGAGAAGAAGCCCGGGTCGTCGCACATGCTGGCCGGCCGTGCCAGCGAGCTCGGGCGGTCGCCGTAGCGCCGCAACTTCGCCATTTAGAGGTCGGAGGGTCTCACCAGAGAGATCGTCGTTGTCGCTCAATCCGGCCACCTCCCCTTGTCACTGGGAGGTGGCGGAGGGCTGGGCGAACTCCCATGTAAAGGTGGACGGGGGTGAACGGAGGAGGGAGCGGCTTATTTGAAGGGGCGAGTGGCGAAGCTGATGATGGGAGTCGTGGGTTTTGAGGCAGATGTGGGGCGACTGGGAGGACTACGGGGGTCGTGGAGTGATGTGCGATGAAGAGAGGAGATGGAGGACCGTCGTGGGGCAACTGGCGATGGGAGATGGTGGCTGGTGAGGGCAAAAAAATGGAAGGGGGGAGGTCTTCGCGAGATGGAGATCGTGGGAAAATGGGCGTCGTGAGGTAGGCGATGACTGATGGCCGTTGGATCTGGAGATCCAACGGCTGTCGAGTGGGCGCTATGCGACGGGTGTGATACGATCTCGGCCGATATGATCGGAGGACAGTGGTTGTGCCACATGTCGAGCTGCAAGACGGTCGTTGATGGACGGCAAGATTTAATTAGGACCTGCGATCGGATGGTGGAGGACCCGTCAGTAATGGATGGTGGAGATGGCTGATCAAGAGTGGCATCGAGTGGCCCTCCATGTGACATGTGGCGGCTTCTGGCTTAGGCGCTAACCTGCGGTGATAGATGGGCCAAGGGTTAGATCAAACGGCTGAGAAGTTGTGAGCGCGTGGAAGGCAGCTGGCCGTTGGATCAAAAGGGCAATCCAACGGCCCGTTATGGAGGCGGAAGAGACAAAGGGGGCCGGGCCACGTGGCGCCCCCAGAATGGGCCACGTGGCCCAATCAGATTATTTCGAGGGAATTTTTGATTTTTGAGGGCGATAATGGCCAAATTTGAGAAAACTCAAAACATGAAAGTTGTAGATCTTGATGAGATCTACAAGTTTCATGTTGACCGAAACTGGAGAAGAGATTAAATTAAGACCCGAAATATTTTTAAGGGTATTTTTAAGGCTAAAAATACCACAGATTTTTGTTTTGTCATTTTTTGTGATTTTTAATTTATTTGAGACTCTGATAATTAAAGGACATTAACCGGGATTTATTGACACTCAGCTTAAGCAAGGGGGTTAAAATGAGAAATAAAGATGATGAAATCGAGTTTCATCACCTCCCTATACTTAAACTATGCTCGTCCTCGAGCATAAAAAAGAATGACTAAGTTGGATTAACCCCCTTGTGCATGTGAATATAGGATCCAATCTGCTCAAGTCGACTCGACTTTAGAGATCCAAAATTCTAGAGTTCAACCCAGCCTTAATCAAGAGGCTTCCAATTCCTCTACTTCTCTAGACTCTCTCTGATGTACATATCAGCTAAAGGATATGAAGTTTAGTGTTGACTGCAATTTCGAGAGTAGAGTCAAGTCTTCACCCAAAGTCTTAGTCCGAGAAAATCTCCTAAGGACCCAATCCTCAACACTAGGGAATAAATCCAATCTTGCATTCAGTCCACCGTCTCCTTAGTTGTCAGATTTAGAAAATGTAGATGGCAGGCCAGAAATGGAGGGCATGGGATTGTGTCAATTCTTCTCTCCCTCTCATTGGAACAAGGATTCTCTCTAGTGCCTTTTACGTAACACAATTTTTTGGTGTTGATCAGTGCGTCCGTCAAGAGAAGTTGGAGCCGTCTGCACTTGTTTTCCTGGGAGTACACCGGGGTGTGTCTCTTTTGAGTACATATCGTACCTTCGACACCCAGACTTGTAGCATTTACGATGCAGAGCCCTTTTTTGGTGCAAGCCCGACTCCTGGTCCTAATAGCGGTGGTCCAAGTGGACACTTGAAAAGTTTGGGAGCGCTCGCCTTTGGTGGAAGCTCTTTGATATTTGACTTTGTGGAATGAGAGCTTTTCTTTGAATTTCATTGACTTGTATAATTTGTGGCTAGCTCCACTGCTTTTACCAAGAGTTGGCGCACACTGATCAACATTTTTATTTATTCACACTCTGGCACTTAGGTCAATATCAAGAGATTAGTATAAGAATCAAGTTCTCATACTGGCTAATAATGCTGACACTCAAGTTTCATGAAGCCTCCAAAGATTTTATCCCATCCTCGAGCATCATTAGATCAAATCCAAACTTGACTTCCTCATCCCGATTCCTCAAGTGAAAAATCAACTCATCTCATTAAAAACCGCAGTCGTGCATGTGATGTGCTGATCATATTCTTTATGTCTGAGACTAAGCATGGAATATAGCATGCAAATCTAGAAACCTAGGGGAATATGGACGATTAAGTCAATGACCCTGATGGCTAAGGCTGGTTAATCCTAAAATCTCAAAGACCTCAAAAAGCTGAGTCTCCTTTATCATTTCAGATCCTGGGTGGAAGTGTAAGTGTCGAGGATTATGCCAACTTCTTCATTCAAAAACAAGACATATTTTTTTTAATTTTAATTCCAATTTTTTTTGATTTTCAAGAGATATTATAACTGCCAAAACTTAATTAAGTAGCTACGTTCAGCCAGTATGGATGTAAGTACATGCCGAAGCCCGTTGCTTGAGGACGGGGACTTACGCAATGTCCTCTAAACCATCCAATCTGCTAAGGGCAAACCCTCACTGAACGCGGCTTTCTTAATTGGGCTTAGTAGTCACTAACAGCTCCTAAAGGATTTTAGGGTTTTTCTCATTTTTATGGATTTTAATAAAGGTTAAAACACGAGTTAAACTCAACTTTCCTTGAAAAGAGAAGGCGATTTTTTCAAAACCATGTCACACAAGTAAAAAGTTTTTCAAAACATTTTCAAAAGAATTTTTTAAACAAGGAAAAATCATTTTCGAAAAAAGCGTAACATAATATCGAAAAACCGCGAAGTTATTTGAGTTCTCTTAGTCCAAAGAGTTTTACCTTAGCCAAAAAGTTTTTAATTTTTCAAATTTTTCAGATTATAGCTAAAGTAAGTAAATTGTATATACGATATACCCCCCTATCCTTAAACTTTGCTATGTCCTCATAGCACTAGATGATACAAGTCCATGGGTCCATTTTAGTACAGAGAAATATACGGGAGCTAAGAGGGCTCCCCCTATACTTAGGTTAGAAATAACCTAAGTATAAAGGCAAGAAAAGATGAGTAGAGAAATCACAGGGACTCGGGTCCCCCCTATACTTAGGCTGAGATTAGCCTAAGTATAAAGATGGAATTTGATGTTGGGAGAGACCCAAGGTGAACGAAGAAGAGGGATGGATATACAAGGGAGCGGATGAATCTTCGGAGAAGAAGTGGAGGAGGGACTAAGGTTTTGGGGTGTGTGTCGCAACAAACATGGCTCAATCAAGCAAGCAAACCCTTAGTTTCACCAACTCACACATGAAACCAACCAAGGTTGGTTGATTATCTTGTCGGTTTTATTGGTGATAAAATGTTAGATAATTACGCGGAGAAAAATGTGAAATAAAAACCAATGCGTAACCGAGGGTGTTGCTCTCCCAAAACCTATTTTTACTCCATTTTTTTTGTTGACTTGCAATTAACAGTCCCAATTTTATTTAGAATTATCACGGAATTAAGGTTAGAACAAAATCAAGAAGTCATCGTCTACCGTTCATTCTCTTTTTCCATTTAACCTAGGTGATCAAGCTAGGAAAACGAAACCGAGAAAAACCGCGTATTCGATAAAACCATGATCTAAGCCAAGCGAGAAATCATGCAGTGATTTGACAAAAACACGTGAAAAACTGGGGCCGTTTTGAAAACCAAATCCAACATGTATGCAAGTCGAAAAAGCCGCACCTAATCATGCATCTATTAGCGGTGATTGATTTTCATTAATTTTAGCTAAGTGATGCGAGATTATGTGCGTATAGAATTTAGTGTGTCCTACCTACGATCAAGCACGTAAAAATATGAAAAATAAAATGAGCTCGGAGAGCCGCGTGCCTAGTCCTAGGTCGACACTCAAGTGGGGACAATCCCCACACAACCACATTAGTTCAATTACACACACGAGTCTTCGATCGAAGACCGCTGTAAAAGACGAGTTTATTACAAGTTCATGCATGGAAATTAAAATGCAAGACAAATTTTTTCCTTTCTTCTCGATGTACTCCAAGCGTTTTTTGCGGTTCCTCTCAGCGGGAGACACCAGCTCCTCGCCTCCTTGATCCATCAAGGGCCCTGCCACAGAAACAATGATTAGAGATCAATCGAAAAGAAAATTTTATAATGCAAAAATGAATTGATAAATTGACCTATAAAAATAACACTAAATTAAATAAACAATAAATCCAAAAAATAAAAGAAATGAGCCGTGTCCCCGGCAACGACGCCATTAGATGAGCCGCAAAATCGGCCCTTTAAGAGTGCAGAATTAGCACTTGGAATTGTCGAAGCAGTCGGGCCGAAATGGGCTCATCAAAAAGACCATCTCATTGATACATGTCAAATAAGAATGCTATGGTCATTAATTTTTTTTACTTGGTAAGATACCAAGGTCGAACTCAGGGACACGAGCCTCTCTCGTATTGATCGGATTTCTATTTATTTAACTAAGTATTAAGTTGAAGTCATATAGGTCAAATGATGCAAGGAGACAACAATGCAATAACAATAAAGTAAACATGCATTTTTCTATCAATTTTTATCAAGCAACTGAATGCCATGTAATGCAATGAAAATATGCCCTGAGCAAAATATGATCCAATTTCAAGTTCAGATAACAAACAGGCTTGATGAACACAACTAGAATAGGCACAAGTTAAAGATTTCATAGGCACATGGCAAATGAAATAATACATCAGAATTCATGTATCCAAAACTGAAAATTAAACATGCCATTAGAAAGTTTCAAGCAAGCTTCGAAATGGAACTGAAATCAACTGAAACGGAAACATGATGCTCAAGTTATGCAACAATGAAGATAAGGGCATAAATGCAAGAAAACATGAAATGATAACTACAGAAAGGTCCCTGGGAAGGACTGAAATGAAAATAAAATAAATATAAGGACCTTCCCTGAAAATAAACCATGCGCGCGGGGGCCTTTCTGCAAATTGAAGAAATTTGGAGGGCTTCTCTGCAATTTTCCCCAGATAAGCACGTGCCAGGCTTGTGCTATCTAGGCTCGGAAAGAGGCTCGGGATCGGCAGAGGCTCGATGGAGCTTCGGCTTGGCTCGGGGTATCCGAACCTCCAGGTCTGGTGACGATCAGGCTCGGCGTGGTCTTAGGGGTTGCCACGTAGGATCAGGACCTGTACGTAATATGTAGAAGGTGCGAGGGCGCCGATGCAAAAAGCCCACACCCACGTGCGTGAAGCACGTGAGCTCAGGGTCGGATGGGGGCGAGGTTCGGCGCTGCTTCGGGTGGCCGTAGCAGGTGGCTCGGGCCACGTGGTGGCTCGAGGTTGACTCGGGCGAGGCTCGGTTCCACCGAGCCTCCGCGCTCCGGGACAGCGAATTGGCTCCTCCAGGGCCATTGGATCTCCGCCGTGGGGCGAGATCCAACGGTAGCTGCTTCTCCTTCCTCCTCAATGGCTGGCGGCGCGATTAGAACTCCGGCGAAAGGCCTGGAGCTCCGCCGCGCCTCGCCGTGCTCGGTGAAGCTCAGGGAAGAATGATGATGCTCTGGCGATGAAGGTCCAATGTCGGAGGAGCTGCTGGAGTGGTTGGACTACTCTATCGACGCCCGATCGCCGGAGGCGGAGCTCTAGAACCTAGCTCCGCCCGAGGTCCGGCCAATGACAAGGTTAGACCTGCAGAAAGTGGTTAGCGGTGTGTGCGTGCGAGCTGAGGTGAGCGATGGGCCTAAGGAGTGGAGAATCTAGAGCCCTGAGTGTATCCTCCTCCGCCTCCGGCGGAGGAGAAGGCCTGGGATGATAGGGGTCGCGACGGAGAAGGATGGTGATCGGAAGAGTCGGCGAGGAAGATGGGTTGATGGCGAAGCTAAATGGGTGGATAGTGGAGCGGGGGAGATTTTATAGAGGCTTAGAAAATTGTGCAAAATAAAAAGAAAAACAAGAGAAGATCAGAGGACTTACCTGGCCGGAGATGGAGGTCATGGCCTGGGCTGGGCATCGGAGAAGAAGCCCGGGTCGTCGCACATGCTGGCCGGCCGTGCCAGCGAGCTCGGGCGGTCGTCGGAGCGCCGCAACTCCGCCATTTAGAGGTCGGAGGGTCTCACCAGAGAGATCATCGTCGTCGCTCAATCCGGCCACCTCCCCCGGTCACTGGAAGGTGGCGGAGGGCTGGGCAAATTCCCATGTAAAGGTGGACGGGGGTGAACGGAGGAGGGAGCGGCTTATTTGAAGGGGCAAGTGGCGGAGCTGATGATGGGAGTCGTGGGTTTCGAGGCAGATGTGGGGCGACTGGGAGGACTACGGGGGTCGTGGAGTGATGTGCGATGAAGAGGGGAGATGGAGGACAGTCGTGGGGCAACTGGCGATGGGAGAAGGTGGCTGGTGAGAGCGAAAAAAATGGAAGGGGGGGAGGTCTTCGCGAGATGGAGATCGTGGGAAAATGGGCGTCGTGAGGTAGGCGATGACTGATGGCCGTTGGATCTGGAGATCCAACGGCTGTCGAGTGGGCGCTATGCGACGGGTGTGATACGATCTCGGCCGATATGATCGGAGGACAGTGGTTGTGCCACATGTCGAGCTGCGAGACGGTCGCTGATGGACGACAAGATTTAATTTGGACCTGCGATCGGATGGTGAAGGACCCGTCAGTAATGGATGGTGGAGATGGCTGATCAAGAGTGGGATCGAGTGGCCCTCCATGTGACATGTGGCGGCTTCTGGCTTAGGCGCTAACCTGCGGTGAAAGATGGGCCAAGGGTTAGATCAAACGGCTGAGAAGTTGGGAGCGCGTGGAAGGCAGTTGGCCGTTGGATCAAAAGGGCGATCCAACGGCCGGTTATGGAGGCGGAAGAGACAAAGGGGGCCGGGCCACGTGGCGCCCCCAGAATGGGCCACGTGGCCCAATCAGATTATTTCGAGGGAATTTTTTATTTTTGAGGGCGATAATGGCCGAATTTGAGAAAACTCAAAACATGAAAGTTGTAGATCTTGACGAGATCTACAAGTTTCATGTTGACCGAAACTGGAGAAGAGATTAAATGAAGACCCGAAATAATTTTAAGGGTATTTTTAAGGCTAAAAATACCACAGATTTTTGTTTTGTCATTTTTTGTGATTTTTAATTTATTTGAGACTCTGATAATTAAAGGACATTAACTGGGATTTATTGACACTCAGCTTAAGCAAGGGGGTTAAAAATGAGAAATAAAGATGATGAAATCGAGTTTCATCACCTCTTCGATAGAGCAGGAAAGTCCTTCTGTTTGCTGATATATCCGTCAAGAGGCCAAAGTGGTTATTGAAGGACATGATCATCACAATTCAGGGTCGGAAATTCCTTGTGGACTTTGTTGTATTGGACATGGAGATCCCTGAGTCTATGACAGATACCCCCATCTTACTAGGACACCCATTCGTGGCCACAACCAAGGAGGTGTTCGATCATGATAATGGGAAGGTATAATTTCACATCGAGGGTAAACGTGTACAAATAGAGATGATCAAGGAGACCATAGCAAGAGATTCAACCTGCTCCGAGCAGTCGAGTGATTCATAAAAGATAATAGATGTAGAGCGAGACGTCCACCAGGAGTGATCACAGACGATGAGGCAGTTTGGTCAGACCCCGTATCACGAGCTCTTGTCACGCTTTCAGACACTACAGATTTACAGATTTTAGTAGATGAGAGTTTAGAGAGCACACTCTTGGCATCGAACACATTTGAGGTTGATGATCATGGTCGGGATAGCGAAGCAGAGTATATTTCATGTTCTTCTGATTCTGATTCGTCAGATTCAGGCATTGATTGGGATCACTTTGATGATTATTTGCCATGTCTGATTCCTTCAGAGCTGATAGCTAGGGCGGGAAGCGAGTCAGCACAGATTACAGATACATCAAGAGGGTCACCTTCGTCAGATTCACGAATGCAGCGAGAGTTCTCTGACGTAGACGTGGTTGCCTTCACTTAGACATTTCAAGATCCAAATTTGCCATCTCCCTGTTATCCAGAACTAAAAAACTTGCCGCAGTTAATGAAATACATATTCTTTGCGGGTGAGCCAGAGATGTTCCTAGTCATTATCTCAATGGATTTGACTGGAGATCAAGAATCTCATTTGATGGAGGTTCTTGAAAGAAACTGCAAGGTGATTGGATGGAGCGTAGCTGATCTCCAGGGGATATGTCTGCCCATGTACTCCCACCACATTTATCTTGAAGAGGACACCAAGCCATCACGTGAGTTCCAGCGACGACTGAACCCGAATCTTTGAGATTTGGTCATGAAGAAGATATCAAAGTTGTGGAGCACCGATTTTATCTACCCCATCTCCGACTCCAAGTGGGTTAGTCCATTACAAGTGGTACCCAAGAGGACGGGAATCGCTACAGTTTTGAGCGAGTCTGGAGAGAAGATATCTACCCGGGTACCTACTTCTTGGAGGGTCTGTGTTGACTACAAATGATTTAATCAGACCACCAAGAAGGATCATTTTCCGCTGCCATTTATTGATCAGATTATCGAGAGGCTAGCTGGGAAGTCAATACTGTTTCCTTGATGGGTATTCTGGATACAATCAGGTGGCCATAGCGCCCAAAGATCAGCATTCACCTGTCCGTTTGGGATGCATACCTTTAGATGGATGCCCTTTGGTTTATGTAATGCCCCGGATACATTCCAAAGGTGCATGCTTTCCATCTTTTCGAACATGGTGGGTGATTGTTTGGAGGTCTTCATGGATGACTTTTCCGTCTATGGCAATGGGTTCGATGCTTGTCTTGACTGCCTAGACCGTGTACTTAAGCGCAGCATAGAGGTTCATCTTGTATTATCTTGGGAGAAGAGTTACTTCATGGTGACTCAAGGGATGGTGCTTGGCCATATCATCTCCAACAAGAGCATGTAGGTCAATCCGACCAAGGTGGATACCATCAAGAAACTCAATCCACCATCTAATTTGCGACAGTTGCAGTCTTTTCTAGGGCATGTCAGTTTCTACCGATGATTCATTTAGTATTTCAGTCGTATTGCCCGACCGCTTATTGATTTGCTGACCAAGACACCGAGTTCATTGTAGATGATAAGTGTCTAGTTTCATTCGAGTCTCTCAAGGGACTAGTTGTTGAGTCTCCTGTCCTTCAGCCACCTGATTGGTCTCTCCCATTCGAGATCATGACAGATGTTGTTTATTTTGCCATAGGGGCTATGCTAGGACAAAGGAGGGATGGATAACCGTATGCCATTTACTACGCTAGCCGGACCTTGGATGAAACTCAGTGGAACTACAGCATCACTGAGAAGGAGATGCTAGCCGTAGTTTTTGCTTTGGATAAGTTCATATCATATATTCTTGGATCTGGAGTGACTATCTTTATAGACCACACCACCATCCGATACCTCATGGCAAAGAAGGATTCCAAAGCTAGATTGATCAGATGGATCCTTCTACTCCAGGAGTTTGATGTTAAGATTAAGGATAAGCATGGAGTCAAGAATGTGGTGGTGGATCACCTCTCCCATTTAGAGAACTTTGAGGATTCTGATCAGATCGCACCTATTACAAAGACCTTCTAAGACGAGGCGGTTCTTGCTATCACCTCGCTCCCATGGTATGCTAACATTGTGAACTATCTTGTCACCAAGAAAGTTCCACAAGGTTGGCCCATATAGCGACTTGATACTTTCCTTGCTAAGGCCAAGTCGTACAATTGGGAGGATCCCGTCCTTTATCATGAAGGTGGGGATAGTGTGTGGCATCGGTGCATTCCTCAGAAGGAGCACCACAACGTCCTCACATACTGCCATAAGCTTGAGGCAGGAGGACATCATTAAGGAAGGAGGACAGCACATAAAGTGCTCCAATCCAGCCTATGGTGGCCTACTCTCTTCAAGGATTATGATGAATTTGTAAAGATGTGTACTGACAATTAGAGGATTGGCACTTGTGGACAATGTGACATGATGTCGATGCATTCCATTCACTTCTGTGAGATTTTTGACGCACGGGGAATCGATTTCATGGGTCCATTCCCTAAGAGTCAGGGATTCAAGTATATTCTACTTGATGTAGATTATGTGAGTCGTTTGGTTGAGGTCATCGCTACCCGAGCCGCAGATGCTAGGACCGTATGTAGATTTTTGAGGAAAAATATCATTTCACGGTTCAGGGTACCTAGATTTTTTATATCTGATGGGGGAGTCACTTTATCAATGAAAAGGTAATGACCCTTGCTAACGAGTTCAGCATTGACCATCATGTTGCCACCCCATATCACCCTCAGACCAATGGACTTGCTGAAGTATCGTAGTGGAAGCCAAAAATGAGGTAACTGAGGAAAAGGGATATACAAACGAAGGAACAAAAGAAGTGAAAATGAAATCAACGAAATCACCTGGTCCCCCCTATACTTAGGATAAGGCATCCTAAGTATAGAAAAAAATGTGGCCAAAAGTTAGGGACCAGTGATTAGTGTAAAAGAAAGGAAAACAAAAGGAAAGTAAAAAGAACAAAAATCAAAAGACGAAAATCGATGAGAAATCTGTCCCCCCTATACTTAGGATCTGGTATCCTAAGCATATAAGACGAGCAAAAATTGGGGATGATTGTGGACTACGAAGAATATACAGGTGGTGTACTCCAGAAAATTGAAAGGCTCATATGTCTCTGTATAGGATGAAATAAAGTGGAAGAGTATTCATGCATCCTGTTCAAAGTAGATCACCTCAACATGGGCTAGATGATTAGTAGTCTCCACGAAGTGCTTCAGCATCTGCCCATTCACCACGAATGGCTATGCACCAGGTGACACATCTAATATATCAATACTACCATTGTCGTGCACCATTATGACTATGTACGGTCCTTCCCACTTGCTCTTCAATTTTCTAGGAAAAAATCTCAATCGTGCATTGAACAACCATACTTTCTGCCCAAGAACAAAGAACTTGTGCCGAATATGTCTATCATGCCATCTCTTCACTTTAAATGAGGGTGTTCTCATATGCCTGATTTCGAATCTCTACTAGCTCATTCAGATCAATCTTCCTCTTGGCTCTTGCTTCTGCATCTCAAGTGAAATCTCTCTAATAGCCCATTCAGATTTGTGCATGATCTCTTCGGGCAAATGGCATTGCTTCCCATAAACTAGTCTGAAGGGTGAAGTACCTAAGGGAGTCTTTTATGCAGTACTATATGCCTAAAGAACCTGATTTAGAAGATGCGACCAGTTCTTCCTATCCGGTCTTACTAATTTCTGAAGAATGGATTTCATCTCCCTATTTGAAACTTCTTTTACATCGTTCGTTTGTGTGTGGTAAGGAGAAGCTACTCTGTGATTAATGCCATTTATCTTCACTAGTTTTTTCACCTCTTTATTAATGAAATAGCTAACCCCATCTGAAATAAGAATACGTGGAATACCGAACTGTGAAATAATATGTTCCCTCAGGAACCTGCATACTGTCCTACTGTCAACGGCTCGTGTGGGTATAACCTCCAACCACCTACTAACATAATCCACAGCAAGGAGAATGTACTCAAAGCCACTGTTGGAAGGAAATGATCCCATAAAATCTATGCCCCATGTGTCTAAGATCTCACAAATAATAACATGTTGCATAGGCATCACATCGCTATCATTGATTGTCCCTACTGCTCTCTAACAATCTGGACAACTCTTCAGGAATGTGCAAGCATCTCTAGTAAGTGTCGGCCACCAAATTCGGCTCTAAAGTACCTTATGTGATGTCCTCTTCCTTGAATGATGTCCCCCTGCCTCTTAGGAATGGCACAGTGTGAGGACACTGTTGTATTCCTTCTGAGGAATACATTACCTGTAAACACAATCTGGTCCCTCACAAAAAAGAATCAGATCCTCCCAGTGGTAGTATCATGCCTCGGAAACTAGCATGTCATCTCGATCCTTCAGCCAACCCTATGGACTCTTATGTGTAACCAGAAAGTTAACTATATCTGCATATCATGGAAGCTCTATAACTGCAAAGATACTCTTGTCTAGAAATCTCTTTGCAATCTCTAGTGTGTATTCATCTCAAGACTGCTTTATCTATAATCGGGAGAGGTGATCAACTAGCACGTTCTTTACCCCAGTTTTATCTCTAATGTCCAAATCAAACTCCTGAAGTAAGAGAATTCATATAAGAAGGCGTGCCTTGGCATCTTTCTTCTCCATCAAAAATCTTCTAGTTGAACGATTTGTAACACTATAATCTTTGAGCTAAGAAGATATGATATGAATTTATCCAATGCGAATACCACTGCCACTATCTCTTTCTCTGTCACTATATAATTGCGTTGAGCATCATCTAAAGTACGGCTGGCATAGTGGATAGCAATAGGAAGTCCATTCCTCCTCTATCCTAATATAGCCCCGATCGCAAAATCTAAAGCATCCGTCTTGATCTCAAAGGGAAGAGACCAATCAGGTGTCTATAGGACATGAGCATTGATAATAATCTCTTTCAACATGAGGAAGGCACTAAGACACTTGTCATCTAACAAGAATTTGATGTCTTTGCCTAAGAATTATGTTAACGGTCAGGCAATCTTAAAAAAATTCTGGATGAACCGCCAGTAAAAGTCAACGTGCCCAAAAAAAGACTGTAATTGCTTGATGCTGGATGGTGGTTCGAGATGCCTGATGACATCACCTTGGCAGGGTCAACCTCCGTGCCTCTCTAGAGATGACATGCCCTAACATGATCCTGTTTGTAACCATAAAATGGTTCTTTTCCCAAGACAAAACAAGATCTACCTCACAACATTTCTAAGAACTTGGTCTAGGTACGCTAAACAATCGTCAAAGGACTCACCATAGACCGAAAAATCATCCATAAAGACCTCGAGAAAATCACCAACCATGTCTACAAAAATAACAAGCATGCACCTCTGGAATGTAGAGGGAGCATTACATAATCCAAAGGGGCATCCATCTAAAAGCATATGTGCTGAAGGGACATGTGAAAATGGTCTTCTCCTTATCTTCAGGAGCAATAGTAATCTGGTTGTATCTGGAGTAACCTGGTCATATGAATTAATTAAAAATCAATGAAGATTTGATATTTATTTGATAAATAGTGAAGAGTGTATAGAGTGTAGAATTAATTATTTTTTATTGTTTTCTTTCATTATCTCCCCCTAATTATTGTTTGTCGACCAATCCATACCGAATTGGTCTCGGGGGTTAGGTTATAATTATACCTTTCAGCTATATTTATCTTATAAGTCACATTGTACATATATACATATTTACAATATGCCTTCTTTTTATTTTCTTTGTTTTTATTTTTTTATTTATTTTCATGTTTTTAATGCATAAAAGTGCATTTTTTCATAAATATGATTCTGTTAAAAGATGGAAGAAATGAATATTTACATGTATTTGTTAAGGATTTTAAGACAAAATGCAAAAAGAATGTTAAGGAATCATGGATTCATCAACCTACACCAACTTTCTTTTTGATTGCATCATTCCAAATCCGATCTTTACGTGTGTGTCCACACATCCAACTTAGCATTTCAATTCTACTACAACCATTCTCTACACATCACCCTGTGTGTTTGGTAGTAAGAAAATTTGTATAGATTCATTAATCTAAAATTGAAAAGACAATTGATTGAACTCTCACGGTCTTCACTTATGTTAAGTTTGTGTATTGAGGGTTTGTATTGTGTTTGATTGCTAGTGTTATAGATTCCTTTTCGCACTCCATGCCTTCATTTCAGTTTCTTTTTCTTGTTTGACCTCGTGTTCTCACATCTTTCCTCTTGCTATCGAAGATGTCGAACTAGAGTATTTTATTCCTAGACTTTGCGAGATTATCTTTATAGACTCCATTTTGTTCATTTTCACACATTCAGCATGACTCTCTTCCCGAATTCACTTCTTCTTCCACATCTCCACTTCTATAGCCAATAAATCCCCTATTTGAGATTGACCCTAATCTCAAACTATCATATGAGACTCCAGATTTTCTGAGGACTAATCGAGTGCCTTACACTTTTACAGAGACCGATTCATATTCTGAGGACTTGATGGCACCACCGCATGGAAGGGACCAAATTATTGAGCAACATGAGATCAATAGTATGATGTTGGCATCCATTTAGTCCATTACGACCCAACTTACTAAGAAGGCCAACATCCATGTCGATCTTCGTGACATGATCTTAGAGCTGAGACAAGACATGGGAGAGAGAGTGATGAGGATGGACAGATTAGAGGAGGTACGAATGAGGGAGCCGAGCCTGAGTAGCTGAGAGTGGAGCTGAAGCCTACGCTTGGAGATGCCTATAACCCAGGTGTAGGACATACGATAACATGGATACATATACATGTGGTTCATGGGCATTTCGAGCTGAATCCCACTATTCTTCCTTTACTCCTGATATTCCACGACACATTGATGAGGAGCCATATATTCACCTCCAGTAGTTTGATCACATATGTAGCACCATCCACTACCCTAACATCTTGTTAGAGGTAGTGAATATGACATCCTTCTCATTCAGTCTTATAGACGAAGCCTTTCTTAGATTAATCATTTAGGAAAGGTTGTCACATCTTGGAAAGAGTTTAGGTCCGCTTTTCTGAGCAAGTATTGTCCTCTTGGATGCATCACCTAGATGCAATCATTGATAGCTAACTTCTCCCAATTATCCCATGAGCCTATTCAGGAGGCATGGGAAAGATTCAATGAGTTGAAGGAGAAGTGCCCCCACTACGACATTCCAAAGACGAGCCTAGTGTAGAACTTTTTGGGGGTTGAGATTAGAGAATCAGAGATCGGTGGATGCCGCTTATGAGGGGTCACATTTCAACAAGGATGAGGATGTCTTATATCAGATTTTTGAGGAGATGGTAGAGAGCTATGTAGCTCATTCTTCTTCATGTGCTTTCCAAAGGCATCCTGCTCCTTCTACTTCGTCAACACCCCACAAGGCTATCAACATGACAACATCTCATGATGTGGATAGGGTGGACAGTAATGATATGACCATAATTGAAACCACCTATATAAAGTTGATATAATAGAAAAGCTGTCACAAGAACTTGACAAATTACAAGTAATCGAATAGAGGATGAAGCGGGATGAGATTATCCGCCATTTGGTGCTTCTAGTTAGTACCATCAGCTCATGCCAGAGACAAAGTGTTGCATCTGATGCACATGCAGTGGAGCAACCGAGTTTTTCTTCTTCTTTTTTGGCAACGCAGAGTACCAGTGTTTTTTCTACCATCCAACACGTGTACTACATGTAGACACCGGATCAGATTCATTAGCAGTCTCCCTCCATCATGTGTTGTGCCATACTACCCAGAGCATCAATACATTCATGAGTAGTTTTATCCACCTCCACCTCACATATAGGAGGTGAACGACATTTGATTTGACTAAGGGTGTAGCATGCCCCGTCCAGTAAGGCAGAGTCAGTCGAGTTCCCAGCTGAGTCAGAGTCATGTTCACTATCATCAGGGAGGTAGACCACCGCTCCAGCACCAACAGCCTTCACTGTCTCACCAATATCCATCTCCACCACAGTTCCAGACCTGGAGACATGGATACAAGTGGCCAATGTAGCCTGCATACTCTTACCAATCATATCATCAATAACCTGCTTATTCTGGGCAGTTTGACTCACATCATCCTCCTCCTTATCAGCAACAGTATTACGGGTACTCGCCTCTGCACTACCAGACTCGACAACCCATTATTGAGCACCCCGAGGCACCTTCAGTGAACCCAAACTTGGTAAGCTTGCCTTGTTGATGAAGAACATGGTTGATTTGAAATAGAGGATTGATGACCTAACCACGACAAAGACACTTATTCCAACACAGGTCAAAGCCAATCCCAATAATTTTAGATGCAAAGAGCAGGTACTCCATGATCTATCCACCCCCGAGAAAGGTATGGCCTTTGATTTTACTTGTCTATATGATGTCATTTCTCTCAGGAGCGGTAGGAGATTGTAGCCTCCTTTACACAAGTTTGTATTAGGGGATCGAGAAGTTGAGAGAGATACACCGACGATATCATCTTCTTCACCAACTAAGTAGAAATCTAGAGTTGCAAATCCATATTTGGGAGGATCATCGTCTTCACGACCACTACCACCATCACCACCTTTAATATACAGAAAAACACAAATAGTGAATAAAGCAAGATGTAGTACCAAGTCAGCTTCGAGGAATAACAAACCCATGGAGGAGTCTTCTTCAGCACCAGTAGACCGAGCAACCCATACTGTTTTCCCTTTTTTTCTATTTCTTCCACACCTGTATTGGATGATATTGTACAACCTGTTTCTGATCATCCTATTGTACATTTTAATTCTGATATGAATAAGAGAAATGAGCAATTTGATGTATCTTCATATTTCTATTCCATTTCCATCTGCATTAAATAAAAGAAAAATCCGAAAAACCAAAACAACCCTATCTGATCATAGAGTTGTAGAGAACTTACAAAACATAATTTTAGATATGCCACTCCTTAAGGCCACGGAGTACATGTCTGCTGTTAAAAAGGGAATGAAAGAAGCATGTACTAGAAAGCGTCAGCCAAAGTAGAACAGACGCCAGAGAACAGAGAAGCACATATTGACCAAGGCCACAGTTCACGCCATTATCAACTTCCCCACCGAAAAAGAAAGATAAGGGAGCTCCTCACATTTGTTGTATGATTTTTGATCGGGGAATTCGATATACTCTTTTCAATAGCAGATCCCCGATCAATCTTATGCCATCCTCGCTATACACTGAGTTTGGGTTGGGGCATCTTCGACCGACCAGGATGATCCTTCAGTTTGCTAATTGATCGATCAATAGGCCAAGGGGCATTCTTGAGGATGTTATTGTAACGTGCAAGGCATGGTCTTCCTAGTTGATTTCATTGTCATGGATATTTACACACCTGCCCCATCACTCCATACCTCAATAATACTTGGTCGTTTGTTCCTTCTAACGACCGAAGCGGTAGTAGATTATGGTACTAGACAGATAACTTATCACTCTGACGGTGATAAGGTGAATATTGAGACGATCCCAGATCAGACGCCATCGCTGCCAACAGCAACGGATGAGAGAGAGCTAGCACGAGATTTTGAGGATTGTGATTTTCTAGTTGATATTCAAGATACTGATTTATTTAGTGATTTCATGGATACACAGGATTCCCTTTCCGAGAAGGAACCCATGGATAGCACATTCAATCTTTGCTCCCTTATTCATGATTCGGAGTTGTTAGTTGATGGAATATTTTAGTTGTATTCTGAGGATCGGTCCGAGTTACTTTCAGAGGTACATTTTGAGATTCCTAAGACACATTCTTCCGAGATTATTGAAGAGATACCTCCTGTAGAGATATCTAAGCTACATGCATATTTTCTTGAGATATTTACTGGAGAGATACATTCTTCGGAGATTTGTGCTGAGATATCTGAGCCTTTTATTGATGAATTTTTTGAGATCTTTGACCAACCTGATGATCCATCCCTGACTAAGCAGAGAGCATTCCTTGACTATCTTTCTGATACACTACATGTTGAGCCTACAATAGCATTGGTGGATAGTTCACAGAGAGCAAATCAAATACCTTCTACTAGTGCAGTTGCAGTGGTT
Organism: Ottelia alismoides; assembly: GCA_037367405.1. Taxonomy (NCBI): domain Eukaryota; kingdom Viridiplantae; phylum Streptophyta; class Magnoliopsida; order Alismatales; family Hydrocharitaceae; genus Ottelia; species Ottelia alismoides. Next base: position 802,822 of record JAZKJV010001559.1, on the reverse strand, counting down.
GTTATAGAGCTAATTCAGACTCCACCTGAGCTCAAAGTCTTACCTACATCTATGAAGTATGCCTTTCTTATGGTTGTTTCCCATATGTTTCCGATCATCATCAGTTCGTAGTCGACCGACGACCCAGAATCTAACTTCCTAGAGGTTATTGAGAAAAACCAAAAGGCTATTGGCTAGAGTATTTCGGATCTCTGTATGTTTATTTTAGATTTATGCTCGCATCATATCTACTTAGAGGATGACATCAAGTTGACCTATGTGTTTTAACATCGTCTGAACCCTAATCTCCAAGGTGTTGTCATGAAAGAGATCAAGAAATGGTGTGATGTTGGCTTAATTATCCCATTTCGGATTCCAAGTCAGTTCGTCCATTCCATGAGGTCCGAAGAAATCCGGGACTACAATCGCGGGGAATGACCATGGTTATGGGATTCCAACTCGTATACCCACTTCATGGTGTATCTACATAGTTTAGTGGTGCCTGAACTCAGCGACCAAGAAAGATCACTTTTCGCTGCCCTTTATTGATCAGATTATTGTGAGGTTGGCCAGGAAAGAGCTCTTTTGTTTCTTCAATGGGTACTCAGAGATACAACTAGGTGCCAAAAATCCTAAGGATCAAGAGAAGACTACTTTTACTTGTCCATTTGCACCTACGCCTCTAGACGGATGACCGTTGGATTGTGTAACACTCCCTCTACAGTCTAGAGGTGTATGTTGGTTGTTTTGCCAACATGGTAGGTAGTTTCTTAGAGGTCTTCATGGACAATTTCTCGATCTAGACTGAGTACTTAAGAGATGTTGTAAGGTGAACTTAGTGCTCTCATGGGAGAAGACTCACTTTATGGTAACTAATGGGATTGTGTTTAACCACATCATATCCAAACATGGTATGGAGGTTGACTTGACTAAGATTGGTGTGATCTCCAAGCTTGAGCCACCGCATACTTTGAAGCAATTGAGGTATTTTCTTGGTCACATTGGATTCTATGGGCAATTCATTAAGGACATCAACAAAATATCTAGGACTTTTACTAAGCTTGTATGCAAGGAGAGTGAGTTTATTGTTCATGAGAAATTCCTCGTTGCCTTTCACCAGATGAAAGATATGGTTACTAGCGCTCCTGCCCTTCAGCCACCTTATTGGTCTCTCCCTTTTAGATCATGACAGATGCCTCAGATTTTGCAATTGGAGCTATTTTAGGGTAGAGACTAGATGGGATACCATTTACCATAGACTATGCTAGCAAGACTCTGGATGAGGCACAATGCAACTACACAGTTATAGAGAAGGACATGTTATCAGTAGTGCTTGCTTTAGATAAGTTCCGCTCTTATCTTCTAGGTTGTAGAGTGATTGTTACATGGATTATACTACCATTCGATATTTAAAGGATAAGAAGGATGCCAAACCATGCTTTATTAGATGGATCCTTTTGCTCCAAGAGTTTGATTTAGAGATTAGAGATAATCTTGGAGTGAAAATTATTGTGGCATATCATCTTTTTTGTATATCAGATCAGAGTCCCCTAAGCAGTTACTACTTCCCATATCAGGAACCTTTCTATATGAGGCTATCTTGTTTGTTTCCTCACTCCCATGGTAGTTTTATATTGTGAACTATCTTGTCTTCAAGAAGGTTCCTCAAGATTTGCCCAAGCTTAAGGTAGATTTCTATCAAAGATTAATTTTTACCAATGGAAGGATCCATACCTATTTCATGACGGTGCGGATTGTATCCAGAGGAGGTGCATTCCTCAAGAGGAATACACCAGTGCACATGGGCATTGTCACAGACTAGAGGATGGTGAGCATCATTCGAGGAAGCGCACGACAACAAAGGTTCATCAATGTAGCCTATGGTGGCCAACTCTATTTAAGGATGCTACAGATTATGATCGAGGTTGTACTGATTGCTAGAGAATGGGAGGAACCATTGGTTCCAAAGATACCATTCTCCTAAGATACATATTCATTTCAAATGTTTTTTATGCTTAGCGCATAGACTTCATGGGCCCATTCGCTGTTAGTTAAGGATTTCAGTAGACCCTACTTGTCGTGGATTATATTAGTCATTGGGAGGAGGTAATCCCAACCCGAGCCGATGATAGTCATAGGATTTATTCCTTCCTCAAGGACAACAATATTGCATAGTTTGGGATACCCAAAATACTTATTTTAGATGGGGGATCCATTTCATCAATCGAGTGGTAAGGAAGATGTGAAGGAGTAAGCCATTGAGCATAGAGTTGAATCTCCTTACCATCCACATACTAACGACTTGGCTGAGATTTCAAATAGGGAGATCAAGATGATACTTCAAAAACTTGTACGTCCAGAGAGGAAGAACTGTCACAGATGCTTGACTCACTTCTATGGGCTTATTATCCAGTATACAAGTCTTTATTGGGCATGACTCCCTATTGATTGGTTTATGGAAAGGCTTGCCACTTGCCAGTTGAGGTGGTTCACAAATCTTTGTGGGCACTTCATGTATGCAATTTGGATTATGACAGAGTAGGCCAAAGCAGAAAAGTGGATCTGAATAGATTGTTGGAATTCTGAGATTTCGCATACGACAACTCACTCAGGTATAAGGAGAAAGTCAAGTGTTGCCATGATCAACATACTAAGAGAAAGACTTTCATCCATGATCGAAAAGTATGGTTGTTTGATGCAAAATTGAAGTTATTTCTTGGCAACTCAAAAGCAACTACTGAGACTGTTAATTGTTAGAGATGTGTGTGACAATGGAAGTATGGTCATATCTGGGTTGTCATCTGACGCACAACCATTTTTTTGTGAATGGATAGTTGCTAAAGCCATATCTAGATCATGATACATTCCTGTCCATGGTAGATTCCATCCCTTTGGTATCAGACAATGATCCTTTGACGACTTCTACATCTGATCCATGAGTTGATATTCTTTTGTATATATTCTTTTTTTGTTATTCTTTCTTCTTCCATTTTTATCATTCACCTCTTTCCCGTGTGTGTGCTATAGTTAGGATGCACTCTATCCTAAGTATAGGGGAGGTAAATGACTCGACTTGTTCTTTTCTTTTTGTTTCATCACTATTGTTTTCTTCTGCCTGTACTAAGGGACCCTTTACCTTAAGTATAGGGGGAGTGATGCCGTTCATATCGTTCTTCTTTCGTATTTTTATTTATTTTTATATTTTTTGTTCCCCCGCATGTCCTTCAACTTGTTGATATTCTTTTTCTATACATAGGGATCTTTTACCCTAACTATAGTGGAGGACACGTCGAGTCATTGAGTTTATACATCATTTTCTTGTATTTTCTCTATTTGTATAGTCTTTACACTTAGTATTATTTGATCCTATGTATGGGGGGATCACTAACTTCTCTTCTTTTTATTATTTATTCTTTGATTTGGTGTTGTAGAGATTCTTTTCACTTTTCTATACTTAGCACGATTTATGTCCTCCTGTGTCACTTGTTGGTCACTATGAGGACATACTTTGTGCTATGCATAAGGGGTGTCTTATATATTGTATATATACTTCAGTCATAGCTAGTATTTTTGTTTCTGAATAATATGGCCGATAAAATGGAATAAAAATGTTTGTAAAAAGTTTTTAAAAATTCTTTGAAAAATTCTTTTATAAATAGTTTTATGAAATACTTATAAAAATTCTTTGTAAATTATTAGTAAAAATTAATTGTAAAATTATAGTAAAAATATCTTAAAATTATTTTTGTAAAAATTGTTGTAAAATTTTTTTGTTTGTAAAATCTTTGTAAATCTCTTCTTTAGAAATTATTTTTTATCGAAATTATTTATATTGTAAAAATATTTGTAAAATTTATGTAAATAAAGCCTTCGAAAAAATTAATTTATAAAATTTGGTAAACTATTTTTGAAAACCTTTTGTAAAATGGTTGTAGAATGGTTTTGTAAATATTTGTAAATATTTTATAAAATATTTTGTAAAATATTGTGTAGATGTCAGTAGAAGTTTTGTAAAATTGTTTGAAAATTATTTTGTCACCTTGTATATAAATAACTTGTTTGTATATACCAATGTACAAAATGTTTATAGATAGAACTTGTAACAACCTCGTAAATATGTGAATAAAATTCTTTGTGCATAAAATTCTTTTAATAAAATTCTTGTATGAAACTTGTATATAAAATTATTTATTAAAACTTGTAAATAAAATTCTTTTTGATAAAATCCATACTGTAAAATGTGTACATAAAACTTGTAAATATTATTTTTTGTAAAATCTCATATAAATTGTGTATAGTCTTGTTTATATGCTTTGCATAAAATTCTTTGTAAATCATGTATAAAATCCTTGTAAATTATTGTAATTGTATATATTTCTCTTTATGAAAAACTCTAAAAAATGAAAAATTAAAATACGTAAAAATTTGAAAAACTCTCTGAAAAACTTTTCAAAAAGATTTGTCTTTTCTTTTATTTTTTTCTAGTCTTCTCTTTAGAAAAATGTGTTTTGTATATATTTCTTGCATTTGCATTTGCATTTTTCCGAATGAATATGATAATTAAACTAGTTTGGAATGAAATGGAAGAATGGAGCTTGGTTAAAACCATAATCCACCTATTTTTGGAGGAACCTTTTTGGAACTGGGGTTGAAATTTTTCATGTTTAGAGACTCAATTCTTTGAGTCCACAATACTATGTTTACATGTCATTTCAGTTGGTCTAAGTAGAATATTTCGTACACACGCATTGTTCTTTTAGATAGTGACCTAACTTGGACAAGCACTTTACATGTAGTTCTTCACTGATGAGGTGGTGAGGGTTAGAATCCACTAGCAAGAGATGCACACGAATGGAAACATACATTGTGACCTTGAGTGGCCAGTGCACCCCAACCTAATATAGTGGCATGGACATCTAAAGATGAGAGCTGTTGTTGAAATTAATCTTCAGGCATGGACGTCTAAATACGAGAGCTGTGGGTTGAAATTAATCTTCAAAAGAGGGATGGTCTGCTAGCACAATTTTTCTAAGACCCCAAAACATGTACGGAAAGAAAGATTCTATATTTGTAGGGGCACAATAATTTCTATGCAATGCAACACATCTTTCCATCAAATAGAATCAATATATATTCCAATAAAAAATCATTCATGTATATATTTGACCACATTGGTTCACCTTCAGAGAGACTGCATATCTTAGTGGAGACTTGGCTACACTGACAGGCTTCACAAGGATATGTGGCTACACTAACCATCCTCCAGTTCTTTTCTTATTCTTCTACTTATCCCCTTCAATTGTGGACACAACATGTACCTGAACTTAGAAAGAAATACCATGCTCCTCGAGGAAATAGTAGCTAGACATGAGAATTAGGGTTACCTTGCTATGAGAATTCTGGTCTTTGTCATTTTTGATGTGGAGAGCTATATTTCACATACACAGTACAAGTAGATTCATAGTCATCAGAATTTCCAAATGAGGACTTGTTCTGACCTGACTGTCGAGGAGACCTAAATATGAGTCTTGTGGAACTTATAGTCTATTAGGTTTTAACTCCATTTTTCAATACGGTTCCACCAAACCAATAATCCAAAGGTCTGACCGATCTCCATACTTTGATTTATGAATAATAGTTTAAAATGGAACTCTATGTTCATTATTTTTCCTTTCTTCTTTTTCTTTTTAGTCATATATTCTTATAATAAGTGGTTGCTAAGGGACTAGCAAAGGTAAAGTACAGGGGGATAATGAATCTTCTTTTCGTCATCTTTATTCATTTATTTTAGCTTAAAACGCCTTCTCGAAAATCCTGTAAGTATTAATAAAATACGCTTTTATTATTTCTTATTCTTTTGTAAATATTGTATAAAAATAATTGTTTTTAACATAAAATAAATAAATAAATATAGGAAAAATAAATAAAATAATGACTATATATGCAATAAATACAGGCTCACTCTGACCCTAGGAGAAGGTCAATACTTTACATGATCGACAAGGAATAATGTAGGGGAGATAAGGCAACTTGTAGAAAAATAAAGAAAATTCAATTCCATTCATTATTCATCAATTGAATATACATCATTATTTTTATATAAATTCTTTACTCTTTTTTATTTATTACCCAATTCATTTCAAATGGAAATGATTTCTTCTTGGAACTTGTACCTAAAAATAAGTTGTAAATATTAAAAATAATTTCAATAAGAATCATTTTGTATAGTGTAAATAATGATACTTTGAAAAACAGCAAAGCCAAACTTCCCAAACTCATATCTTCTCCATAAAAACTCAAAATAAAGAAAGCACACTTTTATTTTATTCTAAATAAAATAACCATCAAAATGAAATGATTTCGCTAAAACTAGAATTAGGTTGCAAATGTGACTTTTTGGAGTGTTTTATGTATTGTGCTTATATTTTTCTATTTTGTTAATATATTATTTATCTATTTTATGTACATTATTGTTCATATTGTATTTTAAAATATTTAAATATTCTATTTTATACAAACAAATGAAATTAAAAATACAAAAATCCAAATCACAAAAAATAAATTCATTATATATTTTACATGTGCCACTATGTATATATTGTAAATATACTAATTTATTTAACATTATAAATTATTTCATACAAAATAAAATGAAATTATATTGAAAATCCTTGTAAAATGTTGTAAATAAAAAAAATTAAATGATACATTTATTTGTAAAAATAGTTTATTAAAAATTCATGTTTTGTATATATAGGTATAGTTATCTATGAATAAGGTTAATATTTATTTTAACATATTTAATTAATTTATTTAATTTATTGAAAGTCGCCATAATATAAGATTGTTTAATTATTAACATTTTTATTTACACTATTTAGATATTTAATGTAATTTATTAATTTATTTCTAATTTATTTACCATTTTCTTGATTTTTCGTCAAGTAGGGGACGTTGTCATATTCTAGGCCGGTCCTTATTGGTTGGACTTGGGTCTATCGACCAGGGTCAACCTCTACTTCGCCCGGTAGCTGGATTACCCAGTCTCGTCGAAGCTTCTTCTTGCTTTTTTCCCAACCAATATGTTCATGATTTACACATGATACCTTCTTGGATTTGATTGCTCGATTAATAAACATCACCACATGTTCATCCACGTTCAACAAGTTACCTTGGTTCACGTGCTCTCCTCTTTTCAAATTTATTCATCTACAACTCCTATATATTCCCCTCCGATCCAATTTCCATTCTGATATATTTTTTAGCTAAATTTTAGCCCGACATTGACCCCCGTAGCGACCCTATGTGACAGCAAGGAAATCTACACGATTGGGAGTGTGTGAGAGTTTCTCGGTGACGAGATCTATGTACATCATCAGATACATCGGAAGACCATCGCAAATCGAGGCTACAACCATCCTATCTTCATCTGATAGGTAATTTAGGTTTCTTTCATTTCAATCACGCATTCAATTTCACTTTTAAATTCTATAATTAGCTTAGATCTTATTTTCATCCCCAAGCTCTGATCCGTAAGATAGGAGCTCTCTGATCATTGATTGTGCTCTCCGACCATCCCCACACGTTCACCAGACCTTCTGTCACCTTCTATCATATCTAAGCACATCTAGATCGCATCAAATCTGGAGTCCAACTCCTAATCTATCCATCCCTTGCCGGAGTCTTCCTCCACCATTATTTTCTCTGTATTTCTTCCCTAATAACGCTCACCGGAGCTACATCTCCGAGCAAGGAATAACCTGCAGGATTGTAGGACACTTTTGGAGCTTTGAATAAGGAGCTGGGGACTCAAGCTACACCTTCACACCATCTGAGAATCCAAGAAGAGGATCAGATGCCGTCGAGCACCAGTAATGCATCTAGACAACAAAGCACAACTGCAGGAGTGAGTATGATCCTTCAGGAGGCAGTTCGAGTGGAGATCGGCCAAGATCTGGCCAATCAAAACTCGCCTCGCCTGACCTTCAAAAGTGTTTGTCGTCAGATCAAGAACTGCATTCCCAAATCAGATTCACGTTGTCGACAAAGCCCAATCCTGAGCCGTTGATGAAGAGTCGCCAGATCCAGACGGCCATCCATTAAGCACACTCCTCTACACGTGATCGTGAATACTTTGCACTCGATCCCCTGCTTTTGTTTTAATTTGTAAATAAATCCTATTGGGACACATGTCATGCTATCATGATTTGGTCATTTGCATTATTTTACCTCTGGTTTATTTATTTGCACTTTGGTTCTATATAATTGTATAAGCGTATGTTGCACGTGACTTTTGGTCATTTTGCATAAAAGATCCAGTGCATGTTTGTTATTGATTAGTCTTTGAAATAACTTAATTCCCTAGAGGTTTGTGCTAACGCATCTCACGTGCGCCAACACGACTCTTTTGGGAAAATTACATAGAGCACCCTCGTATTTCTTATTTTATTATCTAAGTAGTCTTATAAATACTTTTTGTTGCATCTGTATCTTAATAAAGTAGAATTAAAATTGGTTGTTAATTGTGATTAATAATATTGCAATAGCATTTAAAAATTAAATAAAAGAATATCATAAATTCATGCTAATCAACCTCAATAGACGTAATTTTATTTTAAATTTTTAATTAGTTTTCTTATTTTAAATAGATAAAAACCCTATGATTTATTCCTGTTTATAGAAAATACTTATTTAAAATTTCAAAAATTACTTGAAACTTTTTGAAAAAATAACACGTGTTTATTTTTTATGTTCTATTTTTTATAAATTTCATCTTTATAATCCTGATAAAAACAAACAATATTACAAATCACTAAAAACATCTAAAAATTCATATAAAATCGCATTAAATTCAAAAAAATATAAAATGCATTTTTAAAACCTTGAAAATTATTATTTTGTTTGTGTATATATTTTCCATATTTTTTTATTTTATTTTATATTTTAAAATCACAAAAACATCAGTTGCATTTGTGGTTTCTTATTTTTATTTTTTAAAAAAATCCTAAATAATCGAAAAGTTGTCGTCAAATCATAAAAAATAAAAAAATTATCAAAAACCCAAAAATACCTTTATTTAAATTTTCTGCATATTTTTACCTTATTTTAAAAATACGAAAGACCATTTTCCTTTATTTTGTGTATATTGCTTTACTTTAGTTTGTTTTAAAAATTAAAAATTCAAAAACATTTATAAAAACAAAAATCATTAAAAAAATATAAAATTTGAAAACTATACAAATTAATAAAATTTTAAAATTCCATAAAAAGATAAAAAGCAAAAAAAATCCAGAAAAAACCAAGGCCTGCATAAAAGGGATTCCTCTTTTATTTCCTCGAGTTTTCTTAGATTTAAATAACCCTCAAGATTATTGTGGCCTCCCTGAGTTCGATCCTATTTGTGATACATGTTAATAAATAACAAACATCATTTTCTCTCCTTACATCTTTCCTCTTTTTGTTTACTTGGGAATTGAATAAATAAAATAAATTTTGTTAGAGGGAGACGAGGTTTACATAGACATTTCATTTCCTTTTAAACAATTAAACCCCTAATTTTCTGATAAAAAAATCACATTCAAAACTACTTCACTGATTGGTGACTCATGTTAGATCGTGGGCATGATTAGACAGTGGATTTGGATCCTTATCCAATGGAGGATGCTACTATTGGTTGTTGCTCTTGATCTGACAGCTTGAAGATGGCAAGGAAGAACATCTCAGGAAAAAATGCTTGGTGTGGCTTCGATAAGGCATATCCCGTGTCCCATGACCCTATGTCTAGTATCTTAGATGTGCTAGACTCCTGGTCGTGTTTTGCAGCTCGTTGATCGCTCAAAAAAGTTCAGACCCTTCTATAGGGGCTAGGAGCACTGTCGAAGATGTGGCACCCGGGCATGCATCTATGGACATGAAGACCCCTCACATGGGGTCCTGGTCAATTAGTACCTAAATGAAAAACTAGGGGGCTTGACAATGAATGCTCTCGACCACTCGCTCCGTCAAAATAGACATGAATGAGTTGGAATGGGTCTGATCTCCGTCGAGGATAATGGATAAGAAATAAGTGATCTAATTCGTATCGAATCGAGGTGAAAGGGGTGGTCCGTAGATGGAAAACGTGTTGGAGTGTGAAATGAGGTGTTGAGCGAGCCAGAACAACGGGATTTGACAAGTGAATAAAGACATATATCTCAAGAACTCCAGGTAACGTAACTTTTAGGGATTCTGGATTTTTGACAAAAAATCAAAGGAAACAAAGCATGATACTACACTAAGAATAAAAATACGAAGGGAAATGCCAGAAAAATAAGTGGCCTAAACTGAGTGGAGGGTAGGGTAGCAAAACCACCGAAGGTGCTCTGGTGATGTGTTTGAATCACCTTAAGAGATATTCTCCTTGCCTTGAAATCAGGCAGATACTCTTCCTGTCATGAAGGGCTCATGCCATGAGGTGATTTCAAGCAGTTACGATGTAGAAGGAGGGATTAACCTCGGATCGAAGATCGGACAAAGAACTTTATAGCATAGGTGAGAAGGAATCTTGCGATTAGGATTTCACACCAATCGATGAAGATCAATTTAATCTTTAGCTTGAGAGTGATTCAAGGGAATCACATCAAGTCTTTTCATTCAGAAAACTGGGCGAAATGATGATTATATCGATCGAGAAAGTAGGAGGAAAGACGGGAACTCGACCGCTTTGATAGACTTGGGGCAATGGGAGGTGAGAGGGGGTGCTGACCAGGGGGTCACTATTCCCTCGCACCTGATTGGGCCACCTTAGCCCGCTAAATGACAAATAAGAAAATTAAAAGAAAAAATCGAAAATTAATAGAATTTTTATTTTTTTAAAAAACTCAAAATAGGAAAATTGTTTCTTATTTTATGTACTATTTCATGTGTATTTTTATTTATTTTTACAATGTTATTTATGATGATATTATTTTTAGGTGTGTATTTATAGGTATATTTACATGTGTTTTGAGTATTTTGTTTTCATTTAGTATTTTAATTTTTATTATCTTACTCATTATATTATATACTTATAATATAATTAAACATATATTTATAGATTGTTATTTTAGTTTCCTGATTTTTTTATGTACTTAAATATCTATAGTTATATACATTATATGTATAGTATATATGTATATTTGTGTTTAGTGGGGTTGCCCCCTTAGGGGAGCTAACTTGTCTCCCCCACCCCATTTTCCCATTTTTTATTTTTTATTTTTTGAAAAATGCTTTCGTGGACTTTCATCACTATGTCACTATATTTTGTCATTCAAGTTTTGTGAGAAACATAGACTCCTACCAAATAATCATTTTTTAACAGTCGCAGAATTGTTGAAATCGACCCCATCTTGATGGAGATCGTAGGAGTCTCTGTTTCCCATGAAACATGAATGACATATTATAAGAATATGGTGATGAAATTTTGGCAAAGAATTTTTTAAATAAAAATAAATAAATGGGGAAAATGGGGTGGGAATAGCCAAGTTAGCTACCCCCAGGGGGCAACCCTATTTTACCCATATTTTATTCCATGTTTTATTTTAATGCATTTTAACTATTTTATTTTATTTTTTAATTTTTAATATGCCTCAAATAATTTTTAATGTATTTAAAATACAAGAATAGTAAAAATAAAAAGAATAAATTAAATAAATAAAATATGCATGTATATAGTACATTGGGACCACAGAAAGCCGGCTTTTGCATCTTAATTCCATTTTAAATGAAACCACCTTCATTAAATGGATATTTTTATTTTAAATAAAGTGGAGTAAGTTTGATAAATTTTGAGTTCATATGGAGAAGATATTAATTTGCAAAGTTCTTTTTACAGCTTTTTCATTTGTGTGTCCCAGTTGCATAGTACATTATGTTTATGTGCAATTAATTTTACATTTTTTATGTATTTTAATATACAAGTTTCATGGAGATCATTTTATTATTTGAGACGTGTAAAATGAAGAATAAAAATAAGCAAAAATGGCTTATTTAAAGAATGAAAATTAGGGTTTTATCTATAGTATTTGGCCCAACTCTCCCCTACTTTATTCCATGTCGACCACATCAAAATTGACCTGGTCTCGGTGTGTAGGTCCATTCAATATCTTTGATACTTCACTTATTTTCTTCTTTTCTTTTTCTTTATTCTTTTATTTTGAAATTAAATGCAAATACTTATGTGCTTTTTATAGTTGAGTAATGATTGCTAAATTATAGAAGTCAGCTCTATTTAATTGTTTTTTGGTAAGGATTGAAATGCAAATGGAAGAATAAAGGTAGACCAATGGCTACCAATCAACAAGTAAAATCATTTAATCTCAACCATTGATCAATATTTAAGAGTGCATCTCCACCATCCATTTTTCTATAAAAGATAGGCTAAACCTAGATCGCACTTTACACAATTAAGTTTAAGCAATTGTTGCAACAACTCTCTCTTTCCCTTCCACATGACATCTCTCTCTCTCTATTCTTTGTGACTGTCCAACTAAAGTTTGTTGCGAGAGCAATTGGCATCATGCTGCCGTCATGCATCTGTACTGATCATTCGTGGTTCTCCGTCTTCTTCGATGCCTTGTGCATGTGAAAGAGACATCAAGTTTTCTAAGATGAAATCACGAGGTTGCATGCTCAGATCATTGCTTTGGATTGTGGGAAGCATGCATCTCATCCACATGCCTACAAGTGCTCTCTATGCTGAATTAAACCAGAGACAAGAGGTCTCTTCTCTTAGAGACTCATGGATCACAAAGATGCTTCAAGTGGTAATCCTATTACTCATGTGATCTTTATGAAATAACTAGAGATATGTTTCCATGTCATGTGGTTTCATTAAAAATTAATTTCGGTTGCCCCATCACTAGTGTGACTAGTCAAACTAGATTGGATACGATTCAATCTCCATGCTTCCATGATGCACAAGGCACTATTGCCTCCCTTCAGGTAATGTGTTTTCATAAAATTCGGAGTTAAGGTGTGAAATGTGGCAAATAGGGATATTGTTGTATATTATACCTATGTATGTTATGTGTATTATTTAATTATTTATTTTCTTGTGTATATTTTTGAATTATGTATTTTCCATTGATAATATTGTATTTAACTCATAAAAAATACAAATAAAAAAATACAAAATAAAAAATCAACAAAAATAACATCATGTATTTGTTGTTTATGTATCACCAAGTATATATTGAAACTACAATTATTTATTTAACCTAATAAATTAACTCTTAAAAATAAATTAGAAATTTCATTAAGATCCTTTAAAAATATTGTAAATAACTAAAATAATAAATTATGTATATACATATAAAAATAATCTACTAAAAAATCAAAATATTATGTATATAGGTATGCATACTCGTAAATAACAACTTATATTTATTTTAACCCTTAAAATTAAATTATTTGTTTTATTAAAAATCACTAAAATTAGCTTTAATCTATTCTTAACATTTTTTTACATTACTTATTTAAATTAATTCATTTTCGATTTTTTATTTATTTAATCAACATTTTCACACAGTTTTATCCTTTTGCCAATTTTGGCGTTATCCTACGTGAATGTTCATTGGATGACCTCGGTATGTTGGCCCGGGTCAACTGCTCATTTGCACCTCCCCTTCCGTTGATCTTGCTTCTACTATTTCTTCGCCCCATTTTCCAACGTGCTTCGATCATCAACCGCCCACGATCCCATTGCCAAACTTCTCTCTCTTTCAATCATCCTCCATGCAACCACTTCAGATCCATTCATCACTCCATGATTTGGCCCCTTTTCAAATTCAAATATTGCCCAACTTTACTATATAAATATCCTCTTCCCACCTCCGATGAGTTTTTTTATCAATATTTAGCAATTGTTCTTCCCCAAGATCGAGCTCCGGTGTGAGGCGAAGGTGACAGCTCCCTTCTCCCATGATTAGGAGTATGAGGAACGTAGCTAGAGGCGTGATCCTTGCCAGTGAAGACCTCCCAGTGGAGCACCGCTGCGCTTAGCTTCTAGTTCAGTCAGTGACCTGTCGAGGCCTAACTTTAGGGGGTTTAATTTTGCATTTATTTCCTTATCGTAGATTTAGGTTTAATTCCACGCGATTTCATTTAATTTGTTTGATTTTCCAATAATAGTGTAGATTGGAGCATTAGTCTATAATCATTGTTTTGATCTGATCCTTCATCAAATCAACTCGACTTTCACCTCAGTTGACTTGCCTCCAATTTCTTCATAATCCCTCACAACCTATCCTCAATCTGATCATCGGATCAGATCACTTTTCGAATCCAATTCCACCGCAATTCACTGGATCTGACCCATCCCCTATGTTCCCCTTTAGTTTGGTGATTTTTGTCAAATAACCTATCGTCATAGCATCACCTCTGAGTGTCAGAACTTTTGTAGGTGACAAGAGAATTTGATTTAGGAGGAGTGCGTTGTTCTAAATATCTTTTGAAGTTTTTGAGAGCTTCAGGTCCACAGCCATTCAGAATCAAATCCGACCAACCACTTGCAGATCCGAGGAGTCTCGATGGAGGGGAACCATTTGTGCTACCTTCTGAGCATGATTTGAAGCAGATAGGGTCAGAGACGAGGGAGATCTAGGAATTCGAAGCTCATCAGGTCGGAGAGGCTTCCCAGTTCGTCCAGCACCATTTGTAGTTGCACGATCAAGATCCAAGCTCCAGATTCTATCATAACCGTTGCTTGACGCATATTTCTCAGCCGTTAATCAGAGCTAAAGCTAGTATCAGCCGTCCATTTCAACACACGAAACGCACGCCTCCTGCTGGGTGATTTTTCTTCTTCCCCGTGCCTTTTTTATTTGCATTTAGTCCAATAATCATAAAATAAAGAACAAAGTAATTTGCATTGAGGACCCTGAATTTTCTAATATTACATTTTAGTCCTTAATTTCTGGTTTCACGTGCGTCATCACATGGCTTAATTGGACAATTTGCAATATTCACCCCTTACTATGATTGATTAATGAATTGGGCTGAAGTTTACTAAAATTGCAACTGAGTCCTTTTGTTTCTGATTCACATGCACAACACATTTTGTGTGGTTTAATTGCATTCTAGTGCTTTGGTTTTATTGATTTGTTACTATTTAGTGCTATGAATTAAAATAATTGCATATTAGTTCTTGTGAACCTACATTTATGGTGCATCTTTAAAATTAAAAAAATAATATCAAAATATGTTTAATTCTACAAAAAATCATATATCCTCCTGTTGCATTCTTTTTACATCCATAAATTGCATTTTGCATTTTTATCATTTTTATTATTTTTTAAAATTCAAAATCTCCATAGAAATATACTATTTCCATTCGAAAATCATAAAAAAAATAAAAAACTCTTCTTAAAATTCTATAAAAATTCCTGAGTGCTTATTTTGAATTATTTTAATCACAGTATCATTTTTGCAAATTTGTCATCTATAAAATCCATAAAAATTTCAAAATAATCAAACATTAAAAATTCATATAAATTCAATAAAAATTCAAAAAAACATAAAAGTACTTTCTGGAAAATATAAAAAATATCTTTTACTCTGTATATATTCCATCTATTTTTGTCTTTATTTATTGTTTTAAAAATTCAAAAACATCTACATTGCACTCTTTTTGCATTATTCAATGTTTTTCTATTATTTAAAGATCTAAAAAATGTGAAAAAAATCTAGAAAAAGTACAAAAACATTAAAAAACTATTTAAAAGCAAAAATAAATGTTTCTCAATTTTCTGGCTATTTCTGGTATAATTACAAAAATACAAAAAGAGTTGAGTGTATGTTTTAAATTCTCTTTAATTTTCTCATTATTTGTTTTAAAAAATAAAAAATTATAATATTATAAAATAGAAAACCTAATAAAAATATAAAATTATAATTCAAAAAAATATAATAATAATAAAATATAAAAGGTAAAAAACAAGCATAGTATGCATATAAATTCCTTCATTCTTTCATTGATTTTTCATTAGATAGAATAACCCTCGAGATTTTTGTAGCCTCCCTGAGTTCGATCCTATTAGTTATACAGTTAAATTAAATAGCAAATTCTCTTGCTACATTTTGTAATTATTTTTTTCTTGAGAATAATTAGTTTTTGTTTGACGCTTCTTTGAGTTGCGACGACACTTGTGATTAATTCATTGAAATAAAAACTTGAATTCTAGTGCTAAACAGGTGCTCAATGATGGGTTGTCGCTGAGATTGGTAATGTGGAGGTTGCTGATATCCATACGCCTAGTAATGAGGAGGAGGAGGAATATGTGGAAACTGCTGTTGATGGTAATACTGTAGAAAATATGCATACTGCATCTGTTGCTGGCCATGTCTCCAGTTTTGGAAGTGATGTGGAGACTGATACTGAGGCTGGAACTACTGGTGCTGGTATTGTTGTGGTCTGCCTCCATGAAATTGGTGGGCGGGTCTCTAACCCTGTTGGGAACCCAACTGGTCTTGCCCTGACGGATGTGGTTGGTTGCACTCTTAGTCGAACCAAATACCATTCACCTCACGAATGATAGGTAGAGGTGGAGCCTGCTACTCAGGAATGTATAGACCTTCTTGCTTGTACAGGACAATTTGTTGTGAATGTTGCGGGACCTGATCAGGGGTCTGCACATAGTAGACGTGTTGAACTATGGATGGTCCTCTAGTACTCTACTAGGTGGAAGTGGAAGATGCCTGCTTCCGAGCAGAAGTGCCGGTTGTTGCACTTGTGCTCAGACATGCGTTGATCATACTTACAAGAAGCTTCAGATGCTTCGTTAGATCATCCAGCTTGTCTAAGTTCTTCGTCCTCTGTTCGAGCACTTGGAGCTTCTCAAGCTCCTTGGATCATTTCTCAATAATGTCCACTTTGTATTGGTGGTTCCCAATGAAGGTCAAGTCTGAACTATCCACCCTATCCACTTCATGTGATGTCGTCATATTGACAGCCTTGTGGGGTTTGCAATAGTAGAAGAAGGCACTGGATATTTTTGGAATACACGTGAAGAAGACATAGTTGCGGAGCTCTCTGCCATCTCCTTGAAAATCTGGCATAGGGCATCCTCGTCCCTGTTGAAGTGACTACCCCCACAAGAGGCATCTACGAGCTTCTAATTCTCATGCTTCAAACGCCCAAAGAAATTTTGCACTAGTCTTGTTTTCGGAATATCATGATGGGGGCATTTCTCAGTTAAATCTTTAAATCTTTCCCACGCCTCGTGAATAGGCTCATGGGACATATGGGAGAATTTTTCTATCAGCGATCATATTTGGTTGAGGCACCAAAGTGGGTAGTATTTGCTTAGAAAAGCAGACCTCGACTCTTCCCATGCAGTGACAGCTTTTCCTAGATGATTTACCCAATAAAGGGCCTTGTCCATCAAGCTGAAGGAAAAGCGTCATCTTCACTACCTCTAACGGGGTGTTAGGGTAATGGATTATGTTGCAGATGTGATCGAATTGTTGAAGGTGTACATAAGGTTCTTCATTTATGTTTCCGTGGAATATGAGGAGTATTGGTAAAATAGTGGGCTTAATCGTGAAATGCCCTTGAATCGCAAGAATTAGAATCCATGTATTCGTTTGTCCTACTCCTGGATTATAGGATTCCCTTAATGAGAGCTTAGCCACTGGCTCTATAGGTTCTTCTCCCCCTTTCCCACCTCCTCTATTATTTGTATCCTCCTGTCTCATATCTTTCCTCAGTTTGAGAATCATAGTTTGAAAGTCAGCATGTTCTGTTAATTGTTCCAGAATGGACTGAATGGAGTCTAACATGGTGGTGTTGATCTCGGACTGCTCAGACATGGAACCTTTTCCCTTAGGTGGCATCAAGTGCACTATTTCAATTTCTGCAAGTGTAAACTGCACTGGGTTAGTCCTTATGGATGATGGAGTCCCAAATGATAGTTCAAGATTAGAGTCAATCTTGAACAGCGGATTGATGGATGAAGTAAGAGGTGAAGTGGAGAAAGAGGAATACTCGGGAAGTGAGTCTTCCCAAGTAGAAGACAATCGATTTGGAGTGTGAAATGAGTCCACAAAGTTCGAACAAGAAGAGATGTGATGCTAGAACACAAAGTCAGACAAAAAGAGAATGAGTAGAAGGTGTGAAGTGCGTGGAAGGATCTCTAGCACTAGCAATAAAACACAATACAAACTCCCTATTCATCAACTCAACATAAGTGAAGATCGTAAGAGTTCGGTTTGTTTTCTTTTCAATTTTATCTGGTGATACATACAATCTTTGAAAGAGTTAATGAGTTGTTAGGTGTCTGTAATTCCCTAAAGACTAGACCAATTCTTACGACTAGTTTCATCCACTTTTAGCCAGTGTGGATCTATGTACAGATCGTAAAAATGGCTACATGTTACTTAAGGGCAGAGCCTTATGCAGTGTCCTTTAAACCATCCACTTTGCTAAGGAAATTCGGACCGTTTACAGGCTACTCGTATTCCCTCACTGAGAAGTAGCTAATTGTTTTTATAGAATCAGTAGTCTACATGAAAATCCGGGCTTGTCTCTATCCTAGTGTTCGTTTCTCTCTCTCTCTCTCTCACACACACACACTTGCAAGTAAGTTCAAATAATGAGGGGGTTACTCTCCCCAAAATAATTGTGATTGTCCTTACATTTAGTTCTAGGGTTGAGTTTTCTTTAGCAGTCCTGGTTTTACAAAGTTATCACTCATTTTGAATATTTTGCAATGAATCGCATGCCTAGTGTCCAATTTCCTTTTTGAATTATGTGAGTGAAAACAAGGAAGGAGATCGAAAATGCCAATGCATGATTAAATACAATGATGCATGCAGGGGTAAGAGATGCATACCTTGTCGCCAGCACTCTACATGTAGGGTGATCCGTGCAGAATTTAAATATAGAAAATAAAAGTAATCTAAATGGTGTGTGAGAACCATCCTAGCAATAACTTCTATTAGTGAGCAAGAACCAGTTAAATTTGACTAAGTCCAGTTACAATCTACTCTATAGGTACAGAAATTCTTGTTTAGGTCTTTGAACCTAATTAATTACATGTCTCAAACAAGTTTATAAAGCAATCAGTAAGGGTTCAAGCACATAAAACCACCTAAAATAAAGAAAAATAAGACGATGAAAACAAAATCGATGAGGTCCCCCAAGTGCACTAGCACTTGGTGAAACAGTCCCCGCACACAAGGTATATAATGTCCTTTTATTAGAGTTTTTTAATGGATAAAATGTTAAAATAAATCAAAAATAATCTATGCTCCAAATGATGGTCTCCTCCAAATCTTCTTATCCTCCTACGCTCTCCTAGGACGCTCTTAAGAATGTCGCCCTCGCTCATCAAGCCCTCGCAAGAAAGGGGAAATAAAGAATGTGTAAGAACACAGTCACATAAATATGAGCAAAAAATAATGAAATAAATATAGTAAATATGGAAAATGGAATTAATGAATGTAAACAAAAATAATAGAAGAGAAACAAGTATATAAACCCAAGAATAATAGGTCAGAAAAAAAACCTAACTACCCTCGCCATGCATCCACGACAATGGCCCCATTTTGTTGAACGTAAATATTCATGTTTTTATTTAGATGAATTATGCACAAAGGTTGTTGCAACCAAAAGAAATGTCAAACAAAAATTTTATTAATTCTCAAGAAGGAATAAATATAGAAAATATCAATGAAAGAATGAAGGAATTTCTATGCATACTATACTTGGATGTTGTATTTTCTTTTTGTATTTTTTATAAATTTTAATTTTACATTTTTATTTGGTTTTATGTTTTATAATTTTATAATTTTTTTTTTTGAAAATATTAAGAGAATTAAAGAGAATTTAAAGCACGCACACTCAGCTCTTTTTTCATTTTCAATTATGTCAAAATTAACAAGAAAATTAGGCAAAAAATTATTTTTGGGTTTTTGATAAATTTTTAATGTTTTTTATATTTTTTCCATATTTTCTGCAATTTTTAAAACCTTTCAATACATTAAAAACAATGAATTAAATAAAATGAAATAAAATAAATGTTTTTGGAATTTTAAAATATCAAATAATGTTAAAATGGATAAAATATACATATATAGTAAAAGATATTTTTTATACTTTCGAGGAAGCAATTCTGTGTTTTTTGGGGTTTTTAAAATATTTATAATGACTTTTTAATGTTTTTAAGAATTTTATGCATTTATGGACTTTATAAGGAATAAAAATGATAAAAATGGACAGAAATTAAAATAAATCAAAAGAAACATACAAGAAGTGTGAAGATCGCATCATATGTGATTGGGAGCAACTAGTCGCACTTGCTGCTCGGGGCAATGAAACTTAAAAGTTTTAAAGTGACGAAACCACATGAACCAAGAACACTTCTCAGATCGTTTCATCTAAACCACAAACAAGATATAGGAATACCTCTTGAAGTGTGGTAATGATCGTGTCTCTAAAGTAAAAGACCTCCTGTCTCAAGTCCGATCAACGGAGGAGACGCTTGTGAGCGCGTTGATGAAACGCATGCTCCTCGCAATCCAAGTTGATAATCCAAGTGGTGAATCTCCTGATCTCATATCACGAGATATGATGTCTTCTTCACAAGTGAGGTGCACCGAAGGAGATGGAGATCAACGAGCACTCGAAGCAGTAGCACGACGATGTAGCAGTGATGACGGTGACTCTCTTTAGGGAACCAAGGTGGACAGCCACATGAGAGAGAGAGAAAGTAGAAGTGTAGAGAGCGAAAGAATTGTGTCTCATATTGTGTGTAAAATAAAAGGCTAGTACTACCCTTCTATTTATACTATTTTGGATGTCCATGGATCAAATCCATGTGCTCACAACTTCAATGGTTGAGATTGATTTGTGCTTTCAATCATCGTCCATGATCTTGTTGTGTTTTAATTACCAACAACAAATTTGTTGGTTTATATATATATATATATATATATTTCAATTTAAATCACACCAACAAAGATGGAATTAATTAGAATGAGAGGATCCTCATTCCATATGGGGATAGTGGACGGCCACCAAGTTGAGTTCTCATCTTGGTCGTCCCCCCTCTCCATTATGGTAAGAGGACTCTCAATCCTTTTGTATTGTAATCTTGTATCTCAATAATCATTTCACATAAGCAATAATTTTATTACATATTTATTCACCAAAATAATTCCAAATTATTTTGTGATAGTTTCGATCTTTCCATTTATAAACTATGAATCATATTCACACATCCAAAATAAAATGCAAATTGCATTTACAATTAATTGTTCAATGTGAATCCAATTCACATCAACTATTAATTCGTAAATACAAATTACAATTATCTCTCTCTAACATATTATATATCACATTTATAATATCCATGAATAATATGGGTAGTGCTATCTACATATTCACGTCCATGATATTAAATCACATTTAATCATCTTGGATGTCCATTCTCATGAGCCCAAATAGTATGAATCAAATTCAAATTATTCATAATAATTAAATCGCAGTTAATTATCCATTTTGATAAAAGCTCAGATACAATATCAACAATGGATTTATTCTTGAACTCTTTTAAGAATAATGCGCTTTCTCCGCAGATACTTGGAGATAAGGACATGGTAATTGTACGTTCAACGTATAGTGAGTTGGATATTGAGATCCTATCTCAAATCTAGATCTCAGGGACCTCCCATAAATGTTTGACTAAATTAAAGCCATAAATCTAATCTTCTCATTGCATCTAAATCACATTCAGATCATTATCCAACATTTGGACCAAGATTAGATTACTTCTCTACTGAGAGGATTCACTAAAATCCAGACATCTTTCATCATTCCCTCAGAATGGAAGCGTCATGGTTATACAATCATTTATGATCAAATCACACTCAGGTATTCCTAATTCCTATACATCCTGCATACTAGAAAACCTAGAATAAAACTGAAATTTTAGATCTTATTTAGATTGTCTCCCTCAAAGTTTTAGCATTAATTTTCTCATTCTATCATTGGGAGTTTTCATCGATCATATACTTTCCAAAAGCATATATCTTACCTAGGAATTGATCATATTCTTCCCAAAAACATATATCGAACCTACAAATTCAGTCAAGCTTCCAAAGCGAGATAACCATGCACAGAATTTGATCCCAATATCTCATGAGTAAGCTCATATCTTCTGGTTCAGTAATGAATATGTATGATCCCTTTAAGAGATCATATTACTCCTATGCTCTTGTATGCACACCAGCTCGTCGGTGTATAGACCTTGATTAGATCATCAAATATCGATCAACCAAATGTGCATACTCAAATATATAGTAACACATATGTCACCGGTACGAGGATTTGTGCCTATATCGTGACAGTATACGACATAGGACTTGGTTATCTCGATCTCGTTAAGTCAACTCTTTGACCTAACTTATCTAACACCTCCGAATCTCTATTCCTATGTAGAGGACATGCATCAAGAGGTTGGTTTGATATCATGCTTTAGAGTAAGGATTGGCATCTCCTTCTCTGGCTAGATATCCTCTCTTAACAATCATTTGATCATGATTGATGAATCCTCAATCTAACTCTTTATATATCATCCAAACAAACACCAGCCTCTATGATTCAACATTTGAATCAACAAACTGTATGATCATTAAGATGGCCATGGTACATAACCCTAATTGTACTAAGGGATCTATTATTCATATTAATTATTTTTCATTTCAGATAAGAAAATGATTTACAATAAAATTTATTGCGTAATGGCTCGTCGTGGGCTCGCATGTCCAACAATCTCCCACTAGCCCAAAGATCCATTAATGGGCTAATCATTTAAGCCCACACTCATGTACTAATAATAAGTTATTCATAAAAATAGCTAGGTAAGCTGACTAGTCACTCTGTTCCTGAGAGACTATGCCATGTCCTTTTACGGTACTTGCATATACCCTAGTAACTGTGCTCGCATCCAATGCGAATGTTGCATCTTATGCAATCAATACTCATTTTTTTTAAAGTCATTATAGTGTCCTTGAAACTATAGCTCAATACTTATTATAACTAGTATGTAATTTCTATTACCCATATCAGAATACCCTTATTCCCGGAGATCTCTATCTCTTAAGGTATCTGCAGTTAAGATCTTTTAGATCACTATCTATAAAGTCTTACGTTCTTGAAGATAAGACTTTGAGATCACTATCTCAAAAAAGGTATTGTTATCTTCGAAGGTTTTTTTATTACGGCAATCGTGTGTTTTATCTCCATAGTAAGATTAGTAACATTTTACTTCTCCCACTGTATGGCAGATATCTGACTTTTGTACACATCTAGCATACACTGAGCTTCCCAAAACGGATGCACTAGGGCATGTAGTTTTGGTATTCAGATCCTCAACTCTTTGAGGTGTTATCCCTTTAAATAGGCCAGTACCATATCTTAAGGAATGGAAGCCTTTCTTGGGTTTATTTTCCAAAAATGGAACATGTCCAAGGTATACAGCTAAAGTGATGGTCCCAATGCCTTCTTCTCTTTGCTTATGAACAACTCTGGAACTAAGATATAAGAGGTGTCCTTGAGATCTATTATCTCAAGGTATGGAACAACCAGATTATAAAACATGTATTCTCATCCTTATATCATTCCAAATGATTAGGATTTCATTTATATTTTGCACGATGAACACAATCGCACTCCCACTAAGTTTTATACGGTTCATCAAGATTTTGTATGAAATCATAACATTTATAATTTCATTCAATCTTATGTTTCGATTACTAGAAGCTTATTTGAGTCCATCGATGGAGTTCTCTTACACACTTTGCGTTCCTTAACTATGAAGCCCTGGGTCTACTTCATATGAATATCCTCAATGTGGAATTCATAGAGGTATGCAATCTTGACTTCCGTCTTGCATATGTCTTAGTAAAGTTGTGTAACTATAGTTAGCAAGAATCTGATGAGTTTAATCATGGTCACTAGAAAGCAAGTCTCATCGCAAGTGATATCTTCTTTCTGTGTGTATCTTGAGGATACGAGCATGATTTGAAGGTCTCTAACTTGTCATCGGGTTCCCTATTTCTCTCGAAGATCCATTTACACATAACATGTTTTACCCTTATAGGTGGATCATCGAGGGTCCATATATATGAAGTCTACTTTAGACTTTATTGCTAACGGCCATCTATCCATGTCGTGATACTTAGAAGCTTCATCATATGAAGTCAGGTCATTGTTAGACTTATCTGACGCATGAAATCCATCCTCAAACTAATTTGAAGAGGTATGAGTATTTAATCTTTAATTGTCCTTTTAGTTTGTCATTTTAGGAGCCCCATTATCTTCTCAAGATTCAATGAGTCCCTTTACTTCATTTATCTTGATTCTCAAGAAAGTCATCCTCTAATAATCATATTCTTAGAGATGAAATCTAAGAATCTCAAGGTCATAGAGTTGGTATCCAATACCATCCTTTATTTTCCTAATGAAGTAGCACTCTTTGGTACTGGATTCCTATTCTTAAAGGATCGATAATCAATACTGGAGTCGTCGTTGCTATCCCCAAAAATCTCGTGGCAGGCAAACAAATAATTTTTTCTCACTGCAAAATTATAATAGAAAATAATGCAGAGCAAGAGAATATTTTTGCTACTTATTTACCTGTATAGTAGACAGGATCGAACTCAGGGAGGCTACAATTCCCGAGGGTTATTCAAATAATCGACAAAAATCAATTAAAAGAAAAAGCAGAAATCTCAAAGAAAAACTATCCTTGGTTTTTGTGGAATTTTCCTCTTTTTAATTTTTTAATTTTTTTATTTTATTTTTTATTTTCTATTTTCAAATTTTTAGTAATTTTAATTTTGCAATTTTTGTAATTCTCAAATAAATAACAATATGCACAAAATAAGAACTATGTACACCAAAAAATTTTTGTATTTTTCAATTATATCCAAAAAATCTCAGAAAAATCCAGAGAAAATATTTTTGGGTTTTTAGGATTTTAAAATATTTTTGGGAATTTTTGTACAACTTTCAGATATTTTCTATTTTTATAAAAATCAAATAGTACAAAAAATGAGAAATAATGCACAACATGGATTAATTTACAATTTAAAAATATTTTAAGTGCCCAAAACTCTTGGCAATTATTTGTATGATAAAATATATCCAAATATCTACAAACAGAAACTGAAATCATGATTTTTCTTATTTTTATAGAACTTTTTATGATTTTTACAATGTTTTTAGTGTTTCTACAAATTTATTGTGTTTTCTAAAAAATTTAATGCGTAAAATTTGGATAGAAATTTAAAGACAATAAAATAAAAGTACTCTGATTTTTTTGGACTTTTTAGAGCAATATTCAATTTTTTATGAATTTTTGAATTTCAGAAAGAGAAAAGACATTGTTTTTTTAATAATATGGAATGAAATCAAAACGCAATTAAAAATTTGTGCTAAAAAGATACACACGTCATAAGCATAGCATAATTTTTGGAAATTTTATTGACCAAAGAAAACATTTATTTCAATAAGAAAATCAAGTAAAGTCAAGATCTGGAAACACTAGGTCTAAAATGTAAATAGTTCTTGTTTTTGCATAAATTAAATAAAAGAAATAAAGCAGATGGATAATTTCCGTAATTTACCAATTACTATGTGTTGCGCATGTGATGTTCTTGCTGTCAGGGGCTTCTTTGCAATTGTTTCCAGACATTTCTTTGTAAATTTTCCATTTTTTTACTATTATTCCTAGGGTTACTATGCTCCCCTTTCTTTCATTCTCCAAAAGCACCAAAAAGGGGGACACGGGCGCTGTCTTCTTCTTCCCATGCCGAAGGGCAGGCACGCAACTCCAGGTGGCTGCTCGGAGGGCGAACGGTGGCTAGCGGTGATGGCGGTGGGGCTTCATGGCAAGGGAGGGCTCCACCGTGATCGACAGCATGGAGATCCGCGCGGTCTTGCATGGTGGTTAGCGAGGCTCCTCCATTGTAATGGTGGTTCTACCCCTGATGGTGGTCGGCGGATGGCTGTGCCCCACCAAGCGGCGTGATGGGCGATGGAGCACAGTGGGGCAGCGGGGGATGCACACCTCATGTGGGCGGTGGACGACCACCCCAAGCAGAGGCGCGTCTTAGCACGGGAGGATGGCTGGCGTGGGTTGCAGTCGGTCGTGGCTTGGCGGTGGCGGCGGGTGTGTCGCCTGTGTTTTTTTTTTATTTTTTGTAATTTTTTTATTTTCTGTTGTAAACACTAATAAATGAAACCCTTTTAATTTTTTTATAAATCTGAAATATAGAAGTTAAAAAAAGAAATTAAAAAATGTTATTTTTCCTATTTTTTATTTTTTATATAATCCTGCAAAACAAATGTTAGAGAGAAAGAAAATAATTTTGTATTTAAAAAAAATTATTTATCAACAAATTAGGAAACGAGCATGATGACTCGATCCTAAAAAACACATGGAAGATGTGAATGTGTGCGGTTCCGAGGGGAATGGTGGATGGAACTAGACACGGTGGTCGGAGGTGAAAGATCGTGCGAGCTAGAAAAGAATGCATAGAGATCGAGAATGTGAGATGGAAAAAAATCGAGTTGTGGTGGATCAAATTGCGAATGATGATTATAAGATCTAGATAAAAAAATGACAACGAAGAGAAAATGCAAGAAAATATATCTACAATTAATCTAGGATAAAACAAGGGGAAATGGATCTCACCTTATGAGCGGAAAAGACCTTGATCACATCGACGAAGGTCGACGCGCTGTCACCGGACGGCTCGGAGGCTAGGCACCCTTCTGCGACAAGAAGACACTCAGAGATTGGGCTCCTCTCACCAAAGATTTATCATGTTGGAATGAGGGAGAAGGAGCCATATAAATAGAAAAGATAATGGAGTTTGAAATTTATTTGAATTTTTTGATGAGGATAAGAGATAAGAGAAAAGAAAGTTTGAAATGAGATAAAGGAGAAAGATAAATATATACAGAAATTAACTACTTTATTGTATTTTTGTCACTTTATTTATTGGAAAATTAAATGTTAATTTTTTTATTTTTTTGTGGTAGTTAGTTAAGAAAATTAACTATATGCATATGCTATATACATATGTGACATTATATACATGGGTAAATAAGCAAATTAGTTTTTTTCTAAATTTTTTTATTTTTATTTTAAATAATTAGTAAAAATATTTACAAATATTTACAAATACAATATGTACAAATACATGGGAAAATTGCACAAACCACCCCAGAAAATCAACTTTTCACCCGTAACTCCGAAAATTATGCAATCACAGCCATTTTAAAGATAATTTTATTTAGAATACAATGGAAGTGAGTTTGGTTCAATTTGAGTTCATATGGAGCTGGAATTGGTCTTTTAGTTATTGCTTAGTGGCTTTTTCCAAGTGTGGTTGCTTTTATTCTGTACATGATTTAATTGTGCAATTAATTTTATTATTTAGAACACATTTTTATTTACAATTTGGTTTTGAAAGTTATTTGATTTGAGGTCAATCCAGGTACGAATAATATAGTGTAGTTTACAAATATACACAGCACACAATTTTTTTGGATTTTCTGAATAAAGGACCCTATCTCCTCCTACTTTATTCCTGGTCGATCAGGTCAAGTCTTGACCTTCTCTCAAGGTTCGGGTCAGCCTGTATCTATTACATATATACAGTCTTCCTCTCTTTTTTTATTTTCTTTTCTTTATTTTTCCTTTCTTTCTTTATTTATTTATTTTAGGTTAAAATGGTAAGAAGTGTACAATATTTACATACAAAGGCAAATTAGTAAGAATATAGAGTTAGTGTTATATACATGTATTTTATAAGGGATTTTAAGCTAAAATAAATGATAAAGATGACGAATCGCAGATTCATCATCCCCTATGCTTTACCTTTGCTAGTCCCTTAGCAAACACTTATTTGAAAGAATAAGTGAAGAAAAAAGAAAAAGAAAGGGAAAATAAATAAATTAGGACAATATTGAGTAGTAAACTTATCTTCATAAAATTGTAGTTTGGAGCTTTGTCAGACCTTTGGATTATTAGTGTGTTGGAACCTTAATGTGAGATGGATTTATGACCTAACAGCCTCAAAGTTCCACAGGACTCCTATTTAGGTCACCTCAACAGTCAGATCAGAACAAGTCTACATACACAAATTCTTGTGACTATGAATCTTTACTTGTACAGTGTAAATGAGATATAGCTCCCCATCTCAAAAGTAGCAAAGAAACAGCCTCCGTCAACATGGTAACTCTAGTTCCCCGGTCTAGCAACTCTTTCCTCGAGGAGCGGAGATATTCCCTTCTAAGTTCAAGTACAACCAGCTCAAGAAGAGGGGATGGAGAAAAGAATGGACGGTAACGAGTGTAGCTACCTATCCTTGGATGCATGACCAGTGTAGCCAAGTCATCTGCTGCAAGCTTACAAAAATTTGTCTTTGAAGCTCTTATTGATTTTTTTATCCTTGTATATACACTCCAGTAGGCATTTTACTTTTCAATCAGGCCTGTCTACTTTTGGAGATTCTGTAATTTTTCCTTACTCTTTTTTAAAAGCATATACAAGGTGCAGCATGTACATAAGGAGTTTTTCCTCTTGAGCCAGTAGACTATCCCTCTTTTGAAGCATTATTGCAACCCCACAGCATCTTGTCTTTAGACCTCAACATCTCTAGACCAGGTTGAGACGCACTTCCTTCCCTAGAGGAAGACGAGAAGTCCCGCCTAGATGTACTACCCTCGTATGATATCCCAAGCCAAAAGATTCTGCCTCCTCACTACCTCATCCATGAAGAGCTACGTGTAGAGTGCTAGTCCAAGATAAGCCACGGTCTGAAAGAATCATGCATGTGTTGTTAAATGTTCTACTTAAACTAATCAAGATGACATGTGAACATAGTCTTATGGACTCAAAGAATTAAGTCACTAGGACATGAAAAGTCTTAACTCCATTTCTTATAAGGTTCCTCTGAAATTAAGTGGATTAAGGCCCAATTAAGCTCCATTCTTCAATTTTATTCCAGACATAGTTTAAATGTCAATACTATCATGAAAAATGCACATGCAAATGCAAGAAAATATGTACAATGCAAAGAAAGCCTTTTTTTTAAATGATGCACATGTGAAAAGAACATTTTTTAAAATAATTTTCTAATTTTGAACTTTTTATGGATTTTTGGAGAAAAATCATATGTAAAAGAAAGGGGTTTTTTTAAATTATGCAAGTTTTTATAGATTTTTGGTTTTGTAGTTTTTTTCAAAAATGAAAAAGGGTTAGTAAAAAATATATACAAGTATATACAAGAATTTTTTTGTCTTTTTTTGTTTTTTTTGTTTTTTTTTGTTTTTTTGTTTTGTTTTTTTGTTTTGTTTTTGTTTTTGTTTGTTTTTGTTTTTGTTGTTTTTTTGTTTTTTTACACACGTGGATTTTACAAAATTATATACATATCCCCCCAAAAAATATCTTAAAAAGTACGAGTTATGTCTAAAGTATATATACAATATATATGACAACCCCCTATACTTAGCTCGAACTATGTCCTCCTAGTGATCAGAGAGCAACAAAGGAAGACATAACTCATGCTAAGTATAGAAAAGTGAAAAGACTCCTATGCTACAACGACTCAAAGAAAAGATAAAAAGAAGAGAAGTTGGTGATCCCCCCTATACTTAGAATCAAGGAATCCTAAGGATAGTAGACTGTACAAAAGGGGGAAATCGATGCAGAGAATGTACGGACTCAAAAACAAAAAAAATACGATATGAACAACATCACCCCCCATACCTATGGTAGAGTATCCCTAAGTATAGGCAACAACAGGAGTGACGAACAGTATGAATATGAACAACACAAATGATTCACCCCCCCCCCCAATACTTAGGATAAAGCACATCCTAAGTATAGCATATACACACACGGAAAAGGGATGAATGATAAAACAGAAGAAGAAAGAGTGAAACAAAAGGATATACAAGAGGAGTGGATGTACAAAGGTCAAGAAGGTCGAAAGCGAACCTTCTTGTGGGACCGCTGAGAAATGGATCTGACGAGGTGTAGGTCTATATTGGGGTCGTCATTAGACATGAATTGATCAAGATCGACCAAGAATTTATCATCAGCAATCTCAGAGTGTGCAGGCACGAATCGGTTAGTGGAAGTAGTGTGGTCATGTCCTTCCTGGGAAGTCTCGCAGATATCAAAGTAAAAAGGCTCGAATTCATTATCTGAAAAAGTAAGATCAATTCCATCCTGGCGAGCCTCTACTGGATCATCATCTTTATCAAAAGGCCCGAATTCCTTTATAAAAGCAATCAAATCAAATTTAGCCTTATCAATCTCATCTAAATCATGGTTAATAGGAACGAACTCATCAGTGAAAGTAGTCGAATCATGTCTGTCATGTCTAGTCTCAGAGTCTACCTTCCGCTCTAGGGTTCTATCGTGTACTCCATATTCTTACTAACTTGCATATGTATGTAATTATTATTTTAACCTAAAATGAATAAATAATGAAATCCCCTATACTTATTTAGAACTATGTCATCATAGATAAGAAAGAGATACATTTTTAAAAGTGCGAGTTATGGCTAAAGTATATATACAATATATACGACATCCCCTATACTTATTTAGAACTATGTCATCATAGATAAGAAAGAGATACAAAGGAAGACATAACTCGTGCTCTGTATAGAAAAGTGAAAAGAACACTATACAACAACGACTAAAGAATGAATAGAAGATGGTTATCCCCCATATACATAGGATTATTTAATCCAAAGTATAGAAGACTATACGAAACGGAAAAACTGAGGAAAATAAAGACATATTCAACGGCTCGTCTTGACCCCCTATACTTAGGGTAGAATAGTCCTAATTATAGAATATCAACAAGTTGGGAGACAAGCGAGACATCAGAACAAATATGAACAACATAACTCCCCCTATACTTAGGGTAAAGGATCTCTAAGTATAAGAAACAATAAAAATGATGAGAACATGATGAATATGAACAACTCGAATCATTCACACCACATATACTTAGGATAGAGTACATCCTAAGTATAGCCCAGATATAGAGACAAGAGGTGAATGATAACACGGAAGAAGGTAGGAGCAAATCAAGACGAAACACATATATACAAGGTAGACATTATTGAGGTACCTCTCAACCAGCGCTAGATTTTATGCCCCTAGCTGGGCGCAAAGGCTTGGACAACGAAGTATCAAGGTTCAGGATGACATCTGTAATGCGAATATCGTACTGTCGTTATTGTCTCGATGTGAGAACAACAACGTGGTCAACAATGTGAACGGTGACACCCAGATAAGCAATTAGGCAGGTGTCTACTATCGGGTAAATAGATGTGTAGATAAAATAGGGCACTGGTAGCACAAAAGAAATCTTTGGCATAGAGTCGAAATGGAGTGAAATTGTTTGAGCCGAAAAATCGTACGTGGAGAAAGAAGGATCAATCATAAAGTCCTCTACATTAATCACCAACTCAAAAAGATATGGAAAACCAAAATTGTGATACTCACTTATATCCAATGCACATGATGTAGATAATTCAGGTAAATCATCGAATATCCCATAGATCGGGTGACACTCGTGAGGTTCGTCGAGAAGAGACAACTCAGACTCAGAAGAAAGACCAGAAGACTCAATCTCATGATCCGACACAATGGATGCACATACTAGAAATGAAACTGAGTACAAAGAACATATAACCCGCATATAACCCTTGGGGAGATGGGAAAAATCAGAAAGACTCAGTGAAGAGAACGAACAATCAAACTCAAATAATGGTTTCTCTCTTGAAGTCAGAGAAAAGCTGTCCACTAGATCAGAAATATAGGGCTCAAAGAAATCTTGGTCAATATCAAAGAGATTATTGACTTCTAGTGTGAAGGGATCTGAGCTTGGGAAATGTTGGACAACATGTGCCCTTAGAGTGAAGGGCGGGGCGGAAGGAAAACATGAGTGATGATTATTATTTTTAGGTGATTGATATTGATCTTGAGAAAATGAATGCAACAAACTCGATATCAAGCACATACATACACAATGCAACCCAAGATTTACCTACTCAACTCGGTGATGGTTGTCAAAGATCGATCATTAATCGTGTCAATTTTAGAGTTTGGTGATCAAACAAAAAGTTGTACAAACACGTAGGAAGTCCTGGGAATGGGCACGAATCCTTAGTGTATACGTAGAGAATAAAATATGAATATAATGAGGGGGTTGCTCTCCACAAGAAAATGATATAAATCAATTACATTTAATTTTAGGAGTCCAATCGATATTAGCATTCCTAATTTTTTATTTTTCAATTTTCACTTTTTTGATATTTTTTAATAAACATCTCTAATGAATTTTACAATTTCCTTTAATCCTATATCCGCAAAATAGAGGGAGGAAAACGAAAAGCCGATGCGCAAGAAAATATGAGATGGAAATGCTAGAGATAGAGGTGCGTACCTGAATCTAGCACTCTACATACAATATGATCCACGCATAAAAAAACTAAACCATATGCAAATCTAAGAGAGAACTGTCCTATGCAGTAACTTCTATTCATGAAGAACAAAGTTATTATTTGGCTAAGTCCAAATGATCTACAGGAACATATTTTCTTTTAGGGTTTTGGACCTAATAACTACCTGTCTAAACCAAAAAAACCTTAGGCTAGGGGCTATACTCACATAAAATAAAATAAAATAAAGTCAGAAAACACAAATATGCGAGAAATAAATAAAAATAAAAGCGATAAAAACAATGAGAAAACAATGATGAGGTCCCCCAAGTTTACCTACACTTGACGAAACAGACCCCACAACAAATAAATGTCTTTTTTACTAGAGTTTTTGCATGAATAAAAATACTAAAGTCTATCTAAACTATCTATGCTCCTATTAATGGTCTCCTCTAAACCTTCTTCTCCTGCTTCTACGCTCTCCTGTGGCTTTGGGGAGAATCAAGCTGCCTCCACTTCGCTTGGATGCACCATCACTCCTAAGAATGTTGCCATCGCTCGTCTGGCCCTTGTATAAAAAGAGGAAAGAAAGGATGTTTAAGAGACAAAAGTGTAAAAATGTGAGCATGAAAATGAATCTGAATAAACCCAATAAATACGAACAATGAAAGAATGTGGAAAAATATAATCAGAAATTTATAGCCAAGAATAGTAAGTCAAATTCCCTCGTCGTGCCTCCCCTACAACGACACCATTTGTTGAACCGCTTTACTCAAGATTTTATTGGTATGTATTATGAACAAGTGTTGTCGTAACCCAATCAAGCGTCAAACAAAAAAAATTATTTACTTCTCAATCCAAATTAATTATATAAAATGTAGCAAGAGAATTTGTTATTTAATTTACCTATATAGCAAACAGGATCGAACTCAAGGAGGCTACAAATCCCGAGGGTTATTAAATCAATGAAAGGATCAATTAAATATAGAAGGAAATTCTATGAACACTAATATTGGATTTTATATTTTTATTATTAAGATTTTTTATATTTTTAGATTTTGTGTGGTTTTTAGTTTTGCAATTTTTTATTTTTCAAAATATAATTTTCAAACAAATTCAATACATAAATAGATAAGGGCTATTTTTAAAATAGAGCAAAAATGATCAAAAAGGTCAAAATAAAAAGTGTTTATGCTTATATTTTTATAATATTTTTGATGATTTTTCAAATATTTTTTTAAGTTTTTATGGATTCTATAAAAAAAATCAGAACTCGAAATAATTCTTAACAATGAACACGTAGGGATATTTTCAATTTTAAAAAAATCGAATCAACTCAAAAATTACTGGATTTATTTTTCCTAAAAGCTATAAGGATTATCTAAACATGAAGTGAAATCACTATTTTTGGGGTTTTCTACATTTTTATATAATTTTTATAAGATTTTTAGAGTTCTACAACTTTTTAGGTTTTAAAAATACTTAGTGCACAAAATTTACACGGGAAATAAAATACACAAAAAGGGAACTATCCTATTTTTTAATTTTGATGCAATATTCGATTTTTTTATGAATTTTATAATTTCCAATAGTGAAAAATGCAACATTTTTATTTTTTAATAATAGTAAATAATAATAAATTGCAATGAGAAAATTACACTATGAAAAGAGAAGTAATAAGACCTCATTCTGACTTTTGGAGAATTTATTAAGCACAAATAACATTTATTTCAACAATAAAAAACAAACAAATACAAGTCTGGAAATACAGGAATGAAATGCAATTATTTAATGTTTTTGCATTTAAAAGTAATAATAAATAAATGAGAGAGAAAATTCGCAAATTACCTAGTGAATCATGTGCATCGTACGTGCTTGAACTGGCGGAGGCCTCTGCATAATTTTTAGAATGTCCGAGGGGCCAGAAAAAATTGCCCAAAAAAACTAGAGCGCACGGGTTAAATTGTTGGGCATGTTTGTGTTTCTTCTTCGTCAAGCCAAAGAGAGGCGATGGCGAGCATGGGATGATGGCGGCGACTGGTGCGGATGTTGCCTTGAGCTCTAGATGGCGGGCGGCGGGTGAGACTCGAGGCTGAAACGAGGTGGTTGCACGGTAGGGGCCGAAGATGAAGGCGGAGATGCGGTGGCACGGTCTTCTTTCGAGCGGTGGCCGATGGGTGATGACGTGACGGGGTTGTGGTCTCGAGATCTGGAGATGGGATGCTCCCTCCAGGCAGATCTCTCTTCCAGTCGGGAGTTGCTCGCAGGATGATGACAGTAGATGGCACTTCTCTGATGTTGGAAGGTGGAGATGTGGGTGCACGGTGGGCCTCCGCGATAAGGGCAGTGGTGGTGGAGCTCTTCTCCACGATGATCGGAGATGGCGGGTGGAGGTGACATCTATAGGTTGCTTGCACAAGCTGAGATCGATGTGGTCGA
The DNA here is from genome assembly GCA_037367405.1 of Ottelia alismoides. Lineage (NCBI taxonomy): Eukaryota > Viridiplantae > Streptophyta > Magnoliopsida > Alismatales > Hydrocharitaceae > Ottelia > Ottelia alismoides. The sequence continues at coordinate 767,907 of JAZKJV010001559.1, read as the reverse complement.
GGCGACCGTGGAGCTGCCACCTAAAAATTTTATTTTCTTTCTTTTTTTAATTAATTTTTTGACACGGCAACGTATGATATTATTTTAATTTTTTATTTTATCTTGTGTACCTACAATAGAATAAAGATAAATAACTGACTCGAGCACGACGACTCGGTCCCAAATAATCAATCAAGAATTAGGCGAATGGATGACAGATCCGTTGAAGCGGGAGGCCGGATCCGGAGATCCGACAATCGTGTATGGCAAGATGTGAGAGGTCATGAGAGATAGAAAGTGAAACGATGAGGAATCAGAAAATGGCGTGAGATCGGTAATCAGAAGCTAATCAAATTGTGATGAACAATTAAGAACGATTAACTACAATTACAAAAAAAATAAATGTGAAATTAAAACTAAAATTAAACCTAAAATTATATAAAAAAATATGAGAAATGGATGTGGATCTCACCGTGGGAGCGGATGAATGCCATGATGGCCTCGACGAAGATCACCTCTCTATCACCGGAGGGCTCAGAGGCTAGGCACCTTTTTACTATAAGATTGCTCTTGGAGATTAGGCTCCTCTTACCAAAGGATTGATCAAATCGTAACAAGGGAGGAGGAGCCAAATAAATAGAAAAAAATAAATTTCAAAAATTGAATTAATAGAGAGGGAATAATGGGAAATTTTTAATGGTGGAATTAAATTAATGAATAAAATAATTTTCAAAATTATATTAATTAAAATAATAATTAATATCAATAACTTAAAGAGCCACCTTAATGGTGGATTAATTAATAAATTAATTAGATTATAAATATAGGGTATATTATTAACATTGATAATTAAACAAGTAAATCATTTTCGTCATTTTATTAATTTAAATAATAAATATTAGATTTTAATTTTTTAGTGGTGGTTATTTAAGGAAACTAATTATATAAAAATGGTACACTATACACAAATTTAAAAAGGAAATAATTATAAAAAAAATATGAAAAATTATTTAAAAGTATATTATGTATAAAAAGAAATATGAATAATTAAAGACAACAAATAAGTGTAAAATTGCCAAAACCACCCAAGAAAATCGCCTTTCAAATAGTAACTCCAAAAACTACGAACATTGCCATTTTAAAGATAAGTTATGTTAGAATACGATGGAAGTGAGTTTGATTCAATTCAATTAAATATGGAGCCAGAATTGGTCTTTTAATTATCGATTTACAGCTTTTTTCGAATGTGGTTACTTTTATTCTATACATGATTATATTTTTCAATTATTTCTATTATTTAAAAAACATTTTTATTTACAGCTTCCATTCAAAAATTTATTTAATTTGAGGTCAATTTATGGACCAATAAAATAGTGTAATCTTTATATAAATATACATAGAATAAGTTCACAATAAAGTATGAAAAGTAATTACAAAGTATTATTTTTTTCATTTTGAATTTTTTGATTAAAGACCCTATCTCCCCCCTACTTTATTCATCTCTATCAGGTTAAGTATTAACCTTCTCTCGAGGTTTGATTCAGTATTACATATATATAGTCTTTTATTTTCTTTATTTTTCCTTTGTTTTTTATTTATATATTTTAGGTTAAAAGATGATAAATATACAATACTTATACAAAGATGCATGTTTGTAAGAATATAGATTTATTAATGTGTACATGTGTTTTATAAGGGATTTTAATCTAAAATAAATGAATAAATATGATAAAATCCATATTCATCACCTATTACAGACCAGGAACCCAATCTATATTGAACATCATAACTTTCAGTAATTGAAATGGCTCCTAAGATAGGGAAATCAAAACAAACATATCAACAACCAAATCCACCATTCAAACAAGCTATACGCCAGAAGTTAACTGCATAGGCCGAGGCTCAGACCACCTTCCAGAGAAATGTTGATGGAGATGAGGAGAGATACAAAGAACAGAGGAGCTAGAGAAGAACATCAGGCAAATGGAAACCATGTCGGAGAGGAGGAGAGAAGAGAGGTACCAAAATTGACTCTGAAGGATACATACATCACTAGAAATGGAACAATTACATAGTGTATCTGGATACCACAGATCCCCAGACATTTTGAACTAAAGTCGCAGTTACTCTCTCGCCTACCCACCTTTTGTGGGAACATGAATGTGGAACCATACATCCACCTACGGTAATTAAACCACATCTGCGAAATCACGCACTACCCCAACATCCCGTTGGAAGTAGTTAAGGTGACTGCCTTCCCATTTAGTCTTCAAGAAAAGAATCTATACAAGATCAATCACATGAGGAAAGTGGTGATGACATGAGAAGAGCTGAAATTAGTTGTTCTGCAGAAGTAGTAGCCCATGGGTCATCATAATCAGATGTGAGCTTTAATATCAAAATTCTCGCAATTGTCCCATGAGCTTATTCTTGAGGCGTGGGAATGCTTCAAAGAACTAGGAATAGTGCGCCCATCAAGACATCACAAAGAACAGTCTGGTTCATAATTTTTCAGGGATCTCATTTCAACAAAGATAAAAATGTCATTTGGTAAATTTTTGAGGAAATGGCCAAAGGATCAGTCACATTGTCTTCAACCCATGCATTCCTAAAGAGTCAACAGATCCTCTACAAGTAGGTCAATATGGAAAGATCTCACAATGATGACAAGAACGAGAGTTCTAACCTGAGTATCATTAGGAATCCCTTATCCAAGGTTGATATTAATGAGAAACGATCACAAGAGCTCGAGAAATTTAATGTGATCAAGCAAAGAATCAACAATATGGACAAATTCGACCATATCACAAAGCAGTTGGAGCTTCTAGTGGTCACGTTCAACTCATGTCTATGAGTATATCAATTGAGATCTCTATCATCGAGATGAAAGACCAACTGCAACAGTATAGTCCATGGCCACCTCAATCAGTTTGGCATTTGTATGACGTGCAGACACCAGACCATTGAAAACCATTACAGCCACATTGGATGTAGATGGTAGTGTACCATCTATAACCCCCTATGTACATTGAGTAATTCTTTCCACCTCCATCATAAATCCAAGAGGTGATTGGAAATTTGGGCAACAAACTACAGTTGATCCATCCAAGAGGACAACACTAGGGTCAATCTATAGCCATCCGGCCTTTCCACCAATATCAAGGTAGAACCGTCCAGCATCAGCCTTCTCAACACCGTTCTCTACATAATGTTAACACACGGAGACAGAATCACCATCATTCGACATATCATCGACAATAGTATAACTATTAGCTGACTACTCAATATTCCAATCAGTATTCCCCTCCTCCATATTATTAGCAGTATCTTCCTTGTCTTTTTTACCAGAACTACCAATCATAGCCTACGCATTCATATCAGTATTAATGAGCTCAATATGCCGAATCGATTCAGGCTGCACCCGTTAATCCCACACTTAACTGCATGGCTCATCTTATGAAGAACATGACGGATATGAGCCAGAAGTAGGATGACTTAAACGTCACGAAGACCATCATCCCCATATAAGTAGAGGCCAATCAAAATAACTTCCATCAAAAGGAGCTAGTAGATTGTAATAAACCCTCCTCCACTGAGTCAGTTATGAATACTTCCTTTATGATTTCTAATGATGTAACTCTCAAGAGTGGTAGGACGCTACAGTTGTCCGCCATCACAAAACAGAAGAATGAAACTTCAAAGGGACAATCATCATCTTCTACAGTCATTGATCGCGCATTAAGAGGGGAATAAGAAGAAAAAGATGAAGAAGAGAGATAGAGAGGTGTCACACCAGATCAAAAAAATGCAAAAAAACGAAGAAAATTAAAAATACAAAAAAGAATGTAACAACCTAGGCAAAACCATGCAAGCCAAGGAGAAGCTAGTAGCCGATCCCGTGCAAGCTGATGAAGGTGATGTGTCAACCTTTTGCTCTCCCCCTGTGATGAGTGATTATACACCTTCTAGTCGTTCATTTACGAAAGATGATTCCCAAATAACATTTTGATTCTGGCAATGTAAATAGTCCTTTTTCCAATGCTATAAAAACAACAAAAATTTGACAATTGAAAACAATTTTTTCTCAGACTTGTAGTTGTGGAAATATTACAAAACATTTTATTGGAAAGGTTGTTGTTAACAGTCGTGAAATACATGCCTAGCTTAATAAAAGGGCATAAAGAGGTGTGTACATCAAAACATTGGCCCTGCAATAACAGATATTACTGAGCAGAAATGCACATCCTAACCATGGTCACATTGATGTGATAAGCAATTTCCCAACCAAAAAAGAAAGACGTGGAAGCTCCTTCGATCATATGCTAGATCTTTGACCAAATTATTGAGCACGCTCTTCTTGACAGACGGACATCGATTAACCTCATGCCCACTTCTCTTCTCTAGGAATCCGGACTAGGTCTCCTAATAAACCAGGATGATCCTTCAGTTTGCTGATCAATCCATTAGGCGACCTTTAGGTAATTGAAAAATGTTATTGTAGCTGTTCAATGCATGAAATTCCTAGTGGACTTTATTGTCCTAGACATGAAATTCTCTACATCATTTTGCCAGACCCCTATCATACTTGGTCGGCTATTCCTTTGAACCGTTGAAGCAGTAGTTGATTACGCATTTGTAAAGATTACCTCTTGCTCCCGTAGTGACATGGTCACTAGAGAGATGATCGCAAAGCCCAAATGAGTGAATCACACATATGAGAAATGTGAACCAGATACATTGCGTACAGAAAACTATGACATCATTGATGAGATTAGAGATCTAATTTGATCCTTGAACGAGATTTTTGCACTGATATTCTCTTTCCACTGGAAAACCTGTAAAGCATATTCAAAATTGTTCCTATGCCCACATGGAGATCTATGCAAAAGAGATGATACAGTTGTTTGAAGAAGAACCATCTCAAACTGAACAAGAGGAAAAAATGGTACACATGTTCGGTATTTTATTATCTGAGCCAAGAGTGATTGAGGTGGATTGTATATTATTGGCAAACCATGCACCAAAGACCAGACCAATCTTAGAGGTTACTGAAAAGCCAGCTCCGACTCCACCCAAATTAAATCCTCTTTCGGCAAATCTGAAGTATGCCTTCCTTGTGGGTGAGCCCAAACAATATCCGGTCATCATTAGTCCCACGGATGTCATCAATGCATCTCCACATACCAGAAGGGGGAACTCCAAGGTCTATACTTCCTGATTCTTCCTTCTTGAAGAGGAATTCTTGGGTTTTATTATCATCCAGCATACAACAAGAATCTCTGATATTATCATCAAGGTCAAGGTCCTTGGGGTTGTCTAACGCGGGCACACTCTCATGGAATGTAGGTCTCTGGTCAGTAGTGGGTGTAGTGATCAACATATCTCTCCCTACATTAGAAAGGAAGCGAATCTCTCCTGAACCATAATCAATAACGGCTCCTGCAGAGGCGAGGAAAGGCCGTTCCAGGATGATTGGAGGGTGCTCCACATGGGTGGAGGTCTCTATGGGCAATACAACAAAATCAGAAGTGAATTTCATGCCCTGAATAAAAATGACAGTATTTTCTAGAATACCCTTCGGCCTCTTGATAGATCCATCAGCAAATTGAACTATCATCCTAATTTTCTTGAGAGGCCCAAGATGGAGAGATTGTACCATAGAGAAGGGTATTATATTGATTAACGAACCGCCGTCAAGGAGAGTGTTATCACAAGAATGTTCAGAGATGGAGCAGCTCACAAGAGGTATGGTAGTGTTCCCTTTCTTAAAATGTGGACGGTGAGAGATGGCGTAGGTAGTGGCCATGGTCAAGATGTGATGCTCAGATCTTCTCCTTTGCTTTCTCTTCTTGTGTTGAGGAGTAGATAAATCTGTCATGGCCTGTTGAAGTGGGGCTTTGATGATCTCATGAATAGTGGACAAACTTTGGGTTCAGTCAACATTTTTTTGAATTTTGGACCTCCTTCAAACAAGGGAGGAGATCGGAATCAGTATATACATGAGGACTGCCGAGAGTAGTCTGTATAATGGAATCCTTGGGGTCAAGGTCGGGACATGTAGTGGATGACTGTGTGGAAAATTGGTTTGGCATGGGTGCCCTTTCCTCACAAAATGAATCAATAATTTGTAACCTATAATCTTTTTGGATTTTAAAAATTTTCTCATTTTTTTATTTTGGGCGATTGTAAGCTCTCATGATTATCCTCAAGTGAATCCATATCCTCAAATAGTGGAGCAGCGTTCTGGCTCTCATTTATGATAAATAGATTGATATTCCTTGAATTCATATGCTACATCATCTGGTTTAGTTTCTCAAGTGTGGAAATCATGAAAGGTGACTCCAAAATCCCATGATCGGGTGGTTTGAATGAGGGTTGGTGAGAATCAGAATCCATCTCCTGAAATAATGGGTTAGGTGGATATGCACAAAAATCAGGAGGAAGGTCCCCCCGGAAAAAGGAAGGTGGATCTCTGGAGAGTGTGAGAAGTCCACGAAGATCGGATTAAAATAACTACAGTCGGCCATCTCCGAAACAAAAGACGGGATCGGAAGAGCACGAGGGTCAAGTCAAAAGATATGGAAAAAAAGGCACAAATGCACAGAAGGATCGAGTATGCACACAAGCAATCAAACACAATACAAACCTCCAGTTCACCAACTCAACTCAATGTAAAGACCGTGAAGGTTCGGCCAAATATCTTGTGAATTTTAGAGTTTGGTGTGAATACAATCTATCAGAGATAATGCTAGGAACCCAATGCTCCATGAGACTGGCATAATCTCAAATCTAGATCTTTCCCAACCAGTATGAATTGCGGACCGTTTACCGGCTACCCAATCAATTCAATCTGTTAAGGACGTCGCATGTTGCATTATCGGTTACCGGAGAGATCCTCACTAGAGAATGACTAACCCAAGATAGTAGTCTGAAAAGAGTTCAGGCGTGATTCTATCCTAGTGTGTGGGTCGCTCTCTCGCTACATACAAACCAAACAATGAGGGGGTTACTCTCCCGAAAACAATGATTTTTCCTTGTGCTTATTTTAGGGTCGAGATTTCTTTAGCAGTCTCGTATTTTAGGCAGTTGTCACTTGATTAAAATATTTTCAAATAATCGCCTACTGAGTGTCCAATTTCCTTTTTAACTTATGTGAGTCAAAACAAGGAGATCGGAAATGCCAATACGCGATTAAAAATAATGATGCATGCAGGGGTTAGAGATGTGTACCTTGTCGCCAACACTCTACTCTACATGCAAGTGATCCACGCAGAATTGAAATACAGAAAAATAAACTAACTTATATAATGCAAGTGAACCGTCCTAGTTGATAGCTTCTATTAACGGGAAAGAACAAGTTAATTTGACTAAGTCCAATTTACGCTCTACTCTATAGGTAGAGAATTTCTTGTTTAGGGTTTTGGAACCTATTTAATTACCTGGCTCAAACTAATTAATTAAAGCAATCAATAGGTAGCTCATGAAATCTACGTGAAACAAAGAAAAATAAAGTCGATGAAAACAAAACTGGTGAGGTCCCCCAAGTGCACCGGCACTTGGCGAAACAGACCCCGCAACAAATGAGTGTCCTTTTTACAGAGTTTAAATGCTAGAAAAATAAATGAAAAAATCCTTTTTTGTCTCCTTCAATTCTTCTTCTCCTCTTCTCACACTATCATGCGGCTCGGTGAAGAAGCAAGCTACCTCCCCTTTTCTTGGGTGCTTCGGCTCTCCTAGGATCGCCTCCTTTTCTCTGCGGGCTCTCGCAAAAAAAGAAAGAGAGAATGTGTAAGAAACACAATTATAAAAATATGAGCACAAATAATGAAATGAATGTAGTGGATATGAACAATGGAGTGAATGGCAAAATGTAAACATATATTATACAACCAAGAATAACAAGTCAAAAGAGAAACCTAACTACCCTCGCCATGCCTCCCCGGCAACGACGCCATTTTGTTGATACGTGTTCTTCGAGGATCGATAATTAATACTGGAGTCGTCGTTGCTATCCCCAAAAATCTCGTGGCAGACAAACAAATAATTTTTTTCTCACAGCAAAATTATTATAGAAAATAATACGGAGCAAGAGAATAATTTTGCTACTTATTTACATGTATAGCGGACAGGATCAAACTCAGGGAGGCTACAATTCACGAGGGTTATTCAAATAATCGACAAAAATCAATTAAAAGAAAAAGCAGGAATCTCAAAGGCAAACTATCCTTGGTTTTTATGGAATTTTTCTCTTTTTAATTTTTTTATTTTTCTATTTTTTTATATTTTTATTTTCAAATTTTAGTGATTTTAATTTTGCAAACTTTTAACTTTCAAATAAAGAACAATATACACAAAATAAGAACCATGGAAGGACATATCGATATCGATATCGTTTCGATGTCGTGTCGATATCGATATATCGCCGATATATTGCTATATCTAGGAATCTTTCTAAAGAAAATGCCTGAAATCGGATATATCGATATATCGATTTCGATATCGATATCGTGTCGATATCGATATATCGGCGATATATCGCCGATATATCGGGATACGGCCTTCCATGATAAGAACTATGCACACCAAACTTTTTTGTATTTTTCAATTATATCCAAAAATGCTCAGAAAAATCCAGAGAAAATATTTTGGGTTTTAAGGATTTTAAAATATTTTTGGGAATTTTTGTACAATTTTCAGATTTTTTGTATTTTTTTAAAAATCAAACAGTGACAAAAAATAAGAAACAATGCACAGCATGGAGTAATTTGCAACTTAAAAATATTTTAAGTGCCCAAAACTCCTACCAATTATTTTTATGATGAAATATATCCAAATATTTACAAACAAAAACTAAAATCATGACTTTTTATTTTTGTAGAATTTTTTATGATTTTTATAAGGTTTTTAGTGTTTTTTTCAAATTTTTTGGGTTTTTTTAAAAAAAAGTAATGCATTAAATTTAGACAGAAATTAAAAGAGAATAAAATAAAACTCTAATTTTTTTTGGACTTTTTAGAGCAATATTCAAATTTTTATGAATTTTTGAATTTCAGGAAGAGAAAAAGATATTATTTTTGATTTTTTTAACAATATGGAATGAAATCAAAATGCAATTAAAAATTTGTGCTAAAAAGATACACATGTCATAAGCATAGCATAATTTTTGGAAATTTTATTGACTAAAGAAAACATTTATTTCAATAAGAAAAGCAGGCAAAGTCAAGATCTGGAAACACAGGGTCTAAAATGTAAATAGTTCTTGTTTTTGCATAAAATAAATAAAATAAATAAAGCAGAGGGATAATTTACGTAATTTACCCAGTTAATACGTGTTGCACACGTGATGTTTTGGCCGTCAGGGGCTTATTTGCAATTGTTGGAATCTCCAGGCATTTCTCTGTAAATTTTACATTTTTTTTACTATTATTCCTAGGGTTAATGTGCTCCCCTTTCTTTCATTCTCCAAAAGCACCAAAAATGGGGACACGGGCGCCGCCTTCTTCTTCCCACGCCCAAGGGCAGGCACGTATGCTCAGAGGGCGAACGACGGCTAGCGACGATGGCGGTGGGGCTTCATGGCAAGGGAGGGCATCGCCGTTACTGATGGCGTGGAGATCCGCGCGGTCTTGCACGGTGGTTGGCGAGGCTCCACTCATGTAACGGTGGTTCCGCCCCTGATGGCGGTCGGCGGATGGTTGTGCCCCGCCAAGCGGTGCGGTGGGTGATGGAGCTCGGTGGGGTGGCGGGGGATGCGCACCTCACGTGGGCGGTGGACGACCACCCCAGGCGGAGGCACGACTTAGCACGGGAGGACGGCCAGCGTGGGCTGCGGTCGGTCGTGGCTTGGCGGTGGCGGCGGGTGTGCCGCCTGTGTTTTTTTATTTTTTTTGTAATTTTTTTTATTTTCTATTGCAAACAGTAATAAACAAAACCCTTTTTTATTTTTTTGTAAATATGAAATATAGAAATAAAAAACAGAAACTTGAAAATGTTTTTCCTCATTATTTTTTATTTTTTAGATAATCTTGCAAAACAAATGTTAGAGAGAAAGAAAAAAAATTTTAAAAATTATTTATCAACAAATTCGGAAACGGGCATGATGACTCGCTCCTAAAAATCACACGGAAGATGTGAATGCGTGCGATTCCGAGGAGAATGGTGGATGGAACCGGATCTCCGACCACCGTGCGTGGTCGGAGGTGAAAGATCGTGTGAGGTAGAAAAGAATGCATAGAGATCGAGAACGTGAGATGAATAAAATCAAGTTGGTGGTGGATCAAATCATGAGTGATGATTCTAAGATCTAGATTAAAAAATGACAATGAAGAGAAAATGCGAGAAAATAAATCTACAATTAATATGGGATAAAACTAGGGAAAATGGATCTCACCTTAGGAGCGGAAAAGACCTTTAACACCTCGACGAAGGCCGACGCGCTGTCACCGAACAACTCGGAGGCTAGGCACCCTTCTGCGACAAGAAGACTCTCGGAGATCGGGCTCCTCTCACCAAAGATTGATCAAGTTGGAATGAGGGAGAAGGAGCCATATAAATAGAAAAGCTAATGGAGTTTGAAATTTATTTGAATTTTTGGATGAGGATAAGAGATAAGAGAAAAGAAAGTTTGAAATGAGATAAAGGAGAAAGATAAATATATACAAAAATTAACTAATTTTTTTGTATCTTCATCACTTTATTTATTGGAAAATTAAATGTTAATTTTTTTATTTTTTTTGGTAGTTAGTTAAGAAAATTAGCTATATACATATGTTATATACATATATGACATTATATACATGGGTAAATAAGCAAATTGGTTTTTTTTGTTTTAAAATTTTACTTTTTTTATTTTTATTTTAAATAATTATTAAAAATATTTATAAATATTTCCAAATACAATATATACAAAACATGGAAAAATTGCACAAACCACTCCAAAAAATCAACTTTTCACCCATAACTCCAAAAATTATGAAATCAAAGCCATTTTAAAGATAATTTTATTTAGAATACAATAGATGTGAGTTTGAATCAATTTTAGTTCATATGGAGCCGGAATTGGTCTTTCAATTATTACTTATTAGCTTTTTCCAAGTGTGGTTGCTTTTATTCTGTACATGATTTAATTGTGCAATTATTTTTATTATTTAGAACACATTTTTATTTACGATTTGGTTTTGAAAGTTATTTGATTTGAGGTCAATTCAGGTACAAATAAAATAGTGTAGTTTACAAATATACACATCACATAATTTTTTTGGATTTCTGAATAAAGGACCCTATCTCCCCCTACTTTATTCCTGGTCGATCAGGTCAAGTGTTGACTGTCTCTCGGGATTCGGGTCTGCCTGTATCTATTACATATATGCAGTCTTCCTCTCTTTTTTATTTTCTTTTTTTTATTTTTCCTTTCTTTCTTTATTTATTTATTTTAGGTTAAAATGGTAAGAAGTGTACAATATTTACACACAAAGCAAGTTAGTAAGAAGGAGTTAGCGTTATATACAGGTGTTTTATAAGGGATTTTAAGCTAAAATAAATGAATAAAGATGACGAATTGTAGATTCATCACTTGCATCCATGACATGGTTATGGACCAAGTAACCCTAAATCCTCAAGTGTCCAACACTAGGCTATGTTCCAAACCATAGCTTATGAGGATTTTTGGTTTTAGATTTGCATGCAAGCTTATTAAGGATATATATTGCAGTCTCTACTATATGTATACCTGGAAACTAAGAGTTAATTATGCTAATGTTCATCAAATCATGTCACACATGATCCAATTGTATCTCCCTATAACTCTATTAAATTTAAGTATATTAGGAGGAGTGAGAAAGGAATGATATTCCTTTCTCCATAAGGTATTCTTTGAATTCATCTAATAAGTACTTGTTACCTTGGTTAGATCAAAATCACTTATCTTCCTTCATACTTTGATTCTAAACCAAAAAGTGAAATCTTTGAACATTTCAAAGACTTCTAAGCTGAAGGGAAGAAATCTCATATCATAGATAATCATCAATAAATATCACATATCATTAATGTTCATTATGATATAGATGATCCACATACATCAATATGTATGAGATCTTGAATATCTTAGCATCTAACTCCATTCTCAGAGAAGGGTGCATTGGGCATTTTTACTATGAATACAATATTCACAAATAAGTAAGATTTGAAATTTCTTACAGTCTAAAGTTTCATCTCTTATTAGTCTATTGATCGTATCAACAAGCATATGTCCAAGGCTTGATGCCAAATCATTGTCAAAAGATCTTCATCCTCCTATTGATCTTTTGAGGTTTAAATTTTTAGTATATAGAAATATCAATGAACCATTCATTATTTTATAATTTAGTAGAGTCCTCTAGATGTTAGATTACTATTTGAAATATATCCATCATAACTCTTTATGATAGGTTTATTCCATAATACAAGTTTATTTTCAATATTTAGAAATATACAATGAATGTATTCCAATATCTAGGTCATAGAGACATTCTCGAAGACTAAGGGCTCTCCCACTAAAAATGTCCAATCTATCTATCCAATGGAGATTATTGCAACAATTGCATCAACATCCATGTGGATGACTATTAAACCTTAAGATCAAATTTTCTAATCTTCCAAAACATATGCAACCAATTGCAAGTACTATTAGAAGAATGAGATACAATTATTAGACTTTGATCTTATCAAATAAGCAAGTCAATTTCAATGACTGTGTAGATGTATAATATCCCAATGCACTATCTGGGTCCTTTTCTGAAGGATTTCATAAAGTCTAGATAGTCATACTATCAATACATCAGCTTGTTACAATATTGGCATTCATCCAACTCTTTGGATGTCACATGTATGGAAATTACAGAAGTACAGTCAACTCTTTGACTTTCCTTCTCACTTTGCTCAGTCCCATGCCTCCACTGTGCTTCCCTCATCTATAAACAACCATTTCTTAAGACAAAGGATCTCTTATGTCAAACACAAAAGATTTCCATATAATAGTATTTCAACATTTACACATGCTTTATTCAATTCATACAATATGAATATTATGAAGCTTCATGAATGACTTGAGTATATACAATAGAATGATGACACTCATTTTATCTACATCCATCTTAACTCTTAAAGACTTTTGGTTCAGGCAGGTGATGAACGTCAAATTCACCTCTTTAATAATGATGAATTATCGTAGTATAGGAGGCAAATTCCGTTCGTCAAAAACCACACATGTTTGAATGTTGTGGAATATTTTTACTTGACAAGTCTACTAAGGTCGAACACAGGGAACGATGATTTTTAGTTGTGTGGTCTTAAATTAAATTAAATAATTAATCAATGCTCGAATAATTTCTATGTCAAGAAACTATAATGCAATGCAATGATGAAAGATGCAATATGAAGAAAGTTAAACAGAGAGAATGAAGCACCAGATCTGAGATTTAATGATTTTTAATCCAAACAAATAATCAGTGTCCTATATATGAAATCCCAGGTCGAAAGAATAATTTCGAGAAATATTTAGCAATGAAATCCAGGTTGCAGGCTAATCAATCAATTCTCTCCGGTTAAATAAATCATTTACGATTCATTCCTCATCTTTGGATGAGCAAGTGCACAGATTAAATCCTCAATAAATAATTATTAAATAAGTATGAGGATTAATTTCACAAACTTTTCTCAATGAAGTCCCTGCATAAATATCATCAATTCCTCTATTTAATAAAGCACAACTATGTCAAAATTTAGCCTACAAGAGTCAACAGAGATCCTCAAATAATAAGTATCAATAGACAACTTCATATCTGTCCACAAATTATGCCAAGTGATAGAGCATGACAAGAGCTTCAAAATGACATATTATATGCTAAAAATGGAGTTCGTATGGAAAAGATATGATGAAATAAAATTTCAGGGACTAAAATGTAATTAAAATAAAGTTTCTCTTTCAAAAAGGTCCCTGGAGGAACTTATCTATAATTTAGCAAAGTCAGGAGGGCTTTTATGTAATTTAACCCTAGCGGGGGTATATTTGTAAATTCTGAAACGTCCAGGGTTATGGCTGCAATTTTCACGCTAGGAGGCTCAGAGGCGAACGGAGGCTCGGACGGCCTGGGGTTGAGGCTCGGGATTCCCGAGGCAGAGGCTCAGGTGGCGACCTTATGGCTTGGAGCCGGACCTAAGGCTCGGGTAGAAGGGCTCAGGCTCGGACGCCTAAGCCTACATGATGGGCCTCTGAAGCTTCGGATGACCCGAGCCTCGAGGGTGGGGCCGAGGCTCGAGTGGGGCGTCGTGGCCTGATCAGGACGTTGGATCAAGGGCTACTGTCTGATCCAATGGCTTGCGGAGGAGGAGACGCGGCGGCTTTTGGACCGTCAGATCAAGGGCCACCGCCCCATCCAACGGTGACTGTATGTGGTGATGGCGGGGCTCGGACGTCGAGGGAGGCGTGGCGTGGGCGGTCGAAGGAGGGGGACAGAGCGGAAGGCGCGGTGGGGATGGGGAGACCTGCAGAGTTATCAAAACATAAAGGCGAAATGGGGGCGGCGCTCCGAGCGACGGTGAGGGAACAGAGCTAAGCTCCGGCCTTTGCGAGGCCGGAGAGAATGGGGACCTGGGAGGTAGAGGGGAAGCGGAGAGGGAGGTTGATGAAGGTGAGCGGTTCGAGAGTTGGACGAGGAGATCGCGAGGGGTCGAGGGTCGTTCACATGAGAAGAGCTTGGAAGCTCGAGGCAGCACGCAAGGAAGGTGTTGGATCTCGTCGGAGGTCGCCCTGTGCCTTGTTGTCACCAAGGGCGTCGAGGGTCTTCACTCCAGAAATGGCGGATATCATGGAAGGCCGACGAGGGAGGACTTTATAGGAGGAGGCTGGCAGTGGTTACGAGAGGGGGAGGTGAATGGTTGGGCATGGCGGTAACGGCCGTCGAGGGCGGCGGCGTTACAAGCACGAGGTGGCGGAGGTTACAGGAGAAGGGTAACAGCCAGAGGAAGAAGAAAGGATCACGTTCTGCGCATGTGCGCACGAGGGGGGGGAGAAGGCGGCACATGCGTGGCACGTGCGAGAGGAGAGAGGAGTGCAGCAGGTGAGGGTGCCACGTGGCACGTCCAGGGGCTGCCACGTGGTACCCCAAAAAAATTTCAAAATTTAGAGATAAAGAAAAATAGAAAATAAATAGAAGGAAACCTTGGATCGAAAAAAATCCTTCACAAAAGTTGTTCATCTCGATGAGATCTACAACTTTCATGAAGGACCCGGGAGCAAAAGAGGTCATCTGTGCGAAGTGGTATTTTTGGTGGTTCTTCATGTGTATAGAAAATCGGCTTTTAGAGCTTTGTAATTTTTTAGTGGTATAGATAGGATAAAAATATAGAAAAATTACGATAAAATACAAGAAAATTAATTACACACTAATCTATTTTTTTATTTTTAATAAATAAGAAAATAGGAAAATAAAATAGAAGTAAGAAACACACAATTTTTGTACAGACTCACAACGGACACTTGGACTCAGTTAGTTTCTTTGATTTCAGTTTTAATCTGGATTTGGATTTTTGTATTGCTTAATAAAACTTTCATCAAAGAACACAAATAAAATTAAAAAGGTTAATTATGTACATAAAAACTCAGGTCAAAAATAGCAAAAAGTCAAAATGCGCAAAAGAGACCTAAAACCCAATTTTCACATAAGATCTCTAAATTTTACGAAATTGGTCTTATTTTGAAGGTATTTGAAAATGGAGTACTTTAAAAGTGAGTAGACCAAAATCGGACACTGTATGAGGAAGATATGCTCGTTTTAGTCCGTCAGATGTGAAATTAGACTTTGGGATTATTTGACATTTATTTGAGTTAGTAATATTTTTGTAATTTTTTTATTTAATTAACTTAGTAATATATACACAATGGAGTTAGTTTGGGGTCAATCGGAGTTAAGATGAATTAACTAAAAATATAAGAAGTTAGCGGCTTTTTGGGCTAATTTACAAATGGAACTTAATGCAATTATGCATGATGAAATGCAAATATTATTTACACATGTATGCATGCTAATGATGCTCTATTAATGATTAAATGTATTTGAATATAGGTTACAGAGCCTAATTGACCAATTTTAGCATGATGAATACGAGATTCATCATACACCTATACTTAAACCATGCTCGTCCCCGAGCATCAATGAATGAATGACTTAGTTGAATACATCCCTGACTGTGCATGTGAATTTTCAAGGCTCAATTCATAGAAGTCCCTTAATTTGAGTGATCCTAAAATTCTGGGCTCAACCATGCTTTAATCAAAAGGAATCCAACTTCTCTAATTTTCAGACTCTCTGTTTGTACATATAATATACGGATATGATTTTTAGTGTAGTGCATTCATGAGAGTCAAGTTGAGACATCACCTAAAGATCCAATCCAAGAGACTCTCCTCTAGAGCTAATCCTCAACACTAGGGAATAAGTCTATTCTTGCTTCAGTCAACCGTCTCATTAGTTTATCAGACTTGAAAGTGTAGATGGACGACCAGATGATGGAGGGCATAGGATTGTGTCTGATTTTCTCTCCCTCATATCGGAACAAGGTGCCTCTCGATTGCCTTATTACTCAACACAAGTATATTTTTATTTTGTTGATCAATGTGTCCGTCAAGAGAATTTGGAGTCGTCTCCACTTGTTTTTCTGGGAGTACATCAGGGTGTGTCTCTTTTGAGTATCTAAGATACCTTCAACACCCATACTTGTATCGCTTACAATGCAGAGCCCTTTTATGTTGTAGCCCGACTCCTTGGTCCTAATTAGCGCTTGGTCCAAGTGGACACTTTGAAAATGTTTGGGAGCGCTCGCCATTGGTGGAAGCTCATTTGGAATTTGACTTTTGGATGATAGAGCTTTTCTTTGACATTTCTTTTTCTTTTCTTTTGTTGGCTAGCTCCACTGCTTTTACCAAAAGTTGGCGCACACCATTAAGTTTCATCACACCCTAGCACATAGGTAAATATCAAAAAGATAGCATATGAACTTGTCCACATACTGGCTAGGATATTGCTGACACTCGGGTTTTCTGAAGCCTTTATTAACATTATCCCATCCTTGAGCATCATTAGATCGGATCTAAACTCAAATCTCTAGTCCTAGTTCCTCAAGTGATATCTCAACTCATCTCATCAATCATGCAGTTGTGAAAGTGAATGTGTTGATCATATTCTTTTTGAAGTTAGAGATGAAGAGTGCAATATAGCGCTCAAATTTTTCAAACTAGGGAAGTGTGGATTATTAAGTTCAAAAACCCTAATGACTAAGGCATGTTAAATCAGACTCTCAAGATCACAGAAATCAAGTGTCCTCAAAATCCTCAAGCCTCGAGTGACAGTGAATGTTTCAGGGATATATCAACCAAGGAATGCATGAAATGCTTGATGAAATGCAAGACCATGAGTGATTTTTTATGCAAAAAGTTTTTTTTGTTTGTTGTTGTTTTGTTATATTCTTTTTTTGAAAATTATGTATTATATACATAATATACACTACTTGTACCCATACCTGATGTTAGATAAAAACGATTAAAGTACGAGCTATGGATAAAGTAGATAGAATATACACAAACACACCCCCCCATACTTAGCGTGTGCTATGTCCTCATGGCACAAAGTGAAATTAGACATAGCTCGTACTCAGTATAGCCGAGACAAGGAAAATGGAAGTCGGCATGCCCCCCTATACTTAAACTTTTGAGGGACTAAGCATGGAAGAAAAAGGATGAAATGAGGCAGTCGAGGGTGAATGGAAAGAATAGAAGTGTTGTATAGACAATGAAATTGGTCCCCCTAAACTAAGTATCGGGGGACCGAGAGCAGGTTGATGGATATACAGAGGAGTATTGGATTCGGAGAGGTGTTCTATCTGGGCAGTTCAAATCTTTCGTCAAAAGCTATGCTCTGAGTGAAGGAGATATGTTCAACTTGTACTAAATGCTCGTTGGATTCGACAAAGTGTTTAAGTAGCTGACCATTGACTATAGATGTTTGCGTGCTATCTGCGGTCTCTGAGATCTCCACACTACCATTATTGTGTACCTCTCTTACAATGAAGGGTCCCGTCCATTTGATTTCAATTTACCTTGGAAAATTTTCAATTTTGCATTAAATAACCATACTTTCTGCCCTGGGACAAAGATTTTTGTTCGAATGTTCTTGTCATGCCATCTCTTTACTTTGTCCTTGTAAATGGTGTTGTTTTCATAAGCATGTTTTCAGATTTCGGATAGTTCATTCAAATCCATCTCTCGGTTCTTCTTTCCTTGGTGACAGTTCCAATTAATCTTTTTAATTGCCCATTCTGATTTATACACGAGTTCTGCGGGTAAATGGCATGGCTTTCCATATGCCATTCGAACGGGGAGGTGTCCAATGGGGTCTTATAAGCCGTCCGATAAGCCCATAGAACTTGATCCAGGAGTTGGGACCAGTTCTTCCTGTCAGGGCGGACGAGATTCTGTAAAATTCCTTTGACCTCCCTGTTTGACAACTCGGCCATGCCATTGGATCGTGGATGGTAAGGACTAGCGACACGGTGCTCGATGTCGTATTCCTTAGTCAACTTCTTCACCTCCCGGTTGACAAAGTGGCTACCCCCATCAGATATTAAAATTTTTGGAATTCAAAACCTCGAAATAATATTATCTTTCAAAAACTTGCAAACAGTTTTGTTATCTGTAGCTCGAGTAGGGATAGCCTCCACCCACCTAGATAAATAATCTACCGCGAGAAGAATATATTCAAATCCTTGACTATTAGGGAATGGGCTCATAAAGTCAATGCCCTATGCATCGAATACATCACAGATGATCATTGGTTGCATAGGCATGGCATATTTGGAATCAATGGTCCCTCTCATTCTCTGACAGACGGGGCACGACCTGACAAAATTGTAAGCATCTTTAAACAAGGTCGGCCAGTAAAATCCACATTGCAGTATCTTCTCAGCGGTCCTCTTCCCAGAGTGATGTCCTCCCACCTCCAAGATGTGGCACAGATTGAGGATACTTTGGTATTCCTCTTAAGGAATACATCTTCTCCATATGCAATCCGGTCCTTCAAAGAAAAGGAACGGATCCTTCCAATGGTAGTGTCTCGCTTCAGATATGAGTCGATCGATTTTATTCATGGGCCAACCCTGAGGAACTTTCTTAGTGACAAGATAATTCACCATGTCAGCATACTATGGGAGTGAGTCAATAGCAGAAATTGACTCGTCTGGGAAGGTTTCACGGATGGATTCAGATTCTGGGATTTTGTTATGTTCGATCTGTGATAAATGATCAGCAACGACATTCTTAACGCTAGGTTTGTCTTTAATCTCCAAATCAAATTTCTGAAGCAATAGTATTTACCTAAGGAGTCGTGCTTTTGCGTCCTTTTTGGCCATTAAGTATCGAATGGCAGAATGGTTTGTGTAAACTGTCACCTTCGATCCTAGAAGTATAGATCGAAATTTTTCCAAGGCAAAAACTACAGCAAGCATTTCCTTCGCGGTCACAGTGTAATTTTTCTTAGCAGTGTCTAAAACTTTGCTTGCGTAGTGAATAGCATATGGGATTCCATCTTTTCGTTGTCCTAACACTGCCCCTACTGCGAAATCGGATGCGTATGTCATGATCTCGAAGGGAAGAGACCAGTCGAGTGCTTGTAGGATGGGAGTCTCAATAATCCTTCTTTTTAGGAGTACGAAGGCTTCAAGACACGTATGATCTACTAGTAACTCAGTGTCTTTCCCTAGGAGGTCAGTTAGCGGTCGGGCAATTTTTTGAAAAATCCTTGATAAATATTCTGTAAAATCTGACATACCCTAGAAAAGACCGTACTTGTTTCACATTGGTAGGTGGCTCGAGTTTCTTGATCACATCAACTTTGGCCGGGTCAGACTCCATTCCCTTCTTGGAGATGACATTCCCCAATACAATGCCCTCTTTTACCATGAAATGGCTTTTCTCCCAAGAGAGAACCAGATTCACTTCCCTACACTTTTGGAAGACTCGATCTAGGTGCACGAGACAATCATCGAATGAATCACCATGGACCGAAAAGTCATCCATGAAGACCTCCAAGAAATCCCCAACTATGTCGGCAAAAATCGCAATCATGCATCGCTGAAAGGTGTCAGGGGCATTGCAAAGCCCAAAAGGCATTCGCTTGAATGCTTATGTGACGAAAGGACATGTAAAAGTAGTCTTTTCTTGGTCCTCAGGGGCGATGGCTACCTCATTGTAGCCCGATTACCCGTCTAAGAAACAGAAGTATTCTCTCCCTGCCAATCTCTCTAGGATTTGATCAATAAAGGGCAGTGGAAAGTGATCATTTTTCGTTGTGGCATTCAGGCGCCTGTAATCCACACAGACACGCCACGACATGGGTACCTGTGTCGTGATCTCTTCTCCCTCCTCGTTGGTGATAATCTGGAGTCCCGACTTTTTCGGAACAACATGCAAAGGTGACACCCACTTGGAGTCGGAGATGGGATATATGAAACCAGCCTTACACCATTTTTCGATCTCAGTCTTAACTACTTCCCGTAAGTTTGGATTCAACTTACGTTGGCATTCACGGGAGGGTTTAGCATTATCCTTCAAGTAAATATGGTGTGAGCACAGGGATGGGTTTATCCCTGAAAGATCAGACAATATCCAGCCTATAGCCATGCGATTTTTCTCCAAAACAATAAGCAGGCAGATCTCCTGCTCTTAGGTCAGATGTGAACTGATGATGACCGGAAATTGTCCCTCATCTCCTGCAAGGAAGGCATATTTAAGCGTAGGGGCAATGGTTTGAGTTCAGGTAAGTTTGTCTTGTTACTTGAATCTGGTCCCCTTAGTTGTGCTTCTTGTTGTGACGTGGATGCTTGCAGTATATCAATATCGGCCACCATCATGGGTGTTTTTGGGAACGGATCGCTAATGATGGAATGTGGTGTGGCAAGCGTCGCGTCCGATCTGTGTACCTCACTCTGGGATTGTCCATAAGGAGAATGGGTTGACAGGTCCAAAGGGACCTCTGAATCTCCTAGAGCATAAGTAGATGCATGAATGAGCTAGCAGACTAAATCATCAATAATTTCCTCTCCAGATGAGGTTGATTCGATCATAGCGGTTGGGTTTTGTTTCCAAGGTCCAACTATTGCTTCTGTCTCAATTTTTGATGTTTCAGAATCGGTGCTCGACTCAGTGCCAGGTCTTTGAAACCTAGTTTGCTTCATTTTAAGTTCAAGTTTTCCAAAATGGATTCTCCCGGATGTGTAATCGAATATAGCTCCTGCGATTCTAAGGAAGGGTCGTCGTAGTATCATCTGGGAGTCTTTCCAATTTCTAGGGACATCCATGTCAAGTATTGTGAAATCTACTGGGTAGTTTTGTCCCTCTATGTTGATGACAACGTTTCGAAACTCCCCCCTAGGTCTCTTAGTTGATGTGTCTGCGAATTGAAGTACAACTGCAGATTGCTTAAGAGGACCTAGATTTAGATGCTCAAATAGGGTTGTGGGCATGAGATTGATGGATGAACCATTGTCTAACATTGTTCTTGCAAACTTGATTTCTTTTATTTGGCTAGTGACAAAGTGAGCACCCATGTCTCTTTTCTCCCTTAACAGCTCATTTTCTATAAGACGAGATGTGGCAACTGAGAGTATGTGTTTCTTTGTTTGGCTAGGAGTCTGTTTGCTGGCTCTTGTTGTTGTGCATCTCACCTTAAGGTACTTTTGAGAAGCCGGGTCTCTTTCTATCATCTCATCTAGGGACAGAGTGACCTTAATATTTTCCTTACAGATGCGGGCCATTTCATCATCATTTTTTTTGTTTTTTATGTTTTTCTTCTTTCCTGCCGTAAGAGCACGGGGGAAAGGGATGGACTTGTTGTGATCAACAACATCATTTTTATTGAATGAAAAATTGTTTACAGGATTCAGACTAAAAGCAGGGAAATTGGTGGTCAGTTGTTGCGGATGTATTGGTGGCGTGTGGGCAGGTATCTTAGATATCCTGTCAGCCAATTCCTCCATTTACTTAGGCAATTTAGCCAATTTCTCCATATCAGATGATTTATGGAGTTCATCCACCTTTTTATAAATCTGCTCGACCATAGTTAGCTTATCAGCTATTATTCCCATATCAGCACTCTGATCGGTCGTCAGATTATTCACCATCTTTTTGGAATCGGCTATGTAAGCCCGACTGGTGGTTTGTGCACGGATGGACTCAGCAAGTCTCTTGAACACCTTGTAGATGGTGTCCTCGTGGCGTCCCATGTAGCTTCCTCCGCAGGATGCACTTACTAACCCTTGATTCTCAAGTTCAGCCCGCTAACAAGACTTTGGATCAGCATCATTTTACTTATCCCGTGTCCTGGGCATTTCTGGATTGTTTGTGAATCTTTCCCAGGTTTCATGGAATGGTTCGTTCGGGTGTTGGATAAATCTCGTGAGCTTGATCCTCATCTGATTGATTCTACTAACTGGGTAGAATTTCTTTAAAAATAGAGTCTTGAATGTGGCCCATGTAATGACTACTTCCCCTAAGTTTTTCAGCCAGTAAGCCACCTTATCAGTCAAGGCGAAGGGAACAGCTCTCAACCTTATCTAGTCCTGGCTAACCCTAGGGTGGCATAGGTTAGCACAGACTAACTCGAAATCATGGAGGAAGATACATGGTTCTTCGTGATTATTCCCTCTAAACTTTGGCAATAGTGCAAGGAAATGTGGTTTGTTCGAACGCATCCTCAGGGGGTACCGGTCTCAAACAATTATAGTCTTCATCAATTTCAGGGAGGTATGTATCTTCCATAGCCTCCACACCACGTTGCATTTTTGCCATCTGGGCTCTAAGGAGTTCATTTTGTTGTTCAGCAGCAGTGATTCTAGCCAAAAGCGCACGAATAGGGTCATTGTCATTTTCGTCCTTCTTTGGAGGCATCTCTTCCTCTTCTTCACCTTCAGATGCAAATAAATCTGAGTTAGGCTTGTTCTTAGAAGGTTTAGTGTTTCTTCCAAAGATAAAAGTTTCTTTGGCAGGGATGGAGTAAGAAAGAGGATTAGTCTGAGTTTGACTAATCCACAGGGGTGTGGGGTGAACCACGGTGTGGAGAGAAGGGTTGTCTCCATACCATGGGGTTTCGAGAAATTTAGGAGATGAGGAGCTCGGAGAATTGTTCACAGAGTCCGAAAGAAGATTTTTAGAAGAGTCCATTATACAAAGGGATTTTCCACAGAGTGTATGAATGCACAGAGGACTCGCTCAAAATAAACACAATTCAAAACCCGTCAATTTACCCACTCAAAACTAGTGAAGGCACGTTAGGGCTCGGCCGCTTGTCTTTTCGATTTAAATTTAATGATAAAACAATCTTGAAAATTAAGCGGAGCTGTTAGGTGCCGAAATATTTCACAAAGACTATCCCGAGTTCATACAACTAGTTACACCTACTTTCAGCCAGTATAGGTGTAATTACCGACCGTTTAAACAGCTACCCTTGATACTTGAGGATGGAGCCTTCCGCAGTGTCCTCTAAACCACCTACTCTGCTAAGGGAAGTCGGACCGTGAAGCGGCTACCCGAGACCCTCACTGAAAAGTAGCTAATTGTTTTTGAAATCAGTAGTCTGAATGGACCATTTTGGGTTTTGGCTTTGTCCTAAGGTGTGCTATCCTGTCCTTACAAACAATGAGTGGGTTTCTCTCCACCAAACACAAGTTAAATTTTTATCAGTTTTATTTACAGTCGCCTTGATTAGCAGTCTTGGTTTTAAATTGAGGTTATCACTGAAATTATGTGAGCACAAGAATTCACGCCTAACGAATAGTCCCAATTCCCTTACTTCCTAAGTTGTAAAACTTGAGGAAGGAGAATCGAAAAAGCCAATGCAAACGTAAATCAATGATGCATGCTTAAGAAGAAGACTTACAGTGAATCCTCATGTTCTTCATGCGGGATGCAAGACAAGGAATTTAAAATTACACTAAATGATATGCAAAGATGAAAAACACCCTAAGCAAATAGTTCTATTAGCGGGAAAAATTGATTTCAAAATTTGTCTAATGTTGAACGATCTATAGTGTGTTTAGTTAGTGAACGTGTGACCTAAGAATTACGAGCACAATCAATGATAAATAAACAATCGTATATGTGCCTAAGTCCTATGCCACTCAAGTCGGATCCCAACCACACAGAAGGCGTTGAAATAGACCGGACACACCACAGAAAAGTTCAGTCTGTATTACAAGGGTTCAAAGAGAGGGACCCTGAGAATAATGCAAAAATTTAAACCTAAACTAAGCTTTCTCTCACAAAAATTAAAACTTAATCTCCATCCTTGCAGATCCTTAATTTAATTCCAAAATTTTGCTCCCAGTAATCTGCAAAGAGAGAAATTACGGTTAGTATCAGAAGTAAGAGAGAAATGCAAAATAAAATGCAGGAGAGAAAAAATGACACAAAAATTAACTTCACAAAAATTAATTACAAAAAATGATTTAAAACCCTAAAAATTCGGCGTTCCCCGGCAACGACGCCATTTGATGAATGTCAAATTCATCTCTTTAATAATGATGAATTGTCATAGTATAGGAGGCAAATTCCGTTCGTAAAAAACCACAGATGTTTGAATGTTGTGGAATATTTTTACTTGGCAAGTCTACCAAGGTCGAACATAGGGAACATTGATTTTTAGTTGCGTGGTCTTAAATTAAATTAAATAATTAATCAATGCTCGATTAATTTATATTTCAAGAAACTATAATGCAATGCAATGATGAAAGATGCAATATGAAGAAAGTTAAACAGAGAGAATGAAGCACCGGATCTGAGATTTAATGATTTTTAATCCAAACAAATAATCAATGTCCTCTATATGAAATCCCAGGTCAAAAGGATAATTTTGAGAAATATTTAGCAATGAAATTCAGGTTGCAGGTTAATCAATCAATTCTCTCTGGTTAAATAAATCATTTACGATTCATTCCTCAACTTTGGATGAGCAACTGCACATATTAAATCCTCAATAAATAATTATTAAATAAAGTATGAGGATTAATTTCATAAACTTTTCTCAATGAAGTCCCTGCATAAATATCATCAATTCCTCTATTTAATACAGCACAACTATGTCAAACTTTAGCCTGCAAGAGTCAACAGAGATCCTCAAATAATAAGTATCAATAGACAACTTCAGATCTGTCCACAAATTATGCCAAATGATAGAGCATGAAAAGAGCTTCAAAATGACATATTATATGCTATAAACGGAGTTCGTATGGAAAAGATATGATGAAATGAAATTTTAGGGACGAAAATGTAATTAAAATAAAGTTTCTCTTTCAAAAAGGTCCCTAGAGGAGCTTATCTGTAATTTAGCAAAGTCGGGAGAGCCTTTCTGTAATTTACCCCTAGCGGGAGTATATTTGTAAATTTTGAAACATCCAGGGGTATGACTATAGTTTTCACGTGCGCCAAGAGGCTCGGAGGCAGACGGAGGCTCGGACGGCCCGCGACTGAGGCTCGGGAATCCCGAGGCGGAGGCTCGGGCGACGACCCTATGGCTTGGAGCCGGACCTAAGGCTCGGGTAGAAGGGCTCGGGCTCAGACGCCCGAGCCTACTTGGCGGGCCTCTGAAGCTTCGGATGATCCGAGCCTCGAGGCTGGGGTCGAGGCTCGGGTGGGGTGTCGTGGTCTGATCAGGGTCGTTGGATCAAGGGCCACCGCCCGATCCAACGGTGGGTGGAGGCGGAAACGTGGTGGCTTTTGGACCGTCAGATCAAGGGCCACCGCCCGATCCAACGGTGACTGTATGTGGCGATGGCGGGGCTCGGCCGTCGAGGGTAGCGTGGCGCGGGTGGTCGAAGGAGGGGGACGGAGCGGAATGTAAGGCGGGGATGGGGAGACCTGCAGAGTTAGCAAAACGGAGAGGGGAAATGGGGGCGGCGCTCCGAGCGACGGTGAGGGAACAGAGCTAAGCTCCGGCCTTTGCGAGGCTGAAGAGGATGGGGACCTGGGAGGTAGAGGGGAAGCGAAGAGGGAGGTTGATGAAGGTGAGTGGTTCGAGAGTTGTACGAGGAGATCGCGAGGGGCCGAGGGTCGTTCACCAGAGAAAAGCTTGGAAGCTCGAGGCAGCACGCAAGGAAGGTGCTGGATCTCACCGGAGGTCACCCTGTGCGTTGCTGTCACTAAGGGCGTCGAGGGTCTTCACTCCAGAAATGACAGATACCATGGAAGGCCGGCGAGGGAGGACTTTATAGGAGGAGGCTGGCGGTGGTTACGAGAGGGGGAGGTGAATGGCTGGGCATGGCGGTAATGGTCGTCGAGGGCAGCGGCGTTACAAGCATGAGGTGGCGGAGGTTACAGGAGATGGGTAACGGTCAAATGAAGAAGAAAGGATCGCGTGTTGCGTATGTGCGCGAGGGGGGGAGAAGGCGGCACGTGCGTGGCACGTGCGAGAGGAGAGAGGAGTGCAGCAGGTGGGGGTGCCACGTGGCACGTCCAGGGGCTGCCACGTGGCACCCCAAAAAATTTCAAAATTTAAAAACAAAGAAAAATAGAAAAGAAATTTAAGAGACCTCGAATAAAAAAATTTCCTTGACGAAAGTTGTTCATCTCGACGAGATCTACAACTTTCATGAAGGACCCGAGAGCAAAAGAGGTAATCTATGTGAAGTGCTATTTTTGGTGGTTCTTCATGTGTATAGAAAACTACTTTTTGGAGTTTTGTAATTTTTTAGTGGTTTCTGAGAGGATAAAAATCTAGAAAAATTACGATAAAATACAAGAAAATTAATTACACACTAATATATTTTTTTATTTTTAATAAATAAGAAAATAGGAAAATAAAATAGAAGTAAGAAACACATAATTTTTGTACAGACTCACAACGGACACTTGGACTAAGTCAGTTTCTTTGATTTCAGTTTCAATCTGGATTTGGATTTTTGTGTTGCTTAATAAAACTTTCATCAAAGAACACAAATAAAATTAAAAGGGTTAATAATGTACATAAAAACTTAGGTCAAAAAATAGCAAAAAGTCAAAATGCGCAAAAGAGGCCCAAAACCCAATTTTCACATAAGATCTCTGAATTTTACGAAATTGGTCTTGTTTTGAAGGTATTTGAAAATGGAGCACTTTAAAAATGAGTAGACCAATCGGACTCTGTATGAGGAAGATATGCTCATTTTAGTCCGTCAGATGTGAAATTAGACTTTTGGATCATTTGACACTTATTTGAGTTAGTAATTTTTTTGTATTTTTTATTTAATTAAGTTAATAATATCTACACAATGGAGGTAGTTTGGAGTCAATCGGGGTTAGGATGAATTAACTAAAAACATAAGAAGTTAGCGGTTTTTTGGGCTAATTTACAAATGGAACTTAATGCAATTATGCATGATGAAATGCAAATATTATTTACACATGTATGTATGCTAATGATGCTCTATTAAAGATTAAATGTATTTGAATGAAGGGGAATATAGCCTAATTAACCAATTTTAGCATAATGAATACGAGATTCATCAGCATGTACTCAAAAATTTTGAGAACATCATCTCTTATTGAGCCACCATTTTGCATTATGCAGTGAACCATGTCATTCATGATTAAATGTTGAGAGCACATATGTATGCCAAAACATCTTCTTAGATTTTATAAGGATTTTCGATAATTACGATCATCATCGACATGATACTTCCAAAACATATTCAATGAGAGATCAAGACTATAGAGATATACAAAGGCAAGGTTGTTGTCCTAGTGTCTATTTAATTCTCATTCCTCATTATTATGAGGAAACTTGTACATTGCAACCACATGCATTATGTGTCCAACTGCAAGTACAATATCTTGATCATGGATCCAATCCATGATATTTACTAGTTATTTTTTAGTACAGTTTTTTTAGTGGTTTTAATATAGGTTATCTACAATAAGAAATTTACATAAATGCATATTTTACTTTGATTAAGGATTTTAAATCAAAATTGTCTTGCCTTGTCAACTCTGAAAGTTCATTCCCTTATTTACTTTCAAAGTAAGAGATATATTTACCATTATATCTCAAGCAAGCCTTTCTTACCTTTGTTACATCCAAATAATATGAGAGCTTGTAACTTGTATAAAAAGAAGAGGGAACTCATTCTGCCTTAAAAGTCCAACTTGCATCTCCCAATTTGATCGTTTACACCCAGTCCCACAACCCCTAAGGTGATGTTGATCCATTGTTTATTGAACTAACCATCAACGGGAATAGCACTCGCTATGCACAATCCAATATTTTCTCGATAATATGAGGACTCGATATTGGGGCCACTACGCAAACGACCTTACTTTTTTGAGAAGCAAAGAGCACGATCCATGTGTGCTTGTATACAAGAGTTGTCACTTCGTACAGGTGTCTCCCAGATACAATCCATGGTGACTAAACCCTTCTCCTTGACCGCAGCCATGGATGTCACTTATGTGATCCTCCATATCATGTTTAAATTTTAATTAATTATTATAAATCATATTCACATAATTAATTCTTCTAAGGGAAAAATAAGTCCATTCATAATAGAGTATTTTAATTGGATGTAATTAGTTTAACCATATTAAATCAATTATCAATCTAATTCAATCAACAAACAAACAATCTTGATTGTTACTTTCAGGATGGTATAATCACAAAAATACATGTTATTCAAATTTTACATGATCGCTTCATGCAAGATCCTACCCGTAGTCATGACCAGTACGCACAGGATGTGGGCCAGACCGCTCATGGATTAACATGCTACCCCAACGATCCCCGACTAGACATCATATCCGCCTCATGTCAGGATAATGTGATCTGATCATTTTTGTATTTGAGATGTTATTCGGTCTTTCAACCAAAGTTATACCATATAATTATCAAAACCATTTTGATTAATCTTATAAGGAGATTTGATAAACAAATCCTCAATCCTATTCCAATATCAATGTTTGTTGGAAAGTTCATTATTACCAAATCGATCAAGCTCGATAATCTTATCATGTTGGTTATGGTCATTCAAAAAATAATTATCTTTATTAAATATTTCATAAATATTTAACAGCAAATTATTCCAGGATATTAACCATTAATTTTCATGAATTAATTGAAATACAATCACAAGATTCTTGTTTAAATTTGTTAAGTTTTAAGCAGTGACACATGTTTACTAAAACTAACAAATCTTAAGCAAATAAACTCAAAATCATGCAAACTAAATTTCCTTGATTTGCCAATTTGATTTGCAACAGAATCCAAGTGATAGACATGCATTTCTAGGCGTTTCAAAATCATAGTTATCTTTTTATAATGTTCTAAAATACCATTCATGTAACAGTGGACACATATCCATTAAAACGATCATAACTTGAGCAAACAGATTCCAAATCATGCAAACGCGAGTCCTATGTTTTCTAATATGATGGGGAATGTAATCTATGTGATAAAATTACGTTTTAAAATATTAATATAGGCGAAAAATCACACAAAATTGGGTAGCGGAAACAAAATGCGATGAAAATTCGCACAACCAAAAATGCCCATGTCATCTTAGGTTTATAGATCATATACGAAACCTCCGACCAACCTAGCTCTGATACCACTTAAAGGTTATGGAAAAAGTTTTAAGAGCATCACAAAAGTGTGAAGATCGCATCATATGCAATCGGGAGTGACTAGTCGCACTAGTTGCTCGGGGTAGCGGAATTTAAAAATTTTAAAGTGATGCAATCACATGATCTAATAATACTTCTCGGATCGTTTCATCTAAGCACAAATAAGATATAGGAATACCTATTGAAGAGTGGTTTTGATTATGTCTCTAAAGTAAGAGACCTCCTATCTCAAGTCCGACCAATGGAGGAGACGCTTGTGAGTGCATTGATGAAGCATGTGCTCCTCGCAATT
Source organism: Ottelia alismoides (assembly GCA_037367405.1). Lineage (NCBI taxonomy): Eukaryota > Viridiplantae > Streptophyta > Magnoliopsida > Alismatales > Hydrocharitaceae > Ottelia > Ottelia alismoides. The sequence goes on along the minus strand of JAZKJV010001559.1, from coordinate 737,968 downwards.
CAAAATGATAATCTAAGCGACAAATCTCCTGATCTCATCTCAGAGATCCGACGTCTTCTTCACGAGCGAGGCACGTCGAAGGAAACAGAGATCCATGAGCAGTCGAAGCGGTAGCACGTCAACGTAGCAGTGACGACGGCGACTCTCTCTAGGGCACCAAGGTGGACGGCCACAATGAGAGAGAAAGAGAGTAGACATGTAGAGAGAGAAAATTGTTTCTCATGTTGTCTGTAAAGTAAAAGGCTAGGGCAACCCTTCTATTTATACTATTTTAGATGTCCATTGATGACAATCCATGTGCTCACAAGTTCAATGGTTGAGATTGATTTGTGCTTTCAATCAATGGGCATGATCTTGTTGTGTTTTAAATAATAACAACAAATTTGGTAGCTTTTAATTAAGTTAAATATATTGAAATCAATCAATATATATTTCAATTTAAATCACACCAACATAGGTGGAATCAATTGGATTGAGAGGTTCCTCATTCCATATGGGGAGGGTGGACGGCCACCAAATTGAGCTCTCAACTTGGTTCTCCCCCTCTCCATTATGGTAAGAGGACTCCCATTCCTTTTGTATTGAGATCTTGTATCTCAATAATTATTCTACATATGCAATAACTTTTATTGCATAATTATTCACCCAAACAATTCTAAATTATTTTTTGATAATTTCAATTATGTCATTGATAAATTGTAAATCATACGCACACATCCAAATAAAATGTAAATCGTATTTATAGTTAATTGTTCAATGTGAATCCAATTCACATCAACTATTAATTCGTAAATACAAATTACAATTATCTCTCGAATATATTATAAATCACATTTATAATATCCATGAAAAATATGGATAGTGTTATTGACATCGTTAATAATTAAATCATATTTAATCATCTTGGATGTCCATTTTCATGAGCCCAAATAATATAAATCAAATTCGTATTATTTTTAATAATCAAATTACATTTAATTATCCATTAAAGCTTAGATACAATATCAACAATGGATTATTCTTGAACTCTTTCAAGAATAATGCACTTTCTCCACAGATACTTGGAGATAAGGACAGGGTAATTATACGTTCCATGTATAGTAACTTGGATATTGAGATCATATCTCAAATCTAGGTATCGAGGATCTCCCATAGATGTTTGATTAAATCAAAGTCGTAAATCTAACCTTCTCATTGCATCTAAATCACATTCACATCACTGTCCAACATTCGGACCAAGATTAGATTACTTCTCTACTGAGAGGAGTCACTAAAATCCAGACATGTTTCATTGCTCCCTCGAAATGGAAGCGTCATGGTTATACAATCATTTATAAACACATCATCCTTAGGTATTCCTAATACCTATACATCCTGCATACTGGAAGATCTAGAAATGAAGTTTTAGATCTTATTTAGGTTGTCTCCTTCAGGGTTTGGTCGCTAAGTTTCTCATTCGATCATTGGGAGTTGGCATCGATCATATACTTTCCAAAAGCATATATCATACCTAGGTATATTGATCATACACTTTCCAAAAAGCATATATCAAACCTACAAATTCAGTCATGCTTCCAAAGCATGATGACCGTGCACGGAATTTGATCCCAATATATCATGAGTGAGCTCATATCTTCTAGTCCAGTAATGAACCTGTATGATCCCTTTGAGAGATCGTATAACTCATATGCCCTTGTATGCACACCAGCCCGTCGGTGTATAGACCTTGATTATATCATCAACCTTTCGGTCTACCAAATGTACATACACAAACATATAGTAACACATCTGCCTACGGTCAGAGGATGTGTACATATATCGTGACAGAATACAACATAGGACTTGGTCATCTCGATCTCGATAAGTTGACTCTTTGACCTAACTTATCTAACATCTCCAAATCTATATTTATATGCAGACGACATGCATCAAGAGGTCGGTTAGATATCATCCTTTAGAGAAAGGATTGCCATTTCCTTCTCAGGCTGGAGATCCACACCTAACCATCATTTGACGGTGCTTAATGAGTCCTCAATCTAGCTCTTTAGATATCATCCAAACACCAGCCACTATGATTTAGCATTTGAATCAACAGATGTATTATCATTAAGATGGCCATGTTACATAACCCTAATTGTATTAAGGGATCTATTATGCAAATTAATCATTCTTCATTCCAGATCAGAGAATGATTTGCAATAACATTTATTGCATAATGGCTCGTCGTGGGCTCGCATGTCCCAGCATTGTGTCTCCCCGACCTCTCCCTCCTCCTCCAGGTCCACCGCGAGGATGACCTCCCTAACCTCCACCTCCCCCACCTCCCCCTCCTCCCGATTCGTCGCAAGGGTGCCCTCCTCCTTGACCTCTGCCTCTTCCTCCAGGTCCTCCGCAGCTTCCGGTTTGATTTGGCAGAAGAAGAGGATGAAGGAGGGAGGAGGAGGGAGGAAGATTGAAGATCCACCGTCTGATCTTCTTTGGTTAGACTAACTCAAGTTTAACCCAAGTAATTAACTCCAATATAGTTAAAGTTGACGGTAGAGTCTGTGGAATAAGACGGTGCAAGTTTACAGGGTCAAGGGGGGATTACGTTGTTTAAAGGTCGAGAAGGTAATTGACAAAGTTTATAGGGTTCGTGGGGTAAAAATTCCTTCTTAAATAATGGATATGGATGTAAAACACTAATGTGATAAGAATCAAATAGCAACAAAAACTCTCCATATTAACTTAAATACGCATGTATTGAATGACTTTTTTTATAAATAAGTATGCATGTATATCATGTAAAGACTGATTTACAATGAGGCTCTACCTGCCATGCCAACAATCATAGCAAGGCAGAGAGGATGGATTACACATAGCAGGCAAGTGTTTATGGTTGAGAGAGAACAAAAAAACCCAACCATTGATGTTCAAAAGAGAAGGCTACATGTTTGTACCACTCTGTCAGTAATCATCTCAACGGAATGGTGCGCCCCGTTCGTCCAACGAGCGTTCCGCTCCTCCTAGATGAAGGCAACGACCACTGCAAGGGTTGAGCACCAGTGTGCACGTCTAACGGGATCCTGGATAGATGCAACCCAAATTAAGATATCCTTCAGCGGCGCAATTGGAGGGTTCTGCAGCCCAGATCTGCTATAGGAGCTCTTCCACACCCCAGAAGAAAAACTGCATTGAAAGAACAGATGTGCGTGTGTTTCCAGTTGAGCCAGGCATAGGTAACAATCTGCGGGAGGGCACACGAGGATGGCGGCGAGACGATCCAAAGTCGGAAGCCGCTCCAGCACCGCTTTGTAAAGCAAGAGCGCGAATCGAGGGGGAATACTCTTATCCCATACCAGTGAGGACCAAGCCATAGGGGGCGCATGTGGCCGAATGAGATCCATCACGCTAGCAAAGGAGAAGCCCTTTGGGGAATAAGTCCATTGGATGGGTGGAGGGGAAGTAAGAATGGCAGTTTTGAAAGTCTCCCTTAATCTCAAGATCTCCCTCCAGACACCGCTATGAGAAGGTGCAATGACAACATCCCAAAACATACAAGTGTGGAGATATTTTCTTCTCATGTAGGCCGACCAGATGGAAGAGTCGGAAGAAAGCAACCTCCACGTCCAAGAGATAATCATGGCCTTCCTGAGGGAAGCCAAGGATCAGATGCCAATCCCGCCTTCCAACTTAGGTAGGCATAAAGTTTCCCAAGCAATGTCATGACGAGCTCTGTTCCACAGGAAATTGGGCGCATAGCATATCAATTTTCCGAACCGCGCCAAGAGGGATGAGAGCACCAGCAGCCCAATAAAGCAGTGTGCCCGCCACCACAGACCGAAGGAGTTGAGCACGGCCGGCCATGGTTAGGGTCGCTGCCTTCCAGCCACCAAGCAGGACCCTAACCTTATCCTCAAGCTCTCTGTGTATAAGCCTACCCCCATAAGCAGGGGCCAGGGGGATCCCCAAATAGAAAGTTCGAAGGGACCGAGAGAGGATGCCGATCTGTAAGGTATACATGAGATTGTCTTGGAAATGCTTGGGGCGGAAAACCTTGCTCTTTCTAGCATTCATCTGCAACCCAGAAATGGAATGGAACTGCTTGAGGATGCTCTTAAGTGCCATAAGCGAACTTAGAGTGCCCTTGCAGAATATAAGAAGGTCATCCGCGTATATTAGGTGGGAGGGGCCGGAGGCGCGACCCTTACCGAAGGGCTTAACCCTCCCCTCCTCCAGCGCATCATCCAAAAGGCGATAAAATTTCTCCATACCCAAGGTGAACAACAACGGGTTGAGGGGGTCCCCCTGTCTAAGCCCCCGAGTACCCTTGAAAAATCCGTGAGGGGACCCATTCAATAAAATGGATAAAGATGCTGTGGAAATACAATTTTCAATCCATCTCACTCACTTTTCGTTAAATCCCATGGCTTTTGAAGCTTCCAGAATGAAGTTATGCTCAATAGAGTCAAACGCCTTTATTAAGTCAATCTTGAGGCAGGCTCTATTTATGCATCGACGCTTGTTAAATCCCCAAAGCAGCTCTTGAGCAAGTCTGATGTTGTCGCTTATGGAGCGGCCCTTGACGAAAGCCGTCTGGTTAGGGGATATCAATTGGGGGAGGACCTCAACCAGACGAGAAGCAATGATCTTGGAGAATATCTTATAGATGACATTGCAGCATGAAATAGGTCGGAAATCAGCAAGGCATGATGGGGCCACAATTTTTGGAACCAAGGTCACGAAAGTATGATTGACCTGTCTAACCATGCTCCCCCCGTTGTACAGAAAGAACATAGCCTCGCAAATCTCCTCTTTTACCAGATCCCAGTGCTTTTTGAAGAACCCTGCATTAAAACCATCCGGTCTAGGAGCCTTATTAGAGGGGATCGAGCATAGTGAGTGCCAAATTTCATCCTCCGTGAAAGGCCTGGTGAGCCAGGCGTTAGCTTGCGCAGTGAGGACACGCTTGGGTTCTGGGGGCACATCCGTGAATGGCCGCGGCTTATCCGGGCCTAATTGCATTGTGAAGTATTCCACTGCCTTGGCTGCCACCTCAATTGGTTTTTTAACAATACGCGCCTCTTCATCCAAGAGGAACGGAATGTTATTTTTGTTGATGCGTACTTTAGTCGCCATATGGAAAAATCTTGTATTACGATCCCCAAGTTTTAGCCAATCGATTCGGCTCTTTTGCTTCCAAGCCGACTCCAAATCATTCTCCTGGTCCTCGATGTAGCTTCGGGCGTCCATTTGAAGCTGTGCAAGAGTGGCATCCAATGGGTCTTCTCCCAATGCAACATTTATATGCTCCAGGCAACTCCTTGCAATTTTGACATCTTTGCACACGTTCCCATCCTCGGCGGCCCAAATTTTAAGCGCCTTCTTTACTTTTTTAATTCTACTCGCAACCCGGAAGAGGGGGTTCCCAGTAACCGGTTCTAGCTATGCAGCACTAACCACTTCATCATATCTTGGACGGCTAACCCAGTAGTTAAAGAAACGGAAAGGTTTTGGAAGGGAGGGTAATCGTGCAAGCTCCACAGTGAGGAGCAGATGGTCTGTCGAGGATAACGGAGAGTAAATGCAAGTGGATTGCAGGAACTTGCATAGCCAAGCATCATTAACGAGGGCGCGGTCCAGTCTGGCAGCGATTCTAGAAGGACCCACGGAAGAGTTATTCCAAGACTAATGATTTCCCCATAAGCTTAGGTTCAGGAGGGAGCATTGATCTATGCATTCATTGAAATCCCTGATTGGTTCCATTGGCGGCGGGCGGCCTCCGATTTTTTCGTGAGAAAATCTCACCACATTGAAGTCCCCAATCACAAGTAGAGGCTTGTCTGTGGTTGCGGAAGTCATTGATAGATGGTTCCACAGCTCCCTACGTTTGGAGTTGGAGTTGGATCCATAAACAAATGTGATTAAAAGGCTCGGCCCTCCAAGATTGTTGCAGTTCAACGTGATTGCCTGTGGTGACATTGCTACAGCATTGCAGTCCCATGCAGAGGTCTTCCATATAACATAAACTCTTCCAAGTGTGGTATCGTTATGGATGAGGTCCCATCCATTGGGGATTTGGTCCGCGAATTTCTTTCGCGTCTCCGGCCTTATATTAGTCTCCAGTAAGCCGATAATTTTGGCATTTTTACTTATGAGGTCATGCAGCAATGATCTAACTTTCCTTGGCTTGTTTAAGCCTCGAGTATTGCATACCGCTACTGACATTAAGATGAATGGATGGGTGAGGATTGTGCCTCAAGGTTTTTGGGGGCCCCCTTTTGTGCCTTCTTCTTTTTGTGGGATGTTGTGGTCCAAGCCGGATTGGTCGTCGCTAGGACTGTTGGGATTGGTTCCTCTCCCATGGGGCTACTCCGCCTACCTTTGTTGTCATGTGCTCGGGAACCGTCCGTATCTTGGCTCACGGATTCCATACTAAGGTTATTCAGATCGAACCCCATGAATACCCCATTCGATGTGGCTGCAGCAGCATGTTTTCTGTGCACTCCCATTTTCCTATGGAGGATAGCTCTGTGGCCAAAAGGAAATGGAGTGGATTGCTTGCTCTGGGCTAACGTCTTCTTTATCGCTTTGGTAGGAGCGACCTCTGGCTGGGAGGGGAAGCCCTCAAGAAATTTGGGAGCCATGGTGGTGGTGACATCAATGGTGACGGGCTGCTCAGGTCGGTCCGAGGTGTATATCAACATCTCATTTCCGGCGATGGTCGTCTGCTCCTGACCTTGCTCCTGACCTTGCTCCTGGGGGTCGGGATGCATTGAGGCATCGCTCCCCCCGTGCACGTTGTTTTTGATTGCGTAAGGGCAAAAGGCGGAGCTGTGGCCGAAGGCAACACAGTGGACGCACATCGGTGGCTGCCACTCGAGTTCAACTCCTATGTCCTCCCTCTTGCCGGAGAAGAAGACTAGTGGTACAGTAGGTGGAATGTGCTTTGCCGCGTGAATGGAAATACAACACCTTGCATATCCCTCCCTTTGGCCCGCAGCAATGGCCCCGTCCATGAACGGAGGGGTGCCAATTAGACTAGCTATCTTGTTGAGGATGGTATCCGAGTGGTGGCCCAGGCTAAGACCATGGAAGCGTACCCACAGTGGAATCTCAGCAAGAAGGTCCCGTTCCAGTGAGATGCCTGCTTCCCATCTTCGGATAGCCATGAATCTCCCTTGGAACATCCAAGGCCCACCCGCAAGTATTCTTTGACAATCCTCTTCAGAAGAAAGCTTCAAGTAAAAGAAACCATTTGGCCGACTATAGAGCTTAACATCTCCCTTCGGTCTCCAAACCTTGTCGATGAAGGCAGAAAGAAGCTTATGGTAGGGGCGTTTGCCCATAACATAGAACACAAGTGTATGCTCCCACATATGATCCAGCTTGCTTGCTTCGGCGACGTCAACAAATGCCACCTCTTCACCACAACCGACGTCAACATATTGAATGACTTATACATGATAGTAATATACTAAATATGTTTGTTCCATAATGATTGTATCAAATATGATGAATGAACCTATAAAATTATGTTAAATATATTTAAAAATAAATTTACAAATCATAAATTGTTTCCTGTATATTCGTGTATATCAAAGTGATATCCAGTCATTTTCAAAAGGATGCATACAAGGATGTCGATATTTAAAACAGATAAGGCAATGGTTGGGATATGAATGTATCAATATGCGTGTGCATCCTTCCATGCTTACGGCTAATAATCTATTCCTCATTCAAAGGAGGCTTACGGGTAATAAATAATTTCTCATTCAAAGGGGTCGCGACAGCTTGAACCGACTACAGCCCCTCCTTTATTTAAGATTTATTTTGCCACAACGAACCGCAAGTCATTTCTTTATTTTGCCGCGTAAAACACTATAAAGGGAAAAGGCTCCTGGCAAGTCATTTCACTTGGCATCCAAATTCCAGCTAGTGTGATGACTCACGTCCCACCAACATAGGCTGCAACATCATTGGCCCCTCTATAGTGGAACACCAACCACATATTATTTTCCTTGATGGCCTCTATCCCAAAATGGCCTTTCAAATAAAACGAAATTCCAAGTTGCTGTTTGGCGGCAATGCCTACATAATACGACATGACATTAATATTCAATATTCATCACATTGCTCAACTGGATATGAACTGGCTATAAAAGTAACCCCCTGGTGTCTCTTACTCTGGCATGAGTGGTGGGTGCGCATCACGAACCTGACATTCATCACCTTACTCTGGCACATCACGATCCTTGCTCAACCAGAAATCGTATCCAAAGTGCACACATCAAACACCATTTGTATTAAAAATTAATAAAAGTAAGCAACATAATCCCAAAATCTAAGAGCTGTTTCTATTTCATTTCGGTCGGTATTCTTCTAACATATACAAGACAGTAAACAGCTCCACCCACCGCAGAAGTAAATAATGAATGAATGCGCGGAGTGGGAAGGGAAAAGATAACCCCTCCCACCTCCTACCCCGGTCAGTAACCGTAAACCATTCCTACGAAAAAAACACATCAAAAAGGGGGAAGAAAACCTAATGCACTGGATGTATTCATCTCATGTTGCAACACTGTGGCTTTCCAGCCAGCAACTTCTCCCACATGCAGATCATCTGTCTGGGGGACTGATAATGTGCTGTGAAGTAGCCATCAATACAACCGAACTGGCAGAACTTGACATCATGCACATACTCCACGTGCCGTGAGGTGTTGAATTGCTCCACCCACATACCCATGCTCACATCTTCCATTTTAAATAGCTGTTTCAGAAAAACAGGTGGGTTAGACAGGATACAGCTTGCAGCTTCCAGGATTAGATGAAATATGATGATTATTTGTAACCAAATAGTATCATTCAAGGTTACGGATACCCTCATGATCCTCGGCCAATTTGTTTTATTGAACCGTTTTCCTACAATTGACTTGGAAAACTGGTTGTGAATTCTACTTAATGCAATCTATCAGGAAAAGTAACAGTACTCTCATACACAACGCTGGTAAATTGGCATTCCCGGTGTTTCTCTTTTGACTGAATCTTAAAATACCCAAGTCTTCCAACAATAATTCATCACAGGTAATAAGGTCCTCATGGGTGTGAAAAATGCTCGAGTAGTTGACATCAATTGCACCTAAATTTATAAACTTTAGACTGACTGATTGGTGGCATATAAGCCTGAATCAACCTCACCAATCTAACTAGGTAAGCAGCATCCCCTTGTTCAGGGATTCAAAGGAAGCATCACAGGGTGAATCCCTTAATGTACCAAGAATATGTTGGTAATTCACATAAACCCTCATTGTAACCGTGATCATAAAGTCATGGTATAAAAGTGCCCTTAGGGGCATCACTCACTCTACTCGAACTATAATTCCATGAATGAGAAGAGAGCCTGGAGCAAGATGTGGACATAAACATATTGCCAAACCACTATAAATCCATGAGTGTTTTTGTCGTTAATTTGTTTGCATATTATTAATCATACCTCTACCCAACAAGCCTCGTTGTAATGTTTGCAAAATCTCCAAATTATCATAACTAATCAAACATATAAAAATATACTCAATCAAGTAGGCAGATGTGAAATATTTCACAAGTTAAAAGGAGCCTACCCTTAATGTATGCTTTTCAAATTCTGAAATGACAAACTTGGCAATGTCATCTGAGACAACATAGCCAGGACCATTGGCATACGGAGGATAGTCCTCCTCGGGCCATTCCTGAAAAAGATAGCATTCAGAACTTTATTACATATGGGGGCAAACAAATGTACCACTCAATTCCACAAACAAAAAATCCAAGAAAATGTATATGCACACGCATATTCGTGACATTTAAAAGCATGGTAGTAGTAAATAGAAATGCCCAAACAAGAAAAAGTCCCGGTTAAAAAATTGTAGAAATTCAACAAGCAAGAAATAAAGTGATTGACTATTATGCAAAAAATTGATGAATGCACATCAAAGATTGTGTCACTTCTATATTCTATATCAATTCATACATGGCAAGGCAAGTCAAGTTCAATAAATTGTAAGGACTAACAGTAAGCTACACATTCAAAACACAGGGTAGCATAGCATGACTGAGGTGGAATACAAAAAACAGCAATTATAAGAACCCGTTCATACAATACATACAACAATTATGTTACAGTAGTTGATCTCTGTGGAATTAAGAATTTCAAGAATAGACATAAAAAAAGAATGAACAAGCAAGCTATAACAACAAGCCTTTTCCCACGTTAAGTAGGGTCGGCTAAAAATGGCACAGTCATCTCCTACTTTAAGTAGGGTCAATTATGTGGATTTTTGCTCAAATCTATGTTGAAAAATCCGACTAATTTTTACAATGCATGTTGGCTACCTAACGCAACCCCATAAGGAGGGACTTGAACCCTGGTCTTTTAGATAGTAGGCACATTGCACTACCACAAGACCATTGAAGTAGGTGTAACGGATTGGACTTTTTTAAAAATAAACTATTAATAAAAAAAGAGATCACAACAAATCCCCACTTATCTTTTAAAGATAATCAAATCATAAGATTAAGACTAATAAAAAAAGAGTTGATAATTTAGCAACAACCTTAACCTTATCTAGTTACCACATTATCCTTTAATTAAATTCATCTTATTATTGTTGAATTATCCCATTATTGGTACCTATAAAAAGGGCATGAAGCCCTTCCATTAGTCTCATCATAGAGAGAGAGAAAGAAAGAGGAAGAGAGAGAGATAGTCGACGGCATATTCCATTCCGGCAACAACAACCTTGGTCGTCGGCATCGAAGTTGTGATCCGACGAGATTGAAGGAACAAGGACGTGGTCGACAACGTCCGGATTGGTGGAGTCTTGGCCGACGAATTTCTTGCGTCGACGAGGTATGTGTCGAACACATAGGATCGTTAAATGATGTATGTGTCGAACATATAGGATCATTAAGTGGTTTTTTGGTGTTAACATTTGGTTTAGAAAAAAATACCGAAACATATTCCATGTTACTATCTTTGACAATTACAAAAGACGACGGATTTAGAGGAACGTATGCCATCATTTTCTATTTTTTTTTGAAATCATCCGTAAGTAGCTATTGCTATATATTTGTCCAATGCCATTGATTTTAATAATGATGCAGTCCATATATTTACCATGCATACTGGTGAGATATGTTATTATTTAGAATTTAGAGAAAATCACCGTATCATACTCAGCTATATCAATGATGCTTCATAATACTTTTAAAAAGAGAGCATTAAACCAGTAGGAATAATGATTATTCTTAAGTGGAATTTAGTTTTACGTATGTTCCATAATATATGGAAATTTCTGGACATACACGAGGGATAAGGATACTTTTGTCAAGGTTTACCACAAATGAAGTATGCACATGCCTTATAACCGAGATGGATATGAGAGATAAGGACCGTTCCTCGCCACACATTATGCCTTAGGCATATGCCTAATGTTTTAGATGGATATACACAAGAAATAAGGATGCGTTTGTCTTAATTCAATAATAAAATTTTGTCATTCAAATTCACTTTAAGGAAACCGTGTGTTTCTTGGATTTAAATTTCTATCTGCAAATAATAGTCGACAAAGGCACGTACGTGAAAGTCAAAAGTTGAGATATTTCTGGAGAATGTGTTTTTACCTTGTCATGCAACCGCAAGCATGCAGTTAGTTTTAGAAATATTGTTAATATATATCGTAAGTTATCACTTGTCTTATTTTCCACTGTATTGTTGATATACAATTTTTCACGTTGTATTCAGCGTAAAGTTTGGATGAATAAAAAGAGAGCAAGCCTGAGAAATGGGCAATTACTGTTCACAAGGTGATAATAAAATAACAAAAAGATTTTGGCACCGACTCGAATTAAGGGGTTGTATGGGCCTAAAGGGCCAACGCCTTCCAGGGGCGTGAGGCAAAAGATAAGTCCTCTACAGTTGTAGCTACACTGTCATGTTATGTATTCCATATGCGCTTGTGCCGACGGTACTGTTATGGACATATGTCATGGACGGTACTGTTATGCGCAAAGCCATCAAAGCCGCCTAAGAAGTAACAATCAAGACCACTCTAAACATGAAAAATGTCATGGGCATATGTGCAATATATATTAATGTTATGTGCATATATGCAATTATGTTACTGTTATGGACTTATGTGCAAGTTCCGTTAAAGTTAAGTGCACATATGAAACTTAAGTTAAGGTTATGGACATATATGCAATTTATGTCAATGGTATGTGCATAATTGTCATTTATGATAATTTTAAGGGTACATTTGCAATTATGTTATTGTAAAGTGCATATGTGCATTTTATATGAATATTATGGACAAACATGCAAATATGGTAAAACTTATGGGTATATGTGCAAATATATTATGTGATTCATGGTTATGAAGGAAATTTTGTTATACACGTTAAATATGTTGATTTATGATTCATATGATAACAGCTTTCGTGACTTGTTCTCTACGCTAGCCGGCTTGACCATAACTCGGCACATACTGAGCGTTATGCTCATAACATGTTTTGCCACCCTTTTCAGGAGAACGAGAGGATTAGATCATTAGCGGTTTACAGGAGCCGACACAGTCTTCAAGAAATAAGATCGATATGGATCTACTGCGGGTTCGGGTTTGCTTTGGAAGGACGTCTTTTATGCCCACTAGAATAAGGAAATCGTGGATACGATTTCATCTAGTTTATTTATCTTTTCTTTAATTAAGGAAATCTTGGAATTGTGAACTTATTATGATTATGGAAAGGTTTTTTTTTAGTTGGTTCTTTACTGCTCTTTTATGATATGATTGATGCTATGAGTAACGTTCCCGAGATGCCCGCCGAGTTTCTCGCTTCCGCAATATTCTCGGACGATCGGGTTCGTTACAAATGGTATCAGAGCCGATTTCCCTCTGATAGTGGAAAGGGCTACCCGAGAGGTGGAGCCGCCCCTACAAGAGGTTGGAGGAAATGGCTACCCGGAGCGTGCAGTCACCACTATCACTGGGAATAAGTGATGGGCCATGTCGCAAGAGGACGTTGCGAATATAAGTGGGGGAGGTTGTAACACCCCAACCCCAAAACATAGTTAAACTCATAAAGTGTGGGTGTGGTATATAAGTGGTGTGGATTACTACTTGACAACTTGGGCTTAAGCATTTTGGGTGATTGTCAACGGGTCAATCTGGGTCCGTACCCAACAAGTTGTCAGGGCCAGTTTTCCTCGATAACGGACCGGGGACCTAAGCCCGGGACGTTACAAAACCTGTAACGAACCCGATCGTCCGAGAATATTGCGGAAGCGAGAAACTCGACGGACATCTCGGGAACGTTACTCATAGCATCAATCATATCATAAAAGAGCAGTAAAGAACCAACTAAAAAAAACTTTCCATAATCATAATAAGTTCACAATTCCAAGAGTTCCTTAATTAAAGAAAAGATAAATAAACTAGATGAAATCGTATCCACGATTTCCTTATTCCAGTGGGCATAAAAGACGTCCTTCCAAAGCAATCCCGAACCCGCAGTAGATCCATACCGATCCTATTTCTTGAAGACTATGTCGGTTCCTGTAAACCACTAATGATCTAATCCTCTCGTTCTCCTGAAAAGGGTGGCAAAACATGTTATGAGCATAACGCTCAGTATGTGTCGAGTTATGGTCAAGCCGGCTAGCGTAGAGAACAAGTCACGAAAGCTGTTATCATATGAATCATAAATCAACATATTTAACGTGTATAACAAAATTTCCTTCATAACCATGAATCACATAATATATTTGCACATATACCCATAAGTTTTACCATATTTGCATGTATGTCTATAATATTCATATAAAATGCACATATGCACTTTACAATAACATAATTGCAAATGTACCCTTAAAATTATCATAAATGACAATTATGCACATACCATTGACATAAATTGCATACATAAATTGCATATATGTCCATAACCTTAACTTAAGTTTCATATGTGCACTTAACTTTAACGGAACTTACACATAAGTCCATAACAGCAACATAATTGTATATATGCATATAACATTAATATATATTGCACATATGCCCATGATATTTTTCATGTTTAGAGTGGTCTTGATTGTTACTTCTTAGGCGGCTTTCATGGCTTTGATGGCTTACCGCCGGCGCAAGCGGTCCATAAACAATACATAACATGACAGTGTAGCTACAACTGTATAGGACTTATCTTTTGCCTCACGCCCCCGGAAGGCATTGGCCCTTTAGACCCATACGACCCCTTAATTCGAGTCGGTGCCAAAATCTTTTTGATATTTTATTATCACCTTGTGAACAGTAATTGCCCATTTCTCAGGCTTGTTCTCTTTTTATTCATCCAAACTTTACGCTGAATACAACGTGAAAAATTGTATATCAACAATACAGTGGAAAATAAGACAAATGATAACATACGATATATATTAACAATATTTCTAGAACTAACTGCATGCTTGCGGTTGCATGGCAAGGTAAAAACACATTCTCCAGAAATATCTCAATTTTTGACTCTCACGTGCGTGCCTTTGTCGACTATTATATGCGGATAGAAATTTAAATCCAAGAAACACACGGTTTCCTTAAAGTGAATTTGAATGACAAAATTTTATTATTGAACTAAGACAAATGTATCATTATTTCTCGTGTATATCCATCTAAAACATTAGGCATATGCCTAAGGCATAATGTGTGGCGAGGAACGGTCCTTATCTCTCATATCCATCTCGGTTATAAGGCATGTGCATACTTCATTTGTGGTAAACCTTGACAAAAGTATCCTTATCCCTCGTGTATGTCCAGAAATTTCCATATATTATGGAACATACGTAAAACTAAATTCCACTTAAGAATAATCATTATTCCTATTGTGTATTTACTGGTTTAATGCTCTCTTTTTAAAAGTATTATGAAGCATCATTGATATAACTAAGTATGATAAGGTGATGTTCTCTAAATTCTAAATAATATATATCTCACCAGTATGCATGGTAAATATATGGATTGCATCATTATAAAAATCAATGACATTGGACAAATATATAGCAATAGCTACTTACGGATGATTTCAAAAAAAAATAGAAAATGATGGCATACGTTCCTCTAAATCCGTCGTCTTTTGTAATTGTCAAAGATAGTAACATGGAATATGTTTCGGTATTTTTTTCTAAACCAAATGCTAACATCAAAAAACCACTTAATGATCCTATATGTTCGACACATACATCATTTAACGATCCTATGTGTTCGACACATACCTCGTCGACGCAAGAAATTCGTCGGCCAAGACTCCATCAATCCGGACGTTGTCGACCACGTCCTTGTTCCTTCAATCTCGTCGGATCACAACTTCGATGCCGACGACGAAGGTTGTTGTTGTCGGAATGGAATATGCCATCGACGATCTCTCTCTCCGTCTCTCTCTCTCTCTTCCTCTTTCTTTCTCTCTCTATATGGTGAGACTAATGGAGGGGCTTCATGCCCTTTTTATAGGTACCAATAATGAGATAATTCAACAATAATAAGATGAATTTAATTAAAGGATAATTATGGTAACTAGATAATGTTGTTACTAAATTATCAACTCTTTTTTTTATTAATCTTAATCTTATGGTTTGATTATCGTTAAAAGATAATGTGGGGATTTGTTGTGATCTTTTTTTTATTAATAGTTTATTTTTAAAAAAGTCCAATCCGTTACAATCTACCCTCCTTAAAGAAATTTCGTCCTCGAAATTTATAGTGTAAAAAGAGACTTACCAAAAAGATGTGGATAATGTTGACGCATTTCGTCCTCTAACTCCCAGGTCGCTTCTTCCCTCTGATGGTGTTGCCAGAGTATTTTGACCATCGGAACTATGTGACGTCGCAACCGGTGCTCCTTACAGTCTACGATACGAACTGGTCTTTCTTCATATGTTAGATTCGACTGGATGTCCGGAACTTCATGCTCGATCACGTGCAATGGATCAGGATTGTACTTCCTTAACATTCATACATGAAAAACATCATGTAACTTGGAATAATGAGGTGGAAGAGCAACCTGATATGCTACTTCTCCCACTTTCTTTATTATCTCAAAAGGTCCCACATATCTAGGACTCAATTTTCCTTTTTTGCCAAATCGCACTACTCCCTTGGTAGGAGAAATCTTTAAGAACACATGGTCGCCAACTCAAAATTCAATTCCCGCCTTCGACAATCAGCATAAGACTTTTGTCTACTCTGAGCGGCTAAAAGTCTCTTTCGAATTACCTCCACACCCTTCGTACAAACTTGGACTAATTCAGGTCTCAATATGTATTTTTCCCCAACATCGCTCCAGCACAAAGGGGATATACACGGTCGACCGTATAATGCTTCGAAAGGAGCCATCTTAATGCTTGCATGATAGCTATTATTATAAGCAAATTCAACCAAAGGCAAATGTCTCAATTTCCAGCAAAGTCAAGGGCACAAGCTCTTAACATGTCTTCTAATGTCTGGATCGTTCTTTCAGATTGTCCATCAGTCTGAGGATGGAATGATGTGCTGAACTTCAAACTTGTACCCAAAGCATCTTGCACGCTCTTCCATAATCAGGAGGTATATCTCGTGTCTCTGTCTGACACGATCGATACCGGAACACCATGCAATTTCACTATCTCATTCACATACAATTCAGCAAGGCTCTCTGTAGATTAATCTAATCTAATGGGTAAGAAATGTGCCGACTTTGTTAAATGATCAACAATTACCCAAATAGTATCAAAACGCCCCTTCTTGGTTTTTGGCAACCCGCAAACAAAATCCATAGTGATATGCTCCCATTTCCATTCAGGGATCTCTAGTGATTGCAGAGGACCTGCAGGTTTCTGGTGCTCAATCTTTACCTGCTGACAGATAAGACATACCGACACAAATTTAGCAATATCCCTCTTCATCTTAGGCCACCAAAAATTCCGTTGCAAGTCTTTATACATTTTTGTAGTGCCAGGATGAATAGTATACATGGACCTGTGAGCCTCTTCAAGAATTTCTTGCTTCAAATCACTATTATCAGGAACCTACAGTCTATTACGGAATCTCAATGCTCCATCTATCCCAATTGAGAAATCAGATCCTTCTTTTTGAGAAGCGGTTATCAATCTTTGGAGATCATTATCATCCCTTTGAGTTAAGATCACCTTCTCTACCAATGATGAGTGGATTTTCATTCCAGCCATAAAAACTCTAGTCTTTCTTTTGATAAAAGGGTTCCATTCCTCTAAATCCTTCATTACCTGCCAGTGCAATTTCATACTCGCAAGCTTCCCTTCATATTTCCTACTTAGAACATCAGCAACTACATTCGCCTTTCCTGGGTGACAAAAACTCCAACCATCGTCTTTGCCTCAGATTCAGTTCCTTCTGAGAGAAGATATACTTGAAGTTTTTATGATCAGTAAAGACCTCAAATTTTTCTCCATATAAATAATGACGCCATATCTTTAGTGCAAAAGCTACCGCTGCAAGCTCTAAATCATATGTCGAATAATTTCTTTCGGCTTCCTTCAACTGTCGAGATGCGTAAGCTACAACTTTTTCATGCTGCATGGGGACGCATCCCAAACCGGAGCCAGATGCATCAGTGTAGACCACAAATCCACCACTACATGAGGGTAGCATGAGAACAGAAGCAGTCGTCAATCTTTGCTTCAACTCTTGAAAACTTTGTTGGTGCTTTTCTGATCATAATTCAAATTTTACATTCTTCCTCAACAATCGAGTCAATGGTAGGAGGATCCTGGAAAAATTCTGAATGAATCTCATGTAATACCCTACCAATCCCAGAATACTACGGATTTCTGAGATATTTTTGGGTTTAATCCAATTTAAAACCACATCTACCTTTGCGGGGTCTATGGAAATACCCTTCTTGGACACAACATGTTCAAGGAATGCAACTTCATCTAGCCAAAAGTCGCATTTGGATAATTTAGCATAAAGCTAGTGTCGCTGCAATGTCTCAAGAAGTAATCGAAGATGCACTCGATGTTGTTTGATATATGATGAATAAACCAAAATATCATCAACAAAGATAATCACAAACTTATCCAGATATTCTCGGAATACCCTATTCATCAACTCCATAAATGCATCGGGTGCATTTGTGAGGCCAAAAGGCATCACTAAGAATTCATAGTGCTCGTATCTTGTCCTGAATGATGTCTTTGATATGTCTTCATCCCTGATCCTTAGTTGATGGTAACCGGACCGAAGATCAATCTTGGAGAAGACAGTTGCTTGCTGCTATTGATCGAATAGAGCATCGATGCGAGATAGCAGGTACTTATTTTTTATAATAACTTATTCAAAGCTCGATAATCAATGTAGAGCCTAAGAGACATGTCTTTCTTTTTGACGAATAAGACAGGAGTGCCCCAAGGGGGAACACTCAGTCTCAAGAACCCTTTATCTAATTGCTCTTGCAATTGCTTTCTGTAAGGTGACTTAGAGATGGGTGTAGTACTCGGTAATACATCAATAATAAAGTCAATCTCTCTTCTAGGTGTAAGACTTGGAAAGTCGTCTGGAAAGTATCAGAAAAATCTTGTACAACCTCCAAATACTAAAGTTGCACCATAGAGGGTTTTGTACTAACTAAGCTAGCCAAAAAAGCTGCGCACCCTCTGGCTATCAGTCATTGCATGTCCATAGCCATTTCGTAAGTCGATGAAGACTCGAGGTCTCCGTTCGCCTCATTCCCACAACAATGGGCCATC
Source organism: Ottelia alismoides (assembly GCA_037367405.1). NCBI lineage: Eukaryota > Viridiplantae > Streptophyta > Magnoliopsida > Alismatales > Hydrocharitaceae > Ottelia > Ottelia alismoides. The sequence goes on along the minus strand of JAZKJV010001559.1, from coordinate 719,205 downwards.
TGCAGTGATGAAGTGTGAAATGTTTGGTCGAATACTTAGATTTTCTAACCTAATGAACCTAAATTTGATTTGGTCGGATATCTTATGCCCAGAGGAACTCCTGCTCTGATACCATTTGTAACGTCCCGGGCTTAGGTCCCCGGTCCGTTATCGAGGAAAACTGGCCCTGACAACTTGTTGGGTTTTTCATGCCCAAATGGACCCATTAACAACCACCCAAAATGCTTAAGCCCAAGTTGTCAAGTAGTAATCCCCGTCACTTATAAACCACACTCACACTTTGTGAGTTTTCCATGTGGTACTATATTTGGGTTGAGGTGTTACAAATGGTATCAGAGTCAAATTCCCCCTGATAGTGGAAAGGGCTACCCGAGAGGTGGAGCCGCCCCTACAAAGAGGTTGGAGGAAAAGACTACCCGGAGCGTGCAGCTGTCACTATCACTGGGAATAAGTGATGTGGCATGTCGCAACGAGGACGTTGTGAATATAAGTGGGGGAGGTTGTAACACCTCAACCCAAATATAGTACCACATGGAAAACTCACAAAGTGCGAGTGTGGTTTATAAGTGACGGGGATTACTATTTGACAACTTGGGCTTAAACATTTTGGGTGGTTGTTAACGGGTCCATTTGGGCCTGAAACCCAACAAGTTGTCAGGGCCAGTTTTCCTCGATAACGGACCGGGGACCTAAGCCCAGGACGTTACAGTAGGTAATAATGATGAAGCCATAAGCTTATTAAAAAGAGAGAGAGAGAGAGAGAGAGAGAAAATGTGAATTTTAAAAAAATGGATTCCATAATTTAATTAATTAATATATCGGCATAATTTCCATAAACAGAAATAAGAGGATAAAAGATTTTCAAGTAAAAAGTGAATTCTGTATTCAAATTAATATTAGTAAAAATAAGTTTCCAATGAAAATGATCATATACCTCATATGTTACAGCCCATTTGCCAGTACGCAAGGGCTTGTGGTAATAGTTCATATTACCAATGTAGAGGTTTCTTCCACTAGGCACTTTCCGGACTTCATTTAATACGGAACTCACTCTCACAAATGTATCATCATCGCACTTCATTATGTACTTTGCAGATGCAGCTCGAACCTATGCAAAAAGAAGGCCAGAATACAGTCTGATAGCACCTGTTAACAAACCCATCGGTATAACAACAAGTAACAAAACAAAAAAACATAGAGCATACCCCATATTCACAAATAGCAATTGTCTTCAGAACAACAAGATCATAGCTGTCCATATAAGGGACTATGACAATGTCACCAAAGAACTCTGCTTCCTTCTTCAGTTCCGCATTCACCTCATTTCTCCCATGCTGAAAAATAGTGAAAAATAAAATGAATTGAAGTTAATTGTTTGAAACCAAACAAATTATTTACGAATTTAATAAAATGAATTGAAGTTAATTGTTTGAAACCAAACAAATTATTTACGAATTTTTACCATTGCAACAAAAAATCGGGCGACTATATTTGGTGATTTGACTACCGATTGCATCCATGATTTCCTCACAGCCATTCTCTCAGCAAAATGGTTCCCTGCTGAGAGGATTCCAATAAATAAGTCAACAGAGCCATCAGGAAGAGGGGGGGCCTGCCATTCACTAGACATATCAAGATGTTTATGTGGTGAAAAACTAGGATGTGTTGTGGGCAGTGATCCGGCAAACAGGGAGTGGACATCAAGGCCACCATTGACTGATAATCCTGTAGCATCTTCCAAAACAAATCCCTATAAAACAACTAAAAACTTCATGAGAACAATACAAAATAAAGCAATTTTTCAGATATTGCACCAATTAAAGACCTTCAAAGGCACTTACTATTCGGTAAGGGAACGATGTAACGTGTCTGCCATCAACATTAACATGGTAGCCTTCAAGGCCAGCATTAAGTGTAAGCACAAACAACTTTTCTTCTGCAAATGGAAAAGGCCACTCAACTGGAACCTTCTTTGTCCGTCCAATGAGACGATTTAACCACCATAGCGTCTTTGATTCCTCAGATTGGTTTTCATCATCACGGATCCACCTTTCACACTTCGCAAGCCCGTCAACTACAAATAATCGTCAAAGTTCATCAGAAACAAGTTAGGACGCTTATATTCTAAAACTAATGGCAACGCATGTTGCATTGGTAACAAGTTGGGTACTTTTATTCTAAAACAAATGGCACACATGTCCATAGTTAGTTAATTGTTGATCACATCTCAATTACAAGGATTATCTCAGAATCCAGCCTTTCATGGAATTTACTAAAGTACAGATAATTCCCCCAAGTGCATCAGCAACAAGTTGGACACTTTAATTCTAAAACTAATGGCAACGCCTGTCCAAAGTTATTCAATTCGTGATCACAACACAAATACAAGGATTGTCCTAGAATCCAATCTGTCTTCACATAATTTACTAAAGTACAAATAATTCCCCAAAGTGCATCAGAAACAAGTTTGGACACTTCTATTGTAAAATAATGGCAAGTTTGGCAACACATATCCAAAGTAATTCAATTCTTGATCGCATTGTCATTAGAAGGATTATCCTAGAATCCAATGAATGTCAACGCTTGTCCAAAGCTATTCAATTCTTGATCACATCGCAATTACAAGAATTGTCCTAGAATACAATATGTCTTCACATAACTTACCAAAGTATGTTTTTCTTACCAAGTAAGAGACCTGTAACACCATCATACAATTCACAAGCTCTCAAATTGGATCATAAAAAAGTTACTTAGAGACGTGACGTGATTGCTCTAAACCAAAAATAACTAAAAAAACTTAACGGCCTAGTATCAACTAAAAGACTTCAAAAGCATCAGTTTTCCTAGAATCAAGAAGCGCCCAATGCACCAACCCAGAAAAATATCACAAGAAGGACACCACAAACAGAACAATGCCTGAGAAACCATGATGACAAGAAAGGGGCATATCCCCCCTCAACACGGACTACCAACGAACCAAAGACACATAAAAACTACTTTGTGTGATGCAATATAGACAAAAAATGCATACCACTGGAACGGGAATGCCCATTCATGTTTTTAAGCTCACCACGGTCATCAGTTATACAATTCAAAAAGACAACGAGCCACATTCCCTTGAACCCAAGACGAATACATACTCCAATCCGCCTATTTCAACAAAAAAAACCACTACAGCGAATCCCACCCAACCAAAAAATCAATCAAGAATGACTTACCGGTTTCTTCATCAGCCTTGCTCCTCCAACCCTCGCAGCGCTGGGCGGATCCCCACTGCATCCGGTAGCATGTGTTGTGCTCGATGACGGGCTTTCCGCTCCAGTCGCCCTTGAGCCTGGGGTTGAAGTGCAGTATCCTCGGGGGATCCTCCCCGTCCACCGTCTTAATCCCCTGCAGCTCCATCATGAACTGGGAAACCATCACCGGCTGGTCCCCCTCTTTGGGCACCGTTATCTTGGGGTCATGCTCTGCGTGCGCGGCATGGGGCCTCGCCACCACCGTGATGTGACTTCCCAGCGTCAGCCCGCAGGGGAGCACCAATATCTTCCCCCTCCGCCTGAATTCATCCCCCGTCAGCGTGATCGAATGCGCGCAGCTCTCCTCCGTCCGATTCCGAGTCTCCGCAGTCATATTACCGTCCCGGAGCTCCAGGAAGAGCCTCTTCCCGGTGCGCCACGCATCGGATGTGAAGTTACCTTCCCTGGGGTCAATATCGAGGGCGAAGAGTCCGGACACGATGAGGGGGCAGGGCTCGAAGGCGGACGAGGAGGCGGGAGAAGGGGAGAGCACGGCGGAGGAGCCCTCGACGAGGATCTTGCGGGGGCGGGCCGGGGCAGCAGGGTGGGACTCGGCAAAGAGGCGGGAGGACGACAGAGACGTGGGCCCCACTTTGGGAGCGGGCACGACGTAGAGCATGTCGAGGAGGAGAGGCAGCTGGTAGATGAGGACGATGTACGCGAATCCCAGGATCGCTACAAGGCTCTGCAGGGGGCGCCGCCGCCCGCGCCACACCACCAATGGCTCCACCTTCGCCTTCTTCATGGCGCGCGCCGGAACCCTAACCCTAACCCTAATGGGAGGGGGAAGGGCGGAGGAGGAGGAGGACGAATGGTGGTGGGATTGATGGGCGTTTTTCTTAGGTGCGAAGAGGGGAAGGAGGGCGTATTTGAAAGTAAGGGTACGGAGGCGACCGTTTGGGTTTGCAGGCAGAGTCCCCCTGGAATGAAAGACAGCTGCTCTGAGGGGCATGCACGCCAGGATGTTACTTTTCCGTTTTTAATACTTTTTTTGTTTTTGTTAACAGTTAGATCATTAATATTATAGTGAGTAACAACTCTACTTCGTGTAACCAAAACCATTTGCAGAAAGAACAAAGTCGCCCCCTATGCCATCCCCTAACCCTAGCCCGCCGCCACCTCCACCGCCCTTAGAAACAGCCAGCCCGAATCACATCTATTCCGTTGATCCTCCATCCTCCTCGCCAGTAGCCCACCCCACCTGGAAAGAAGTTTGTAGTAAGGCTCTTGTTCCTCCTGTTCCTCCTGCAACCACCCAACGTATGGCCTTCTGTCCTCCAACCCTCCTTGAAGGTCAGGAGGTGGCCTTCGTTTCAGCAGCTGAAGCTCAAACCCTCGATAGTCTATGGGAGAACACCTTAATCTTCTACGTCATGGGTAAAAGACATTTCCTCAAGCTCCTTGCTGCTTTCATTGAAAAGGTTTGGAAGCCGTCGGGTGGGTACAAACTGGTCCCTCGTGCTAATGGCTTTTTCTATCTCAAGCTTCCTTCAGCCGCAGACTGTGAAAGAATCTTGGCTGGTGGTCCATGGTTATTCCAGGGACGCTTCATGGTTTTGAGACGTTGGGAGGCCGCTTTATGCCTTGAGCGGGATCTCCTTTCGGAAATTCCGATTTGGGTCCGCTTCCATGGCCTGAGCTTGGGCCATTACTCTGGGATGATCCTCAACAAACTGGCCAGCCTTATAGGCACGCCCCTCTTCATGGACGCGGCTATGGCGAGCGGCAAAAACCACGACTTTGCCAGGTGTTGCGTCTCCATTCATGCTTCGAAAGAAATCCCTAAGGTCCTTCCCCTGGTCTTCTACTCTGGTTTGCGAACGCAAATAGCTGTGGAAGTTGAATGGTCCCCCCCCCCCCCAAGATGCACCTTCTGTATCTGTTTCGGCCATGGAACCCGGTACTGTCCATTCGCACCTAGAGCTGCCACTGGCCCGGTTGTGGATGTTTCATCGGGGCCCTATATCCAGGGAGCTGCTGGAAACCAAGAGAAAGGGGTCGTGGATGTTGCTGTTCCTGCTGCCACTTCATATTGTCCCCCATTCCACAATGATGCTCATGGTGGCAATGATGCTCATGATGGCAATGATGCTCATGATGGCAATGTTGCACAAGATGCTCTAGAATGCCCTCTCCTCTTCAATAACAATGATGCTCAGATTGCTCAAGCTTCCGCTGATGTCCAGATCGCATCACATCCTCCTTATTCACCCCCAAGGCAACAAAAACATCACCCATCTTCGGGAAAGGTCAGCTCCTCCTTTGCCTTCGGAACCAAGTACCTGCTTCAGAGGAAAGCCTCATCCTCTAAGAACTCAACAACCCCTTCAAAGAGGCTGAAGTTCAAATCACACCTCAATCGGATGAAATCTCAGTCATAGCAGAGGTCAATCAGGTCTGGGCAATGGCGACCCACAAGAAAAAGAAGATGACTAAGGTCAACTCAAATAATAATGGGCATCATATACCCAATCATCCATCCACCTAATCTATGTCAGTGGTGGTGTGCAACAGTCGGGGGCTCAATAAGCCCCGAAAGCTCGTTGTGTTTATGAAGGAATTCCGCTCAAAAAATGCCGAGATAATCGGCCTCGTCGAAACAAAAATCAAGCCTGCCAATAGGCGCGCATTCACAGAGAAAATCCCCAATGGCTGGGACCATGTTCACAATAACACCTCACTAGGCAGGATTTATATACTCTGGAACTCAACTAACTGGGAATGCTATCAATGCGGTAACCACCCACAAGCCATAACTTTGAGCTGCTCCAACGCGGGGGGATTCCGTTTCCATCTCACGGTGGTGTACAGAGAGAATTGCCCCATTAGGAGAAGGGTGTTAGCAATGTGAGCCCGAGGCGAACCATTCCTACAATAAATGTTATTGTAATAGATGATTTATCAATAAAAGTTATTGATTTTGTTTCACTCCCTTTCTGATATTGAATGAATGAATGCACTATAAGGTCCCTCTGTACAATAAGGGTTATGTATTATGGCCAACTTGATAATCATACAGCTGTTGATTCAATGATTGAATCATAGAGGCTAATGCTTGGATGAATATCTAAGGGGTTAGATAGAGGACTCATCAAGCATCATCAATGATTAACAAGTAGTGATCTCCAGTCTGAGTGGGAGATGGCAATCCCATATCATTAGACTGATATCTGATCGACCTCTTGATGCAGGTCCTCTGCATAGGAATATTGATTCGGAGGTATCAGATTAGTTGAGTCAATGAGTTGACTTAACGAGATCGAGATAACCAAAGACCTATGATGAATACTGTCACATCACAGGCAAACATCCTCTAACCATAGACAGATGTATTACTATATGTTTGAGCATGTACATTTGGCAGACCAATAGGTTGATGACCTAATCAAGGTCTATACACCGGCGAGCTAGTGTGCATGTAAGGGCATATGAGTAATATGATCTCTCAAAGGGATCATACAGGTTCACTTGTGAATCGGGAGACATGAGCTCACTCATGAGGTATTGGGATTGACCAAATTCCATGCATGGTCATCATGCTTTAGAAGCATGATATGAATTTGAAGGTAAGATATATGCTTTGTGAAAGCATATGATCTGTACCATATCCCAAGGACCAAGATTGAGAAACTTAATGATCAGACTATGAAGATGACAGTGTAAAAGTGATCTTTATCTTCATGATGATCATGAGTCTTCCAGTATGCAGGATGTGCAGGTATTAAGAATACCTGAAGGGTGATTTGATCATAAACGATTGTATAACCATGACGCTTCCATTCCGAGGGAGTGATGAAACATGTCTGGATTTTAGTGACTCCTCTCATTAGAGAAGTGACCTAATCTTAATCCATGTACTGGACATTGATCTGAATGAGATTCAGATGCAATGAGAAGATTAGGTTTGCGGTCTTGATTTAATCAAGCATCTATGAGAGGTCCATGGGATCTAGATTTGAGATGTGATCTCAATATCCAAGTCACTATACGTGGAACAATACAGTCGCCCTGTCCTTATCTCCAAGTATCTGAGGAGAAATAGCATTGTTCTTAAATGGTTTAAGAGCAATTCCATAAGATCTAAGCAAAGAGAAGTTGATAATTAAATGTGATTTAATTATCATGATGTATGAGAAATTATCCAATATAATTAAATGTGATTTAATTATTATGGATAAGAATAATGTGGATAGCAATATCCAATTATTCATAATATATTATAAATGTGATTTATAATCTATTAGAGAGAGTTAAATATAATTTATATTAGTAGATTAATTATTAATGTGTATTGGATGCACATTGTTTAATTAATTGAAAATGAAAATTACATTTTGTTTTGGGTTGTGAATTTGATTCACAATAATTCAATGTCAAGATTGCAATATTCCCAAAATTAATTGAGAATTATTTTGGTGAATTAAAATACCAACAAATTGTTGTTGGAAATTGGATGGAGAGAAAATCAAGGAGATTGCCCTCCCCTTTTGGAAAGGAGGGGGCGGCACCAATTCCTTGAGGGAATTGGTGGCCGTCCCCCCCTTCCAAAGAGGAAGGCGTATCTCCCTTATTTTCTCGCTCTCTATTTGTGTGGTTTAATTTGGTATTATATTTATTTGATTTATCAAATATATTTAATCAAAATTAAATCACAAGTTGTTGGCTTTTACCAACAACAATCTTGACCATTGGATTGTCATAAATCAATCTCATCCATTGATTTTATATGACACATGGATTGAGATCCATGGATCCCAAAACCCTATAAATAGAGAGGCATTCTTGGCTCTCTCTTAACACATGCTATTGTAGAAAAACTCTCTCTCTCTTTCTCTCATACTCGACAGCCCTCTCTCCCTCTTCCTCTTGGTGGCCGTCCACCTTGGTGGAGAGAATCGTCATCGCCCTCGCCTTCGTGCTGCTGCTTCGACGCTCTGCGGTTCTCCGTCTACTTCGAGTGCTTCGCCCACGAAGAAGGCGTTCGATCTCGTGCGATGAGATCAGGAGCAACCGCGCTTGGATCAACTTCTTGGATTGCGAGGACTACGCGGTTCATCCCCGCGCTCGCAAGCGATCTCTCCGACGATCGGACTTGAGACAGGAGGTCTCTTCTCTTAGAGACTCGATCAACCACGCTTCAAGAGGTATTGCATTATACTTGTTGTGGTTATCGATGAAACGATCCGAGAATGGTTCTTGGATCATGTGGTTTCATCGAATAAAATTTTTTAAATTCCGCTGCACCGAACAACTAGTACGACTAGTCGTTCTTCGTCGTATCCGATACGACGCTCACGCTTCCGTGATGCGCTTGAGGATCTCTCCATATCCTTCAAAGGGAACTCTGGGATCATCTATGTATGATAAAAGGGATTGTTAATGGCCCATGGTTGGTGATGGGTGATTTTAATGTCGTGAGATTCTCCTCAGAGAAGACTGGGGGGCGCGCACCGGCGAGTAATGCAGTGTCCGACTTCAACCATTGCCTCGATGCTTGTGGCCTTTCAGACCTGGAGGCAACATGCAATCATTGGTCCTGGAACAACTCCTCTGTGGAACCAAATAGGATCGCAGCCCGGCTTGATAGGGCCCTTGCCAACGATGTCCTTCTTACAACCCTACAGCTTGCCAAATTGTGCTACGCCCCGATGCCACAATCTGATCACCTCCTCCTTGTGGTGACTCTTGGTTCCAGGTTTGCTAGGAGAACTCCTTTCCGCTTCTTTGACTATTGGGTTGCTAGGCCTGGATATCTTGATGTCGTGTCCAACAGTTGGGCGTCTTTGGTGCGAGGCTACCCCCTATTTCGTGTTGCCCGAAAGATTAAGTTGGTTAAACAAGCCTTGAAAGTTTGGGCTTCTAAGGAAGCCAATGTTATGGCTGAGTTTCAAGATGCTAAGGGATTCCTTGATGCTGTCATTAACGCTCTTGCGGTTTGTCCTTTAGATCCTTTCCTTGCGCAGTTGGAGGGGAATGTTAAAGGGTATCTCACTCAGCTTGATGACGACCTCGAGTCGGCTTGGAAGCAGAAAAGCCGAATTGATTGGCTTAATCTTGGCGATCGCAACACGCGATTCTTTCACCTTAACGCTTGCGCCAAAACATCCAGAAACTTCATCATGCAGCTCTTGGATGCGCAGGGTCGCGTCATTGATCGGGCTTCCGAGGTGGCGGACTCGGCCCTTCAACATTTCTCCGGTCTACTCTCTCCTTCGAGTTCAACCAGCTGCAGGTTGTCGCCTCCTCCCCCTAAGCGGTGCCTCACGGATCACGCTAGGGCTTGGTTGGTTAGACCTTTTGACGGCGTTGAGATTTGGAATGCCTTATCCTCCATCGGGTCGTCTAAAGCGCTTGGTCCTGACGGTTTTAATGCAAATTTCTTCAAAATCCATTGGTCCTTAGTTAAGGAGGATGTCCATGCAGCTATGATTTTCCTTTACAATGGTGGGAATATGGTTAGAGAGGTTAACCATACCTTCCTAACTCTTATTCCTAAGGTTCAGACTCCGTCGAGCATCTCAGATTATCGCCCCATTTCTGGCTGCAACGTCATCTATAAGATCTTCGCGAGGCTACTTGCAACCAGATTAGCCGCCGTCCTCCCTCACTTAATCTCCTCTAACCAATCAGCTTTTATTAAAGGTCGTGCAATAGGTGATAACATCCGCCTAGCAAATGAATTGCTGCATGGTTTTGATAGAAGATCTTCCCGCAACAAAGCTTGTATGAAAATTGATATTTCTAAAGCCTTCGACATTATTGACCACAGCTTCATTCTGGACACCCTCTCCTCTATGGGTTTTGATAGCACTTGGGTTAACTGGATGGCCAATTGTATCTCTACAACTTCTTTTTCCGTTCTTGTTAATGGCGCTCCTCATGGGCTATTCAAGGGCACCCGCGGTCTTAGACAAGGGGATCCGTTGAGCCCTCTTCTGTTCACTATTGGGATGGAATCCCTCTCTGCTTTGTTAGATAAGGCAGCATTTGATGGCAGATTTTTTCCATTAAGGTGGGGTCGGTCCTCTGCTCCTACCCACCTAATCTATGCGGATGATGTCCTAATCTTTTGCAAGGGATCCCTCCGTTCCCTAAATGCCGTAAAGGATATACTAGGCACTTTCGAGCAAATTAGTGGGTTGAAGTTAAACCCGAGGAAAAGCAAAATCTTTAGGCCCAAATGGGACAAGCCTGATTTCGCAGCCACTCTTCAATTGGGTATTCTACAGCATGCTCTACCAACTACTTATTTGGGCCTCCCTCTTGCATCCTCCTTCCGTAGATGCAGCGATTGAGGGCTTTGGAGGATCGAATATCTAGACTTATTAGTGGTTGGCAATCCTCCTCGCTCTCTTTGGCAGGTCGAGCGCAACTTCTTAATACTGTCATTAGGGGCATCTATTTATATTGGATTGCGGGTGCCCTTATGCCAATCACGACAGTGAGAAAGCTTGATAAGATCTGTGCTACCTTCCTTTGGGGCAGAAGGCGTCATGATATCGCTTGGGCTTCCATTTGCTTGCCTAAGCAGGAGGGGGGCATGGGCTTGAAGTCTTTTGTGGTTCTTCGCGAGGCTATGATCGCTTCTTGGGTGTGGAGACTCCTTACTGCTGACAAGTCCATCTGGGCTGAATTTTTGCACAAGAAATACCTCCCTGCAGGCACGTTCTGGGATGCTCAGGCCTCCCTTTCTGCTTCCCGGATCTGGCATTGTATGCTCAATTTCAGACCCACTATTCGCAATGCCATCAGTGGTGATATTCCGCCCTTTCGCTGGACTCACTCACCGAGGGGATTTTCATTTGCGGACGCCTTTGAGCTGCTTCGACCCAGTGGTGTGCCGGTTCCTTGGGCCACGATCATTTGGGATTCTCACTCTCCCCCGCGGTGTTCCTTCACGCTTTACCGAGCTGTCCGTGAGCGGCTTCCTACCATTGATCGACTCATCTCCTTTGGTCTGGAGCTTACTGAATGGTGTTATATGTGTTCTTCAATGCCGGAATCTCATCAGCACCTCTTTTTTGAATGCCAGTTTTCTTCCGCTGTTTGGATTGGCTCTTGTTCAGCCCTTAACTTGCATGCTCCCATTGCCCTGCATCTGCCTGGTGTGTTGGACTGGATTGGCCAACTTGGCTCCCCTCGGGCTCGCTCTTCTGCTGCCAACCTGCTTGCGGTCGCGGTCTGGTTCATCTGGCGGGAGCGAAATCGTTTTTGGACAGAGGCATACAGTCCCTCGGCCTCTTACACAATTGATGAAATCCTCAATTCTGTGGCACTGTTAACCTAAACCTGTTGTTACCTGAGTTTTTGTCATCCTCAGGTCCCAGTAATTTCAATTTCACACTGTATGGCATTTTCAATCCAGGGCTTGTCACTTGACACCCTAACATTAAATCTGTAACTACCTTTTGTTGAATATATACATTTACTCTTAACAAAAAAAAACTCTACTTCGTGTGAACATCCATCGCGTCCGGGCGGTCATTCATAGCTAATTCTTATTTGGCGGATGTGGTCAAAAATGGATTTCTATCGAGTTCTCACTTTTCCAAGGGCAATTTTGTTGACCACGTGGGGGATCTTTTTAGCTTCTGTTCTGAAGGTGGATGAACGGGTCATAGATTATTTTGAGGATGGAGAAGAGAGAACATAAGGGTGGACATTGTAAGGAGGAACACGGATAGTTTAATACAACAACATGAAATGGGCATTATGGATAAATCGAGGCAACATCAATAAGGATAAGCACTGGGATGAGAGTGTTCCAAAATTCCCCGCCCGATGGTGCCACGATGGTTCTACAACATTTGTTTAACATGAAAGAAGGATAAATCGAGGTAACATGATGGTGGGTCACGATGGGTCTACAACATTTGTTTAACATGGAGGATGATAAGTACAGGAATAAGAGGGTCAATTCTACATCTGATGCGGTTCCAAGAATATAGTTATTCCCATCTACATGTCATTATTTCATATTATTCCACATTTATTCATGTATTTATTCCACCTTACATATCTTTATTCCACCTTATTCTCTTTATTCCTATCTTTTTCAACTGAATAAAATATAGATCATTATTCTCGTTATTCCACATCTTTATTCATACTTATTTCTGAAGCAAATGTCCCTTAAGGTCATGTTCGTTTGGGGAATAAGCACTAGAAAAAGGGTTTAATTCCTCATCCGATGCGGTTCTCAAGATTACGACTATTCTCATCCTATAACGAACCCGATCGTCCGAGAATGATGCGGAAGCGAGAATAAAAATAGACAATTTTGGGATCGTTACTCATAGCATCAATCATAGGATAAAAGAGCAGTAAAGTACCAACTAAAAAAACTTTTCCATAATCATAATAAGGTCACAATTCCAAGAGTTCCTTAATTAAAAGAAAGAGATAAATAAACTAGATGAAATCGTATCCACGATTTCCTTATTCCAGTGGGCATAAAGATGTCCTTCCAAACTGATCCAACAATAGTCCCGTACTGATTCTACTTCTTGAAGACGGTGAAGTCTCCTTTGAATCGTTAATGATTTAATCCTCACGTTCTCCTGAAACAAATTAACAATACATGTTATAAGCCTAACGCTCAGTATGTGCCGAGTTAGGATCAAGCCGGTTGATGAATCCATGATTCATTAACATTTCTGTCACATTTTGTCTTAAAACCCTTAACAAATACATATAAATATTCATTAATATCCACATTTTATCAAAATCCTATTCATGAATAAAAATGCACTTTTATGCATCAAAAACATGTAAATAAATGAAGAATAAAAATAAAGAAAATAAAGAAGGCAGATTGTAGATATGTATATATGTACAATATGACTCAGAAAATATAAATATAGCTGTAAGATATATTTATAAAACCTAACCCTCGAAACCAAGTTAGCATGGATTGGTCGACAAAACAACAAGTAGCGGGAGATAAGGGAAGAAAATCAGAAAAATAATTAAATAACACTCCACACAATATTCACTATTTATCAAATAATTATCAAATATTCATTGATTTTTACTTAATTCATATGAATATATTTTTCACCAAATTCTTTTCCTAATTATTTCTAAAAATGTATATAAAAATATAAAAATAAGTTAAAAATATTATCCTGTATATATATGCCAAGAAATCCTACTTTTAAAGTGTCAAATTCTCAATTTCCGAACATCATAACTTCCTCATACGAACTCCAATTTCACTCTACTCACCTTTAAAGTTCATAAAATAATATTCTCTAATTAATAGAGGTGGTTTCATTGAAATCGAGGTCTGTTTGCAAAAAGTCAGTTTTGGGACCTAATGACAACGGGGTTTCTGGGCTATTTATTTTATTTAGAAAGCTGTCTCAGAAAAGAGTGAGACAGAAATGCATATCTATATCTAGGGGAGGCTGAGGTGAGTTCTTCCTTTGAATCAGAGTAAATTCTTTGATATAGTCGCGTAGCATAGCTCGCGTGGAAGACACCGAGGGGAGATCAGACTAGCAGCGACGGGGAGGGGAAAAATCTGCATTTTCGTGGAAGAAGAATATTATAATAGCCAGCCTCCAGGGATCCAAAAAGAGAATGAAATCCGGTGGCGCCCGGTTCACCAGGTTCTACCACTTCAGGGCCCCCGAAGATAAATCAAGATCAAAATCAGAGTTTGATCCTGGCTCGGCTTAGAGCGTCTACTTTGGAAGTTAGCCCATTCCCAATTTCCAAAGAGTAGTAGACCGGGAATTTTCGCTATGAATCCCCCAAAGCAGTCGCGCGCGAAGTCAGCCTTCTTCCCTTCCGATCGATCCCTCTTTGGCACCCGGGACAAAATGTCAAATATTTCTGGGGATCCGTTTCGGGAACGTGGAATGTCCTTCTCTTTTCCACACCTTCGACTGACCTCTCTGATACCACCACCTCATTTTCCTGGTCAAGACAGTCAAGTCGAAAGATCTCCAATTCTCACGTACGTCACGCTTGTGGTAGTCTCAAATCGCGAGATAATTGTTGAGGTCAAATGTCAGAGATGCCTCACGTCAGGGGGACTGGAAACCAGGAAAGTCTCTTGTTATATACACTCCTCAGATCGATCAAGCATTGAATGCCTGGTTCTTTCTCTTAGCTCTATCTCCTACTTCTAAAGAAAGATAGTGCTCACTTTCAGGTTGATATTTCATATTTAATAAGTCTCACGATCGTCTAACGGTGGGATGTTGCGCAAAGTCGAGGTCTCAGAAGCCTCCTCATGAAAGAAAGTGGGGAAGCATTCAGTTCCATCCAAGCGCGGAAAAATCTGCATTTTCGTGGAAGAAGAATATTATAATAGCCAGCCTCCAGGGATCCAAAAAGAGAATGAAATCCGGTCTCATGATTAACTAGTTAGAAAGCAGCGAGGACTTTTGAGCCCTCATATATAGTTCAGCTCAAGTGGCGGCTGACATTTTGAAGGAGCAGTGGGAGCCTATAATGACGTTGGGGAGGACAAGTCAGACGAGGGGGATCGTGAGCTGAATATATGGTTTCGATTGGCGCAACGACGATATAGACTCTCAGAAATCTCTCTTTTTGACTTCAAAAGTTTGAAAAGGTCGCCGGATTTTGGGGGCAGGAAAATGGTGATATTGGCAAACAATGAAAGCTCCGCGCGCCCAGTAGTAGCCCCTTAGTTACGAAACCGACATAAACAAGGGAGGAGGAAGGTTTGTCTATCCTGCATGAGGTGGAGGAGCGAGCTTTTATAGATATGTGATTCAACGACGGAAGGACCCTGCTCGAGTGAAAGGAACATCCCGGAAAAGAAGCAGGGTCAACTATGTCCGCCCAGTCTTCTTCGACGCATCCCCCTTCAGTCCCAACACGTGCAGGCAGAGCGAAAGCTCTCGAGCAGGTCCAAGACTATATTCGGCCTCAACTTCTTAGTAAGTTGAGTGAGTGGTAGGGCTACGAAGTCCTTGAGAAAGATTCTGTAGTACCCTTCAGCTCCGAACCTCAGTGGGTGTTCCCCCGGAAAGAGCAAAGAGAATCCTTCCTCCATGCTTTCCCGCTTGCTTGCTGAGAAGGCGGAGGAAAGGCAAGCTGCAAGCAAGCACCCCGCAGGTCTATGCTCGGCCTAGCGCTTTCAGGCAAGAGGGGAGAGTCCTGTCCGGGGTCACCAAAATGCAGGTGCTGCACCAAACGCTGGTGGTTCTTTCTTATTGTAAGTGAATGCAACGAAAAGACCCGGAAATAACGAATAATGAGACAATTCACTAAATTGCATTTCCTCATTTTGCCCTTCCCATCATCCGCCACAGGATGATCCACAAGAAAGGTCCGAGGGAGGATGACCCAAGGACGCGGAGCCTGATCGATCAACTGAGCAATATCAGGGTCATAAATTTCCAGAAGAAGCACATGACATTTTACGTCCCTCGGTTACCGGCCTTGAAAAGGCACTATTGGGCGAGAGAGATAGTGGCGAAGCATTTTTCTTAGTGGTTTATAGGTTTGTTAATTTTATATTTTTTATTATTTTCATTATATTATATTTTTACCATAATTTATTTCAGATTTTTGGAACTTATTTATTATTTAATAAAAATCTAAAACCCTAATTTATAGATAAAATTGAACTATCTAACCTATACCTGTATTTATTAATATATTTAAGTTATTTTATTAAAATCCACAAAAATTCATAAAGGCATTATTAATTATTCTAATAATTAAGAAAATATAAAATTAATAAATAAATTAAGCATTTATTGAATTAAAAATTCAGTACCTATTTATTAAGTATTATTTATAGTTATTTATTAATATAATATTTATATTTCGAATAATATTTATTATTTATGAAAATTAATTATATCATAATTTAGAGAATTTAATTATATATATTTTTTATACTTATTTAAAATAATGTCATTTATTATTTATTATATAATTTATAAACATTTTACTCATCTGGCCAACAGGTGCTGACACGTGTCAGCACCCGGCTCTTCTTCTTCAAGAAGCCCGTATGACTTCCATTCCACCGGCCGAAGTTTAACCAAATCTTCCGCCCAACCTCTAACCTCCTTGCTTGATCTAAGCCATCCATTTCTTCCTCCTAACAACCCTCATGCACGCCGGCCATTAGATTCACTCTAGAGCTTCACCATTTCATCTATAAAAAGGCCATGAAGTTGGTTCAACCACTTCAGTCCTCTCCAACTATCTGAAAGCCATCACTTCCAGAACTGAGTCTTCTACTTCCAAGCTCCGTGCCAGCCAACTCCGGTGGTGACAGCGCCAGACTGTCGCCTCACGTGGAAGAAGGACGTCGGAGGAGAAGCTCCAAGGTGCCTCACCGCCTTGCATCGCTGCCCAGCGCCGCGTAGAGCTTCGGGAACGCTGCCCCGTCGAGCGAGTATCAGGAGGTCCGATACCTTCTATCCAAAGGTAATTCGTCCACCCTTCAACGTTTTCTTTCTCGATTTGCGTGCTTTGATTAGGATAGATAAATGTGTGATTAACGTCACTAATCATCCTTCTTAGACGCCCTATTGAATTCAACCTCCGAATCCAATCAAATCGATTCCAATTTCATCTTCTTTCTTCACATTCACACGTCGTTCTTCAACATTCTTGGAAACTTCATCATTTTGATCTTGTAATACTAAATATTTTGGCCGATTGCTTCGCAAATCGAGCCTATATATTCCTTCTTTGCAAGTCAACTTTAATCTAGAGCAAATTCAAGGCAAATGGAACTCTCAAACGCAATGAAAGAGCCATTCAAAGAAGGAGCAAATTCGTCATCAGCTTCCTGGATCATCTGAGACGCCAACTTCATCATCGGAAATCCACCGTCTTCCGTCGTCCTTGGAGGATTTCTACCGCGGACGAGCTCGAGGGGTGAAGGAGTCACCCCTCTGGCCCCATCGGAGGCCCCAGACCATCTTTAATTGTCGGAGAAAATTCAGAGAAGGAGGCTTCGTCGTCAGCAGTGCAACCAACCTCAAGAACAACAAGAACACCCAGCTGCTACAGGTTGTCGACACGTGGCGCATTTGAACGGTCGAGATCGAACGCTAATATCTGATCTTGACCGTCAATCTGAAGTGGTAGAACAATTGCACCTTAGACCCAGCAGAGTTCCTCCTATTCAAAGACACCCCAACAGTTTCTGGAAATTGCATTTAAATCCATGCGTAGGGACCTAAATGCAATTTTTTAGTTTATTTTCATTTCAATCCCTATAGGGACCTTTTTGTAATAAAAACATTTTATTTTCTTTGCAGTTAGACCCCTGGCTTGTAGGGGTCGTCTGGACCTCGTATTTTTCACATTTTCTGCGATTTTTCTAGGGTAACTCGACAACTAGCCAAGCTTTTTTTCGAGTATTTTTCCCTTATTTTTTATCGCTTTGTTTTGTAGTTTTGATTTTCGACATCTCGAGTTGATTTTCAACCGTATTTCTTTTTAATTTTCTTCTTTTATACAATCAAGAATAAAAGAGGATTTTATTGGAATTATTTCCTTGACTTGAAAATTGTGGTTTAAATATTCTGCTTCCTTGAGTTCGACCTAGGCACACTCACGTGGTAAAATTAGTAGTGAACGATAAAGTAGGATTTTTAAACCGTAGGTCGGGACCGCGTTACCAAAATGGCGTCGTTGTCGGGGAGGCATTATTTTTACAACGGTTTTTGAACCGAGTTTTCTCTTATATTCTTGATTTTACAATTTTTTCGATTTTTGATTTACGGCTTTTTCTTTAGTTTTTACGGTTTTTCGTGTTCTTTGAATTTTTGTTTACAACTTTTTTGTGTATTTTTGTTTCTTAACTAATCTTTGCAGGGCCTGTAGGTTCAGCCAGCTTCCTCGGAAGCCGAAAATAGTCGAAAGTGTAGAGATCGGGATTCTCGATTGCTGAGGGCAGGGTTAGTTAGGATTTGTTTGTATCTTTTCCTTTATTCTTGTAAAAAAAGAGCACTTGCCTGTGTTTTTGTTTTTTAGAAAGGGGCCCCATAAGGGCATCCTGACTTGTACCCCCCTTCCCATTTTTTCTCGGGGTCTGATTCACCGAGCGTCGTGCATTCGGGGGATCAGGGCACCCACCGCGGTTTTTCTTGGATCGTTGGTTTTCTGCAGCTTTCTACGAGGCTAGGTGCTAGCTTAGAAGTTTTTCTTTTTCATATCTGATTGCGCTCTCGTAGTTAGTCTTAAGGATTCGCAACTTAGGTGCATGATTTTAGAACTTATTAAAAAAATAATAACACTCGTTAGACACTTGTCTGAAAAAACCCAAAAAAATATAAAATCAAAAATAAAATCAGGGCTGCTTAAGTATCTGATCTAAAACAAATGTAAGATTCAATTGACTTGGGAGAGTAATCCCCGCACAGGTATTTCTCAGAGTGCGCGATTGAGAGACGACCCTTAAGGATAGAACCAAAAACCTTATTTCTTTTGAAATACTACTTAGTCTATACACCTAATCACCGCTTTTCAGTGGGCATGCTCGGGTAGCCGGAAACGGTCCGAGTTTATTTAGCAGAGTGGGGGGTTTAGAGGACACTGTGTAAGGCTCCGTCCTCAAGTAACACGGGTAGCCAGAAATGGTCTGTACTTACCCCCATACTGGCTGAGAGCAAGTAGTTCTCTGTAAAGACTCGGGACAGTATTTTGGGGAAACTTGGGCACCTATCAACTTACGTTAATCGAGGATTATACTTGTTTGCTAATACAATCCTAAAACCGACAAGATAAACGACCAAACTCTTACGATCATCATCTTGTGTTGTGTTGGTGAAAACAGGGTTTGCTTTGTGTTTGCTTGCAGGGCGTGAGTTACCGTGACTTTTACGCATTTCCATCTTTCTTGAATCGTCAATCGTGCTCTCCCGATCACTCTCTTGACATCGAATATGATGACTCGATGACTATTCTGCTCAGACTCCATCAGCCCTCGATCTTTCACCGTCCGTCGTACATCTTCACAAACTCAGGATGACCCTCTTCCCGAGTTGGTCCCATCTGATCTCGAGGAGAGTCAGACCCAGACTCCCTCGCCTTCCGGCCAGTTGTTTGAGGCAGACCCTTGCCTCAATCTATCATCAATTTCTCCAGCTAATTTTTCATTGAGTTCTTACGAGAAGCTCTCTTTCACAGAAGATCTCAAGCACATGGCTCGTGGTAAAGGACCAGCAGAGGCGAGGCCAACAGTTGAGGAGCACCATGAGGGAAGAACAGATCCAGCCGCAGACATCATGAAAGGAATTCTCGATACTTTACAGTAGATGAACCTACAGATTCGAGAACAATTTAGAACTCAGAATGAGTTGCGAGCTGAGATAGCCGCGTTGAGAGCAGGAGTCGGGAACCCTTTACCGCCTGCAGTGGTTCTCGCCACTTTACAAGATGAGTATGACCCGGGCGCGAGAACGCTACATCATTGGATTCAGCTACCGCCGAATCAAGGGCCATACGAGCTGAGACCGTCCTTCATCTCATTGCTTCCCAAGTTTTACGAGAATGCTACAGAGGACCCGTTTACCTTTCTGTAGCAATTCGAGATGATTTGTGGTATGGTGAGCTATCCAGGAGTTACGCAGGAGGCTGTTCGCCTCAAAGCCTTTCCCTTCGCCTTAGCAGATAAGGCACTTTACTGGTTGAGTCATTTAGGAAGGGAAATTTCTATATGGGATGATTTAAAGTCCACATTCCTCGTAAATATTTTCCTCTAGAAAGGACTAACATGATGAGAATTCAGATCTCCAAATTTACGCAGCTACCAAATGAATCTTTCCATGATGCATGGGATAAATTCAAGGATCTTACGGAGAGATGCCTGCATCATGAGATACTAATGAAGGTGCTTGTGCAAAATTATTTTGGAGGACTCCAGCCGGACATTCAGGGGCTAGTGAGTGCCGCATGTGGCGGCAGTTATTTGAATAAGGATGCCGAGTAAGTCTAGTCCATCTTCGAAGGGATGGTGGATAACTCGAGAGTCGTCGACTCTACTCGAGCATTCCAAAAGGCCCCTCAGCCACCACATCACCGAGAGCATCATAAGGTGGCTAATATTTCAAAGTATGAATCCATCATCAACATGACCTTTATTAGCGAGAAATTAACGTTGGTAGATGTGATTCAAAAATAAGTTCAGGACTTACAACCGCTGCGAGAGTTGGAGAAACTCTCATCTCTGCCTCAGCAGCTGAGTGATCTCACGACGAAGGTATCAGAGCTACAGCTTCAGTATCACCAGGCCCAATCTTCTTCGACTGCACAACCTGCACGGAGGACTTTACCCGCTATGCCCACCCGACAGATACATTTTGTTCAGAGCGAGCTCGAGACACTACAGATTGATTGGCATGAGGATCAATCTCATGCCAATCCCGGTCAGATCACCAGTGCTGCGGATATGAATGTTGAGTCTCAAGCCACTCTTGAGATCAACGGGATTTGGTATACTCCGATTCAGCAACCGATGTACCTCATCATCATCAGCAGCAGTTGGCGAGTCCGAAATCGCTGCGTTAAAAGGTGATGTTTATTTTTGATTGTGCGTAAAATTAATGTGTCGTTCGTTGTAGGCGGCAATCAGAATCGGTCAAGAAAATAACCATGAATATTTAATCAATTTTTAATCAAGTGGTTTTATGTTTATTTTACTTGGGCAAGTCCCATGGTCGAACACAAGGAGGCAAAGGAACAACCTAGGGTTATGTCTATCAAAATTCGCTTGCGGTTTTCGAGACGATCTTTTTTTGGAATTTTTAATAAAATAAAGGATGCAAAATGCAATTTTAGTCTATTTTAGGGACTAAAATGTCAATTACGTTCAAATGATGTCCGAAAAATATGAAATTGGGCCACAATGCAAAATATGATGAAATGAATGCACTATATTTTTTTGGAATTTTTGGATGCAATATGAATTTTTTTTATGAATTCTTAAATGCAAACACAATGAATTTCAATATTTAATTATGATAAATACTAAACCTATTAATTTTCAAGGATCAGAATTATCTAAGATCTATCACTAGGTGATTGATCTCAGAAAAATCCTAAATCTCGAAAATGTGAGATTTAATACCTATTAAAAATCAAACACTGAAATATGGAAAATGATTTTTAGAGGACAAACTATGTATGTAAATTCAATTCTTTTTGGGCATAATGTCAAGCACAATTAACTCTACACTATGTGATTTTTCGGGAATTTTTAAAGCAACGGTTAATCAAATATAAATTTCAGAGCACAAACTGGGTAAAATATGCAATTTTCCACATAACATTTAATTATTAAATAACCATTAATCACAAAAATATCCACAATTTGTCAAATTGTAGATAATTAATTGACAGACAACATGCAAAGTTTTGATAAATAAAATGATGCAGAGAAGAGGTTCAAAATAGAGGGGGAATACATGGGTATATATGCAATATGTAAATAAAAAAATAAATATAGAAATTGCAGGGGGGCCTAAATGTAATTACCGATAACTGGGGGATGTCTCTACAAAATTCCCAAGAGAGCACGTGCGGCGTACGTGCTCCTTGGGTGTCTGGACTGAAGCGCAAATGAGAGGAGGATGGGGGGGCTTCTTTGTAAATTACCCACGGTCACATGCAAAACACATGACCTAGGCTGATGTCACGCTGACGCCCCCCCCCCCGGGACGCACGTGCCCCCTGGGGGGTCTCGGGTCGGGCGCCTGGCCGCTGGTGGAGAGGAGTGGCGGAGGGGCTGCCGGCCGTCCTCTGGCCGACACACAGCCAAGGGGGCGGTGAGGCGTAGATGGCAGTTGTCGACGTCGTGCGGTGGCGTAGCTGTTGACGTTCGACGGTGGTGGAGTCGTTGGCGATGAAGTCGGAGGATCACCGGTCGGAGCACAGGTGGATGCAGCGTTGTCAGCGGTGGTCGTAGCTGAAGATGATGAAGGTTGTTGATGACGATCTGGAGCTATGTCGGCGGAGTGGAAAGCGTAAGTTGGTAAAGATCGTAGCGTTGGCGAAGTCAGAGTAGATGGCTTAGGTCGGAGATGATCGTTGTTCTAGGAGACGGTGATGGCGGCATAGCAGAGGCATTGTAGACGTTGGCTCGATGGCTCAAGGATGACCGGAGCGAAGCAGCGACAGTCGGAGGGGTTTGCTCAGTCGTGGGCTGCGACGAGGTCCAAAACCTCGGATCTCGCTGTGCGAAGAGGTCGTCGGGCGCTGTCACAGCCACGGTGAAATCTTGTGATGCAATCGACGGATGGCGGAGTCGGGGTGCGGTGATGGCCTTTAAATAGGGTTGCGAGGGGTAACCGGAGATGGTTGGTGGCGCGAGATAAGCGGAGGAGGTTGGCAGCGAGAGACTCGAAGGAGGTTGGCCGTTGGCGGAGATCACGGGGGGAGGGGGGCGGGGGCGGTTCCGAAAGGTGGGGAGAAGATGACACACATGCGCCGTCCGATCGAGCGCAATCGTATGGTTCTTGTGGCCCTACGTGGCCGCTGGATGTGAGAAGGGGCGGGGCACGTGCGGAGCATGTGCCTAGGAGGCACGTGCGATGCACATGCGAAGCTTATTGTTATTATTTTTTAAATAAAAGTGAATTATAAAAAGGCCAAAAGTGGATGATACGTGGCGGCCCCAGGGGCTGCCACGTGTCAGCACCAGAAAAATTCGTAGATAAAGATTTTTTAAAATCAAAAATAAATAGCAAATGACCTCGGATCACAAAAGTTCCTACACAAAAAATGCTCGTCTCGATGAGATCTACAACTTTCATGAAGACACCAAAACAAAAATCGATCAAATGCACAAAGTGAAATTTTTGGGGTATCCCATGTACATAGAATACCTTGATTTTTGGGTTTTGCATTTTTTGTCATTTTTAAACCAGATAAAAATCCAAAAAATATGATAAAAACAAAGATAAATAAAGACACCTTAATCTATTTTTTGGATTTTTATTAATTAAGAAAATATGTACATAAAATATCAGGACAAAAACCGCTAAAATACACAATTTACAAAAGAGGCCCAAAACCCAACTTTCACATATGAGCTCCGATTCACTTGAACTTGGTCTTGTTTTGAAGGTAATTGAATGTACATTAGCTCAAAAGTGAGTAGGATTAAAACGGACACTGGATGGGGAAGATATGAGGTTTTTACTCCGGAAATCCTGAAACTAGGGTTTGGGTTTTTGGTCCACTTATCTGGGTTATTTTTTTTTGTATTTTTCATTTATTCTTGTGAGTGATATGTACACAGTGGAGGTGGTTTTGGATCATTCAGAGTTAGCATGAAGGAGCTAAAAATCAGGGAAGTTAGGCTATTTACAGGTCAATTTTGGCTGACATTTTTGGCTTCTTATTTTGTGCAAAAATTAGTGCTAAAATACATTTCTTATTAAAACATGAATGAATGCTAATTATGCAGAATAAATGCAGAAATGTTGATGATTTTGAGGGATTTGAGCTTAATAAATGAGATTTAGAGTGATGAATCCGAGATTCATCATCCCCCTATACTTAAACCATGCTCGTCCCTGAGCATCAAAAAGAAATGCCATAAGGTGAAATGAGATTGGGTTTCATACCAAGGCCATGAGCTGAAGGTGAAAATGAAATAGAGTCGACCTTTGGATTATTAGTGTGGCGGAACTTATGTGAGACTTAAAATTTTAAAATCAACAGCCTTCATGTTCTACACATCATTGACACAGTTTCGGCTCAGAAGTCATCTTAGATCAATCCTCCTCCCAAAGCATACTCTATGAACTTTGAATAATCGACTCATGTGTGTGAAATATTTTAGCTTTTCCCATCCAGAATGCCGGACTACCATGCTCCTCTCCTCTCCAGTAACTCATCCTCGGGGAGCCAGGTATTTCCTTTTAAGGTCTGTCGCGTTGTGTTCACAATCGAATTTGGGGAGAAGTTAGAAGAAGGAGAAAAGAACTGGAGGGTGGCTAGTGTAGTCACCTCTCCTTGTGAAGCTGGCCAGTGTAGCCGAGTCTCCACCAAGATCTGCAGGTTTTCTTGAAGCTTGGACCTTTTTGGTCAGATTTTATTTGATAGTTGCTTCTTTGTATTTGGAATTTTTGGTGGTTCTGCTTGGATCTTGTTGTGCCCCTACGTATATAGAATCTTTTTGTTCCGTACATTTTTTGGGGTCTTAGAAAAAATTGTGCCCAGTCGTCCATCCCTTTTCTGAAGCTTTATTTCAACCCGTACTCCGGTCTTTAGATTTCCAGGATACTAAAAAAGAAACTCACACAGTCTACCAACATCCCATCTGAGTGGAGCTAAGTGCATAGTACGAGAGTACAAATTAATTCCCTATTTCAGAGTTGTACCCAGAATGAAGAGACTAGGTTAGACAATAAGAGTCAAACGCTGCACATTGTCATGTGGAACTCAAAGAATTAAGTCAAAGACCTGAAGCTTCTAAAATCCTATTTCTCGGTGAAGTTCCTCTGAAAATTAAGTGGATTAAGGTCAAGTCCAGACCACTCTCGGTTTCTGCTCACAACTCGGTTCAGAACCCAATGACTTTTCATGTGAATGAATGCGATGCTGGATGAAGTGCAGGTGTGTGAAATGCAGACACAATTTTTTGTGATTTTTTTTGATTTTTTTTGAAATTTTATGCAAGTGATTTTTATACAAAAATGGATAAGAAGCCATTTTTTTCAAAAATTTTGGGCATAGTCAGTGTTAGTAGCAAAACTCTTTTTCTTTTTCTTTTTGTTTGTTGTTTTTTTCTTTTTTTTGTTTTTTTGTTTTCAAATTAATTACCCACCCCGTAAATACATATAGACTTACGCGAAAGTACGAGATATGGGTAAAATATATACAAAGTATATATAGACCCCCTATACTTAGTGAGTGCTGTGTCCTCAAAGCATAAGAAGCATAAAGAAGACATAGCTCGGGATAAGCGTAAGAGAGTGAAAAAGGAAAAGAAAAAGATGGATCGGAATGCCCCCCTTATACTTAGGCTGTGAACAGTCTAAGTATATAAGAAGAGCGAAAAAAATGAAGTGATCGGGGTATGTGAATGAGGAGAGTATAAACAGATAGGCATCGGTTCCCCCTATACTTAGGCTCTAGTCAGCCTAAGTATAAAAGAAGGGTGGAAGTGAGGCGATCGGGTGGAGGAGTGTGATGGGGAAAATGGTATGTATAGATGGCATCGGTCTCCCCCTATACTTAGGCCTTGGCCTAAGTAGAGGAAGAAGCTGTACAAGGAGACTGATGTGGTCCGGAGGGAGGGTGGGTAGCCAATGATTAAGGCGGTTTTCGGCTGATCTTCTTGTGAGCTAGCGATGGGAGATCAGAATAACGAGTCGGAGATGAAGCATATGATTCCCAACTAGTTTCGGTGTCATCCTCAGAAAAATCATGAGGGATAATAGATGGAACTTTTAAGTCAGTTGAAAGGTAGCCATCATCAGAGTTATCCTCAGAGGAATAATATTTGAAAGTGGACATACTCCAAATATTCTGGTCTTTTTGTTTCCTCAGTTGTTTCCTCAGAATCCGTTCCTTCTTAGGATCAGGCGGTTTGTCCTCAGATGAATACTCAGAAGCACCGGTCTCAGTCAGCTCATAAGAAATAATTCCAGTGTACTTGAAGAGGGCAGGAGCATCAGCTTTGGATGAATAGTAGTTAGGAACGAGAGTTGTCCAACGAGAGTCGAATTTTGGATCCTTGCGAAGATATGTCTTTAGAGCTGCCGAACACACTTCACTCATGTAGATTACCTTTTCCGGACCTGATGAGGGATCATCAGTTGATTCCTCTTCCAAAAGGTCAAAGGTGACTTTCTTTTTCTTGTTTCGTGAATGTGTCAGTTCACTTGAGTATCCAGATGAATAACCATTAGAGTTCTTCTCCTTGGTCGGTTTTCGTCCTACGTGTTTGTTCTTGGTTTTCTGAATGTTGGTGCACTCTCGATTTGGGATGATTTGGTCAAGGTATTCAGAGAAGTTTGCTCCAAGGTGCGACCATGCATATGTCTCAGGACCGTAGTAGAAGGATTTGTCTATTTTGAGATCCGCAGGAATTGAAATACTGGGAAGAGTCTCTGCATGTTCATTCTCAATTGATTTGACATTGGAGCATTCCTGTGTCAAGTTGATGTGATCCATGTAGTCAGAATAGGTTGACCCAGGGTGTGCCCATGCATAAGTCTCCGGATCATATGATTCATATACTCGATTTTCCATGGTGAGAGCAGCTGGGAATGGAGCAGGGGGGGATTCTCTAAACCAATAGTCTCATCAACAACCGCTATCTCAGGTGAGCAGCGGGGCAGGGCTCTTCTACCTCTTCATGGTTGCGGCTGTCGGGGACTTCGTGGGTTTCCTCAGAAGATTGTGGTTCCTCAAAGACATGGTCTGATCTAAGTGCTTCCAATGCTTTAAAATTGATTTCCCGAACAATCAATAATTGCCTTACCCAATGTTAAGAACGGCTTTCCGAGAATGATTGGAGACTGGGTGAATTCTCCTTGATGCTTAATATCAATGATCGTGAATTCTACTTTGAGCGGAGCATCTTGGAATTTCATGATGACAGAAATGATTCCTCTCATCCGCTTTATCGATCGGTCCGCCAATTGAACAATCTCTCATAATTTCCTGATCGGTCCGAGTTTGAGTTTGTGAAATACAGAGGTCGGGAGGATATTGATCGGTGAATCGTCATCAATCCGAGCATGGGTGAAAATTGTGTCTTTGATTTCACAGTCAAATCTGGGCAACCGCTTCACTATGCGTCTCTTGATTTTTCTCCTCAACACCAAGGAGGAGGCCATTGTCAAGATATGTCTTTCAGTCTTTGTTCTAATCCTTCCTGACTTTTTGGTCAATAATTTGTCCATTACAAATCCTTTAAGGTCAGAGAATTGTTCAATGGCCTTTATGAAGGGAAGTTCAAAAATCAATCTTTTCTCCAGTACTTCCCGTAAAGCAGGATCCAAATTTTTCAGATCTTCTTCATTCTCAATTTTTATGTATTTTTTGGAATTTCAATTTTTGGGTGTTTTTGAATATTCTAATTTTTTGATATTTTCTATGTGGTGTGGTGATGTGGTGTGTTCTTCAGATGAGCAGGGGCTGTGATGTTCGGAATAGGAGTCAGAGGCATAGTCATTCCTAGGGGAGTAATATGCAGAGGTGACACTGTCAGAATCGTCCCCAGATTTCTAAATATCCTCAAAATTTTCAATCTTAGATCCAATCATTTCCTCATTCAATTTTATATCCGAGCTACCAGAGATTGAAATTAATCGATCGGCAAATTCTCAAAAAGAATCCTCCATTAAATCAAATTTCTTATTCATCCTCAAAATATCCTCCAAAATCTTTTCATGACCAATCATGGGAGCAGTTGGGGTGTGTTTTTGTAATTGAACTTCCTCTTCCATTTTCCTATATGTTTTAGGAGAGGGGTCTCTTGAAATATCTGAAATATGATCATTATTTTCTGAAAACATTTCCTCAATAATTATGGAAGGCGGCTGCTCATATAGTCCAGGTATGTGGAGTTGGTTCGAGTAGAGTTCAATCCTTTGAGTGGTCGGACCTTGATATTGTGGAGTCAGCATACAGGGTTGATGTGTTTCTATGTGGTCAGCCCAATCCTCTGTATCATGTCTGAAGAGGGGGTTGTCATGGTCAATCCAAGATGATGATTGTTCATTGGTGTTCCATGGTCGGGTCGATGGAAGAGGTGAAGTGTTCAATTTGATCATGTGATTATCATCTCCCATGAATGATAGATTGACATTTACCGAATATGAATGATGATTTGTATGATCGGAGTAGAGTGGATTGATGTATGAAGAAGTGGAGACCTCAGTCGGTTGTTGGTTTGTATGGTCCGAATACAAAGGATTGCCATTCATGATGCATATCGGATTTGTAGAGAGTGTTGGTGGTTTAGAGTCTCTTGTTGGGGCTGGAGGGGGTGTTTTGGGTCTAACCGATACAAATTCATTTTCATAGTATAATACTGATGGATTCTCGGATAATTGTTTGGTCATTTTTGAAAGAGCTGAAAGGAATGATTGGTTGGGTCTGCAAGAGTTTTTGGACAAGAGTTCCATGATCAAGAAAGGAGAGAGATGATTGCACGGGATAGTCAAAAGAAATTTTATCAAATGTGCGGCTATTGATCTTCGAAATCGATTCACGCACACCAATGCAAACACAAATCAAACCCCAGGTTCACCAACTCACACAATGGAGCTATAAGAGTTCAGCTATTTTCTTTTCAATTTTAGTTGCTGATAAAATAATCTTGGAAAGAATTTAGCGAGATGTTAGGTGCCGAAATTTTTGTAGTGACTGGCCCGAATTCTTACGACTAGTTGCACCTACTTTCAGCCAGTATGGGAGTAAGTACGGACCGTAGAACGGCTACCCATTACTTGAGGACGGAGCCTTACACAGTGTCCTCTAAACCACCCACTCTGCTATGGAAATCCGGACCGTTTATCGGCTACCCGTAGATCCTCACTGAGAAGTAGCTAATCGTTTTTGGCAGAATCAGTAGTCAATATGAAAATGCGGATTTGGGCTCTAGCCTTAAGTGTCATCTCTCGCTCACTCAGAAAAATAAAAACATTCAAGGTCAGGGTTGCTCTCCCACAGAAATTCTTGATTTTATGGGTTATTAAGGTCGGTTATATTTAGCAATCCCAATTTTAATTAGGTAATCACTGAAGAATTTAAATGAGCACAAATACACATCTACCGTCCAGTCCCGATTTTCTTCAAGATTATGTGACAAAACATGAGGGAGAAATTCGGGAAAATCTGATGCACGCGGAAAACAATGATGTATGCTCAGTTAGAAGACTTACAATGAATCCTCGCAATCTTCATGTGGGATGCTAGATAGAAATTGAAAATTTATTCTAAATGAACGCAAGCTGATGAAAAACCGAACCTAGCAGAAAGTTCTATTAGCGGGAAAGAATTGAGTTAAATTTTGGCTAAATTGAACGATCTATGTGCGTCTTAGTTAATGTGAAGTGTGGCTTAAGTCCTACGAGCATAATCAAGAAATTAAAATACTCTGAGAGCCGTATGTGCAGGTCTATCCTAATCGCCACTCAAATCGGGCCCCACCTTCACCAGAGAGTGAAACAGGCCACGACACACCACAGAAGAAAGCTTAAGGTCTTTTTACACACGCGAAAGTCCAAATGGACACCGCTATAAATGAGCAATTAATTACAAAAATAAAATTGCAGAGGTTAAAAACCTAGACTCTACGCTCTCTCACGACTCGACTCGATCTTAAATTAATTGTGGTTTTTTCGGATGTCGGTAAAGATGCTTCGGTTTCTTGAAAAATCGCTCCACGTACGTCGGGTACCTCGCAAGAAAATAAGAGATATTTGTGTTAGAGAGTGACTCAAAAATAAATCAAAAATAAAATGAGAAAAATAAATGCTAAAAATAAAATAAAATAAATGCAGGATAAAATGGAATTTACAATGAACAATTCGGGGGTCAGACTACCCGAATGCAGAAAACCGAACGAAAATTTTCAAAACACAAAACTAAGTCGTTTGCCTCCCCAGCAATAGCGCCATCTGGCAAGTCCAAAATTGTCGCATTAAAAGATGATGTTTATTTTTGATCGTGCGTAAAATTAATGTGTTGTTCGTTGTAGGCGGCAATCGGAATTGGTCAAGAAAATAACCACACAAAATATTTGTCGATTTTAATGAATGCGGTTTTATGTTTATTTTACTTGGGCAATTCTCAAGGTCGAATACAAGGAGGCAAAGGAACAACCTAGAATTATGCCTATCAAAATTCGTGCGCAATTTTCAAGGCGGTCTTTTTTTTTGGAATTTTGTAATGCAATAAAGAATGCAATATGCAAGTTTGGCCTATTTTAGGGACTAAAATGTCAATTACGTTCAAATGACGTCCAAAAAATATGAAACTTGGCCACAATGCAAAATATGATGAAATGAATCACTGTAATATTTTTGGAATTTATGGATGCAATATGAATTTTTTATGAATTTTTAAATACAAACAGAGTGAATTTCAATATTTAATTATAATAAATATTAAACCTATTTGTTTTCAAGGGACAAAATTATCTAAGATCTATCACTAGGTGATGGACCTCAGGAAAATCCTAAACCTTGAAAATGTGAGATCTAATACCTATTAAAAATCAAACATAGAAATATGCAAAATGATTTTTAAAGGACAAACTATGCATGCAAATTCAATTCTTTTTGGGCATAATGTCAAACACAATTAACTCTACACTATGTGATTTTTCGGGAATTTTTAGACAACGGTTAATCAAATATAAATTTCAGAGCACAAACTGGGCAAAATATGCAATTTTCCACAAGACAATTAATTATAATTTAACCATTAATCACAAAAATATCCACAATATGTCAAACTGTAGATAATTGATTGACAGACAACATGCAAAGTTTTGATAAATAAAATGATGCAGAGAAGAGGTTCAAAACAAAGAGGGAATACATGGGTATAGATGCAATATGTAAATAAAAGATAAATATAGAAATTGCAGAGAGGCCTAAATGTAATTACTGATAACTAGGGGGTATCTCTGCAAAATTCCCAAGGGAGCATGTGCGACGCACGTGCTCCTTGGGTGTCTATACTGAAGCGCAAATGAGAGGAGGATGGAGGGATTCTTTGTAAATTACCCACGGTCACGTGCAAAACACGTGACCTGGGCTGATGTCACGCTGACGTCCCCCCCCCCCCCCCCCCCCACGGGACTCACGTGCCTTGGGGTTCTCGGGTCGGGCGCACAGCCACGGGCGGAGAGGAGTGGCGGAGGGGCTGTCGGCCGTCCTCTGGCTGACACACAGCCAAGGGGGCGGCGAGGCGTAGATGGCGGTTGTCGACGTCGTGCGGTGGCGTAGCTGTTGACGTTCGGCGGAGGTGGAGTCGTTGACGATGAAGTCGGAGGATCACCGGTCAGAGTAGGTGGATGTAGCGTTGTCGGCGGTGGTCGTAGCTGAAGATGATGAAGGTTGTTGATGACGACCTGGAGCTATGTCGGCGGAGCGGAAAGCGTAGGATGGTGAAGATCGTAGCGTTGGCGAAGTCGGAGTAGATGGTGTAGGTCGGAGATGATCGTTGTTGTAGGAGACGGTGATGGCGGCATAGCGGAGGCGTTGTAGACGTTGGCTCGACGACTCAAGGATGACCTGAGCGAAGCAGCGACAATTGCAGGGGTTTGCTCGGCCATGGGCTGCGATGAGGTCCAAGACCTCAGATCTCACCGCGCGAAGTGGTCGTCGTGGCGCTGTCACCACCGCGGTGAAATCTTGCGATGCAATCGGTAGATGGCGGAGTCGGGGTGCGGCGATGGCCTTTAAATAAGGCTGCGAGGGGTAGCTGGAGATGGTTGGCGGCGCGAGATAAGCGGAGGAGGTTGGCCGTGAGAGATGCAGAGGAGGTTGGCCGTTGGCGGAGATCACAGGGGGGGTTCCGAATTGAGGGGGGAAAACGACGTACAGGCGCCGTCCGATCGAGCGCGATTGGACGGTTCCTGTGGCGCTACGTGGCCGCTGGATGTGAGAAGGGGCGGGGCACGTGCGGAGCACGTGCCTGGGAGGCATGTGCGACGCACGTGCGAAGCTTATTATTATTATTATTTAATAAAAGCGAATTATAAAAAGGCCAAAAGTGGCTGACACGTGGCGGCCCCAGGGACTGCCATTTGTCAGCACTAGAAAAATTTACAGATAAAGATTGTAAAATAAAAAATAAATAGCAAATGACCTCGGATCGCAAAAGTTCCTTTACAAAAAATGCTCGTCTCAATGAGATCTACAACTTTCATGAACACACCAAAACCAAAATCGATCAAATGCACAAAGTGATATTTTGGGGTATCCCATGTACATAGATTACCTTGATTTTTGGGTTTTGTAAATTTTTTTATCATTTTTAAACCAGATAAAAATCCGAAAAAATTTGATAAAAACAAAGATAAATAAAGACACCTTAATCTATTTTTTGGATTTTTATTAATTAAGAAAATAT
This sequence comes from Ottelia alismoides, assembly GCA_037367405.1. Classification (NCBI taxonomy): domain Eukaryota; kingdom Viridiplantae; phylum Streptophyta; class Magnoliopsida; order Alismatales; family Hydrocharitaceae; genus Ottelia; species Ottelia alismoides. Next base: position 686,854 of record JAZKJV010001559.1, on the reverse strand, counting down.
GTACATAAAATATCAGGTCAAAAACCGCTAAAATACACAATGTACAAAAGAGGCACAAAACCCAACTTTCACATATGAGCTCCGATTCGCTTGAACTTGGTCTTGTTTTGAAGGTAATTGAATGTACATTAGCTTAAAAGTGAGTAGGATTAAAACGAACACTGGATGGGGAAGATATGAGGTTTTTAGTTCGGAAATCCTGAAACTAGGGTTTGGGTTTTTGGTCCACTTATATGGGTTAATTATTTTTTTATTTATCATTTATTCTTGTGAGTGATATGTACACAATGGAGGTGGTTTTGGATCATTCAGAGTTAGCATGAAGGAGTTAAAATCATGGAAGTTAGGCTATTTACATGTCAATTTTGGCTGAGATTTTTGGCTTCTTATTTTGTGCAAAAATTAGTGCTAAAATGCATTTCTTATTAAAACATGCATGAATGCTAATTATGAAGAATAAATGCAGAAATGCTGATGATTTTGAGGGATTTGAGCTTAATACATGAGATTTAGAGTGATGAATCCGAGATTCGTCAGCAGTATAGTCACCCGCAGCATGGACGTCCACACTTCCAGCACCGACAGCCATACACGCAACAGCAGTCTCACAAGTGCATATCAGAGACCACATTCCTATCAATATCCTGCTAACCATTCGCAGACATATCATTATCAGCAGCAGCAACAGTCTTCCTTTACACTGCAAAGATCTTCCCAGCCTTACACCTCACAACAGTACATGCCAAGGCAGGAGAAAGTAGAAAGCCAGGGTTACCACACCAAATCTGAGATGTCTTCATAGGCCCTAGCACTGAATCAAATCATGGATATGCTAAGCACGCACCAGTATGCACACAGAACAGAGATGGAGCAGGTTAACCGTCATCTGGATGAGTTAACCGTGCCGAAGACCACTCTCCCAGCTCAGCCTCAGATGAATCTGAATAACAAGAGGACGCATCCAGATCAGGTAGACACCACTATAGGTACGATCTCTTTTCCTGAATTTTTATCTAACTTCATTCGTCTCAGGAGCGGTAGATCACCACGAGCACCTGATGAAGTAGAGGAGAGGGCACTTGATGAGGAGCGAGAGCAAATCCATGAGCAGTCACATTCTAATGCCGAGGAGGAGAGCCAACACACTGATGAGGACCATCATGAAGATCAGAGAGAAGGGAGCGATGCCAAAATAGTTGACATGGATATCGGCGAGTCAAACGATGATATCACGCCGGACCATGCATATATTCTCGACAAAATTTTTCTTCCCCTATTTTAAAGAGTTTTGTATATAATTCTAAAACTCTCGATGTACAAGTTGATTCTGAGTTGAATAAAAAGTTTGATTATGTCATTCCCGAAATTGTTCCTTTTCCTGATGCCTTGTTTAGAAAAGGAAAGAAAAATACCAAAAAGAATGTTGTGACTTCAGAGACTGAACGTTTACTAAAAGATCACTTCTTTTTGAAGATCCCACTTCACGATGCCTTGGATCAATTTCCTACGCTCAAGAATCAGTTGAAGAATCGATGTACCACGCGTAGGAAAAAGAGGTCATGTACAGAAAAGCATGTTTTGACCAAGGCTACATCCTGCGCCATACAGAACAAGTTACCTAAGAGGAAGAAGGATTCAAGAGCACATTATGTCAGATGCGAGATTGCCAATGCCACATTCGATCGCACTCTATTAGATTACGGTTCCTCGATTGATTTGATACCATCTTCTTTACTCGACAAACTCGAGTTAGGTCCTCTTTACAAATCCCGCGCGATCCTTCAGTTTGCTGATAGATACGTAAAGAGACCCAGGGGCATATTAAGGAACGTTATCATGACCATGCAGGGACTGTAGTTCCCAGTGGACTTTACTATCCTGGACATGGATTGCCCTACATATTTACACCTTACCCCGATCATTCTTGGGAGGCCTTTCTTAGAGACCGTGAAGGCTCTCTTTGATTATGATACAGGGAAGGTATCTTTTCGCGCTGAGGGCGAGAAGGTACATATAGAGATGGAGAGAGAATCGCACACATCCAATGATGCATCTTCAGATTTCTTGAGTTCTTTAGACACCTATGATTACATGGATGAGGTTCGTTTTGACGACCTTGAAAGAGTAGAGACCCATGATTTTCTAGCAGAGGATGGGTCTGAGACTACATGTGGCAATTCTTCTGAGGGTACTTTATATTTCAGTATGGATGATGAGAAGCAGATGGATCAGATTTCTGAGGATTTTATTGCAGATCTTTCAGATTCAAAGGGTTTACACAATTCCTCCACTTCAGATGATCTAGAGACTGAATTCAATTTAGCTGATTTGTTTAACTCTAGTCATTCTGAGGATGAGCATAGGAGCGAGTCAGATGATGTTTTAGACATCTTCTGTAGTACGACTCTAGAACACATTGATATGGTGGATATCCATATCATAGATATATCTACCACTAATACAGATCCCAGTATACATACAAATGAAGTTATAACAGATCCAGAGTCTACCTTACCAGAGCTGAAGTTAGTACCACCAAACATGAAATATGCTTTCCTTGTGGGTCCACGTCGACAGTTTCCAGTCATTATCAGCTCATCTTCGACCGAAGAGCAAGAATCTTGTCTGATGGAGGTTCTTGAAAGAAATCGCAAGGCTATTGGGTGGACTGTATCCGATCTCCACGGAATCAATCCTACTTTGTGCTCTCATCATATATATCTCGATCATGACAGCAAACCTTCTAGAGAATTTCAGCGCAGGCTGAATCCGGTTTTACGAGATGTTGTCAATAAAGAGATCACAAAATGGTGCGACGCATGGTTTATCTATCCCATCTCCAACTCTGAATGGGTCAGCCCATTACATGTTGTCCTGAAGAAGTCGGGAATTCAGAAGACTAAGAATGAGAGTGGAGAGGAGATTCCAAAGAGAGTAACCACGTTGTGGCGGGTGTGCGTTGATTACAGGAAATTGAACGCTGCGATGAAGAAGGATCACTTCCCTTTGCCTTTTATAGACCAGGTCATAGAAAGGTTGGCAGGGAAGGAATACTTATGTTTCCTTGACGGTTACTCCGGATACAACCAGGTAACTATTGCTCATGAAGACCAGGAGAAACCGCCTTCACATGTCCGTTTGGCACGTATGCCTTTAGACAGATGCCCTTTGGATTGTGCAATGCCACTGCTACTTTCTAGAGGTGTATGATGAATCTGCGATTCGTCATCTTTATTAATTTATTTTAGCTTAAAATCCCTTATAAAACACCTGCATAAAACACTAACTCCATATCCATACTAACTTGCATCTGTGTGTAAATATTGTACATTTCTTACTAACTTTAACCTAAAATAAATAAAGAAAGAAAGAAAGGGAAAAAAATAAAATAAAATAAAAATGAAGACTATATACAAGCTGACCCGAACCTCGAGAGAAGGTCAAGAATTGACCTGATCGACCAGGAATAAAGTAGGGGGAGATAGGGTCCTTAAGCAGAAAATCCAAAAAAATTGTGTGTTGTTGTAAATATTTCTCGCTTATTTTGTGTATATCTGTATATAACTAACACTAATTTATTTGTAGCCTAATTGACCTCAAATCAAATAACATTCAAAACCAAAGTTGTAAATAAAAATGTGTTCTAATTAATAAAAATAATTGTACAATTAAAACATATATAGAATAAAAGTAGCCACACTTGGAAAAAGCTACTAAGCACTAATTGAAAGACCAATTCCGGCTCCATATGGAGTCAAATTGAATCAATATCACTTCCATTACATTCTAAATTAAATTATCTTCAAAATCGTTGTATTTTCATAATTTTTGCAGTTACGGTTGAAAAGTCAATTTTCTGGGGTGGTTTGTGCAATTTTCCCATGTATTTTGTAAATATTGTAGTTGTATATATTTATAAATATTTTTACTAATTTTTAAAATCAAAGAAAAATAAAATTCTTTAAAAACAAAAAGGCTAATTTTGTCATTTACCCTTGTATATAATGTCACATATGTATATAGTATATGTATATAGTTGCTATTTTTAATTAACCTTCATAAAAATAATAAAAAATAACATTTTTTAAATTCAAATCAATAAAGTGACGAAAATTCAAAAAAAAAAGATAATTTTGCAAATATTTTTTATCTCTTTTATTTTGTCTCTTATCATCTCTTATCTCTTCCACCAAAAAAATTGAAAAAAATTCATTTCAAATTTCATCTCTTATCTCTTCCACCAAAAAAACAAAAAAATCAAAAATTCAAAATTCATCTCTATCTTCTCTATTTATATGGCTCCTTCTCCCTCATTTCAACTTGATTTATCTTTAGAGAGAGGAGCCCGATCTCCGAGAGAAAATTTCGTCGAGAATAGTGCCTAGCCTCCGAGCCGTCCGGTGACAGTGAGTCAGCCTTGTCGAGGCAATCATGATCCTTTTCCGCTCCTAAGGTGAGATCCACATTTTTCTTATTTTTATCTAGGTTAATCGTAGCTTATTTCTCGTATTTTTCTCTCATTGTCATTTTTTATCTAGATCTTAAAATCCGCCATGATTTATTCCGCCACCGACTCGATTTTTCATCTCATCTTCTCGATCTCTCCGCCTTCTATTTCTATCGTCCACGATCTCTCAACTCCGACCGCGTACAGTGGCCGGAGATCGGATTCGAATCCCTCATCTCCGTCGAATCTCCATTTATTTTTTCCGATTTGTAAATAAATAAATAAATATTTTTTTCTTGTTGTTCTCTAACGTTTGTTTTGCAGGATCATACGAAACTAAAAAAAATAAATAAAATAAAAAAATAAAAAATTTCTTTATCCTTTTTATTTCCTTTTTTCGGATTTATATAAAAAATATATAAAAAAGTTTTTTTATTTTCTATTTACATAACAAAATAAAATTACAAAAAAACTAAAAAAATAAAAAAAATCGCCACAGGCAGCGGGGTCGCCACCCCCACCGCCCACCAGATCCGTCGGCCCTGCGCACTTAGTCGCCGCTTCTTCCAAGCGTCGCCGCCCCCCGACCTTTCTTCCTCCCGTGCGCGAGCAACGCTTCCCCACTGTCGGACCTCTGTGCCGCGCATCAGGCCGGCCTCCAGCAGCGCTGCAGCCCCCTCAGCATCCGCCATCGACGCCCAAACGCCGCTGCCGCCTGGAAGCCCCAGCTGTGACCGCTGAAGATCAGACAAGGGTCGCGACCCATCCATAGCCACCCCTTGAGGAAGAAGGGAGGCGGTTGGTTCCCACTTGTGCCCCCTTTTTCTGGAAGAACGAAGAAAGAAAAGAAGCCCTAGGGCTTCTTCAATTAAAAATTGGAAAGATTGCACACAGCTCCCTAAAAGTCTCGCAAATTTCAAAGAAGCCCCTGTCAGCCTCCAAAGCACATGCACTGCATGTGATATACTGGGTAAATTGCGAGTCTTATTCTATCTTTTATTTTTGTTAATTTCTGGTGCTAAAACTTTGAGAATTTACATTTAAGTTCCTGACTGTCTAGACCTTGATTTGTTTGATCTCAATGATTGAAATAAATATTTTTATGAGTCAAAAAATTGTACGAAAATTCATGTATGCTCCTACTATGTGCCTTAACATTGCATAATTTTTTCATAGCATTTTATTATTGTTTGATATGTTAAAAAAACAAAAACATGTCATTTTTCCCTAAATTAAAAAATTCATAAAAATTCGAAAAATAGCTCTAAAAATTCCAAAAAAATTAGGGTAGTTTTATTTAACTATCTTTTAATTTCTGACCATCACGCATTATTTCTTTATGAAAACCAAAAAATTGAAAAACATCAAAAATCTGATAAAAATCATAAAAAATTCTACAAAAATCCAAAAATTGTGATTTCAGTTCCTCTTTGTAGATATTTGCTTCTAGTTTATTTTAAAAATAATTATAAGGAGTTTTAGGCTTAAAATATTTTTAAGTTGCAAATTACTCCAGGATGTGCATATTTTCTTATTTTCTCATTGTTTGATTTTTAGAAAAATACTTAAACATCTGAAAATTCCAAAAAAATATTTTAAAACTTTAAAAATATTTTCTTTGGATTTTGCTGAGCATTTTTGATAAATTGAAAAAATACAAAAAGAGTTGGTGTGCGTATTTTTTGACCTTGTTCATATTTTTCGTTATTTTTGAAAATAAAAAAAGGAATTGCAATATCAAAATCACTAAAAATTTGAAAATCAGAAAATACAAAAAAATCAGAAATAAAAAAATTTAAAAAATTAAAAAGATAAAAAAATCACAAAAACCAAGGATAGTTGTCCTTTGAGATTCATGTTTTCTCTTAATTGATTTTTGATTAATTGAATAACCCTCGGGAATTGTAGCCTCCCTGAGTTCAGCCCTGTCCGCTATACAGGTTAATAAGTAGCAAAAATAAAAAAAATAATAAATATTTTTTGTTTGTCACGGGATTTTGGGAAAGACAACGACGCACCGACAATATTTTCCACCAATTAATTTTTTGATCCCCTCAAAATCGTTGTAAAAAAAATAGCGGTTTTGCCGGGGATAATAAATAAAATAAAATAAAATAAAATCTTCCAAATTTCTCGAACAATAGTGTATGCTTGCTATCTTTGCAGACATGGTTGGTGATTTTCTAGAGGTCTTTATGGATGATTTTTCGGTCTATGGTGAATCCTTTGACGATTGTTTAGCGCACCTAGACCAGGTTCTTCAGAAATGTTGTGAGGTAGATCTCATTCTGTCATGGGAAAAGAGCCATTTTATGGTTACACACAGGATCGTGTTGGGGCACGTCATCTCCCAGCGAGGCATGGAGGTTGACCCTGCCAAGGTGGATGTCATCAAGCATCTTGAACCACCATCCAACATTAAGCATTTACGGTCATTTTTGGGGCATGTCAGTTTTTACAGACGTTTCATTTAGGATTTTTCTAAAGATTGCCCGACATTAACTGAATTATTAGGCAAAGACATCGAGTTTTTGTTAGATGATAAATGTCTTAATGCCTTCCTCACATTAAAGGAGATGATTATCAGTGCTCCTGTCCTACAGCCATCTGATTGGTCTCTTCCCTTCGAGATCATGACAGATGCTTCAGATTTTGCGGTCGGGGTTGTATTAGGACAAAGGAGGAATGGACTTCCTGTTGCTATCCACTATGCCAGCAGGACTTTAGATGATGCTCAGCGTAATTACACAGTGACAGAAAAGGAGATGTTGGCAGTGGTATTCGCATTAGATAAATTCAGATCTTATCTTCTTGGCTCCAAAATCACAGTTTACACAGATCATTCAGTTATTCGATTTTTGATGAAAAAGAAGGATGCCAAGGCATGCCTTCTTAGATGGATTCTCTTACTTCAGGAATTCGATTTGGATATTAGAGACAAACCTGGAGTAAAGAATGTGGTAGCTGATCACCTCTCCCAATTACAGATAGAGCAGCCTTCAGATGAGTACACGCTAGAGATTGCAGAGAGATTTCCAGATGAGAGCATCTTTGCAGTTACCGAGCTTCCATGGTATGCAGATATAGTGAATTTTCTGGTGACACAAAAAAGTCCACAGGGTTGGCCAGAGGATCGAGTCGATAGACTAGTTTCTGAGGCACGATACTACCATTGGGAGGATCCGATTCTTTTTCGTGAAGGATCGGATTGTGTTTACAGGTGTTGTATTCCTCAGGAGGAATATAATAGTGTCCTCAATCTATGTCATTCCTTAGAGACAGGAGGACATCATTCAGGGAAGATGATAGCGCCGAAGGTACTTCAGAGTGGATTATGGTGGCCGACTCTTACTAGAGATGCTTGTACATTCGTGAAGAGTTGCCCAGATTGTCAGAGAGCATTAGGGACAGTCAGTGCTAGAGATGCAATGCCTATGCGACTTGTTATTATTTGCGAGATCTTTGATGCATGGGGCATAGATTTCATGGGACTGTTCCCTTCCAGCAGCGGCTTTGAGTACATTCTTCTTGCTGTAGATTATGTTAGTAGATGGGTGGAGGCTATACCCGCACGAAGCGCAGATAGAAAAATAGTGTGCAAGTTCCTAAGGGAACATATTATTTTGCGGTTCGGGATTCCATATATTCTTATTTCAGATGGGGGTAGCCATTTCATTAATAAGGAGGTCAAAAAGCTAGTGAAGCAATATGACATTGATCACAGAGTAGCTTCTCCTTACCACCCACAGACGAACAATGTGGCTGAAGTTTCAAATAAGGAGGTGAAATCAATTCTTCAGAAATTAGTACGACCGGATAGAAAGAACTGGTCACAGCTTCTAGATCAGGTTCTTTGGGCATATCGTACTGCATATAAGACTCCCTTAGGTACTTCACCATTCAGACCGGTTTATGGGAAGCCATGCCATTTGCCCATAGAGATCATGCACAAATCTGAATGGGCTATCCGAGAACTTTCATTAGATATGCAGAAAGCAGGAACCAAGAGGAATATGGATCTGAATGAGTTAATAGAGATTCGAAATCAGGCATATGAGAACACCCTCATTTATAAGGACAAAGTGAAGAAATGGCACGATAGACACATTCGACACAAGATCTTTGTTCCTGGGCAGAAAGTCTAGTTGTTCAATGCACGATTGAGAATTTTTCCTGGCAAATTTAAAAGCAAGTGGGAAGGACCTTACATAGTCAGAACGGTGCATGACAATGGAAACATAGATATATCAGATGTGTCACCTGGTGCAGAGCTGTTTGTGGTGAACGAGCAGATGCTGAAGCACTTCGTAGAGACTACTGATCATCTGGCCCATGTTGAAGTGATCTATTTTGTATAGGACTCATGATCACTCTTTCACTTTATCTCATCCTGTACGAAGACTTTTGAGCCATTCGATTTTTGGAGTTCACAACACTTGTATATTCTTCGTAGACCACAATCGTCCCCATTTTTGCGCATCTTTTATGCTTAGGACACCAGATCCTAAGTATGGGGGGGGGATGGATTGCCCGTTGATTACCATTTTCTATTTTGTTCTTTCTCTTTTGTATATCCTTCCTTTTTCACAATCACTGATCCCCAATTTTTGGCTACACTCTTTTCTATACTTAGGATGCCTTATCCTAAGTATATGGGGGATCGAGTGATTTCGATGATCTCATTTTCTTTATTTCTTTTGTTCCTTCGTTGTATATTCTTTTCACTCAATCACCTCGTTTTTGCTCTTCCGGTATACTTACGATGACCAAATCGTAAGTATAGGGGGGGACGACTGACTTTTATTCTCTTATTCTTTTTCACCCACTTTTACTTAGCACGAGTTATGTCCTCCTTTTTTTTCTTTTGACGCTATGAGGACATAGCACAAGCTAAGTATAGGGGGTGCGTATATATTGTATATATACTTTTGTCCATAACTCGTACTTTTATGTATTTTCTATATCTATAAAATCCATAAAAAGTGGGTGAGGGTTAATTTAAAATCCATCTATCTATTTATTTATTATTTATAAAATCCTTGTAAATAAGTAAAATATGTCTAAAATCTGTATTTTAAAAAAACTTAAATTAAAATATGTATTTAATATGTATAATACTTATTTAAAATTCTATCTATTAAAATATGTGTAAAAATCATTTAATCCTTGTAAAACTCTCTGTATATAAAATTTGTAAAATACATTAGATATTTAATTCGAATAGAATATATCTTGTAAAATTCTTGTACAAATACTTGTTAATAAAAATCAGAAAAACCATAAAAAATACAAAGTCCTAAAATTCATAAAAATTACAAAAGCCTTAAAATCCATAAAAATGAGTAAAATTCAGAAAATATACTTCACAAAACATTGTTGCATTTGCATTCGCATAAAATAAGTTTGATTTCTGGAACTGAGGATTGAGTCTAGTCTAAAGGATGGAGCTTGATTATGGCCTTTAACTTTCGTTGTAAGGAGCCTAGTTAGGATCTGGAATTAGACTCTTCAGGTCTTTGACTTAAAATCTTTGAGTTCCATAAGACCATATTTGGGAAAAACAACTCATATGTGCTTAAGTAGAACACTTGGTGTCATCCGTACAACTCTACACCAGTGAACCAATGTTGGACACATGTACTCTACACTTAGCTCAACTAGCATGAAGTTGCGAAGGTGCAGTACATCTTGGTAGTGCATTTCTATCCTTGTCTTTGCAGCATTGACGTCTAAAGACGAGAGAGATTGGGGTTGCGATAGTCGCTTCGGATGAGGGAAGGATTTGCTGATACAATTTTTTCTAAGACCTCAAAAAAGGGACGGAACAAAAAGATGCTATATCCGTCGAGGCACAAAGAGATGAATGCAGTGCAAGCAAATTACAAAGCCAAATCAAAGAAGAAGCCACCAAATACAAATACGACCACAATGGTCCAAGATTCCACCGAAAATGCCTGCACATCTTAGTGGAGACTTAGCTACACTGGCTGAGCTTCACAAGGAGATGCGTCTACACTGGTCGCATTCCAATTCTTTTCTCATTCTTCTACTTTCTATCTATATTCGGTTGTAGATATAGCACGAACTGACCTCAGAAGGGAATACCTCCCTCCCCGAGGAAAGAGTAGCTGGATGAGGAATCAACGGAAGTGTATATCTAGGATGGACGGTTTCTTCGCTTCTTCAAACAGGAAGAGCTAAAACAATTCACACACTATACAGATTGACTTCCAGGTTGATAGAGTTTGCGATATGAATAAGTAAGTTTGAACTAGCTGATGAGGTGATCTTGAATAAGGATTTGTGCAACTTGAGGACTGTTGAGGATAAAATCCTAATCCTAGTTAAGGCTCTAACAAAATGCTTGTTTCATGCCCGATCGAGCTCAGTCCTTTGTCTGTTCTCATGAATTGGATTAGGAAAACAATGTCATTCTAACTTTCTTTCTTTTTCACTTACTTTTCAAATAAGTGTTTGCTAAGGGACTAGCAAAGTTTAAGTATAGGGGGTTGATGAATCTATGATTCATTAACATTTATGTCGTATTTTGTCTTAAAACCCTTAACAAATACATATAAATATTCATTAATTTCCACATTTCATCAAAATCCTATTCATGAATAAAAATGCACTTTTATGCATCAAAAACATGTAAATAAATAAAGAATAAAAATAAAGAAAAGAAAAGAAGGCAGATTGTAGATATGTATATATGTACAATATGACTCAAAAAATATAAATATAGCTATAATATATATTTATAAAACCTATCCCTCGAGACCAAGTCAGCATGGATTGGTTGACAAAACAATAAGTAGGGGGAGATAAGGGAAGAAAATCAGAAAAATAATTAAATAACACTCCACACAATATTCACTATTTATCAAATAATTATCAAATATTCATTGATTTTCAATTATTTCATATTAATATATTTTTCACCAAATTCTTTTCCTAATTATTTCTAAAAATATATATAAAAATATAAAAATAAGTTTAAAATATTATCCTGTATATATGCCAAGAACTCCTACTTTTAAAGTGTCAAATTCTCAAATTCCGAACATCATAACTTCCTCATACGAACTCCAATTTCACTCTACTCACCTTTAAAGTTCATAAAATAATATTCTCTAATTAATAGAGTGGTTTCATTGAAATCGGGGTCCGTTTGCAAAAAGTCGATTTTGGGACCTAATGACAACGGGATTTCTGGGCTATTTATTTTTTTAGAACATATTATTTATAGTTTTATTAATTTTATAATTTTTAAATATTTTCATGATATTGTATTTTCACCATGATTTATTTAAGAATTTTTGGAACTTATTTATTATTTTAATAAAATCCAAACCCCTAATTTATAGATAAAATTGAACTATCTAACCTATACCTGTATTTATTAATATATCTAAGTTATTTTATTAAAATCCACAAAAAATCATAAAGGCATTATTTATTATTCTAATAATTAAGAAAATATAAAATTAATAAATAAATTAAGTATTTATTGAATTAAAAATTCAATACCTATTTATTAAATATTATTTATACTTATTTCTTAATATAGTATTTATATTTTGAATAATATTTATTATTTACGAAAATTAATTATACCATAACTTAAATAATTTAATTATCTATATTTTTCGTTTTATACTTATTTAAAATAATGTTATTTATTATTTATTATATAATTTATAAACATTTTACTCATCTGGCCAACCAGGTGCTGACACGTGTCAGCACCTGGCTCTTCTTCTTCAAGAAGCCGGTATGACTTATGTTCCACCGGTAGAAGTTTAACCAAATCTTCTGCCCAACCTCTAACCTCCTTGCTCGATTTAAGCCATCCATTACTTCCTCCTAACAACCCTCATGCACGCCGGCCATTAGATTCACTCTAGAGCTTCACCATTTCACCTATAGAAGGCCATGAAGTTGGTTCAACCACTTCAGTCCTCTCCAACTAGCTGAAAGCCATCACTTCCAGAACTGAGTCTTCTACTTCCAAGCTCCGTGCCGTCCAACTCCGGTGGTGACATCGCCAGATCTCCGCCTCGCGTGGAAGAAGGACATCGGAGGAGAAGCTCCAAGGTGCCTCACCGCCTTGCATCGCCGCCCAACGCCGCGTAGAGCTCCGAGAACGCCGCCCTGTCGAGCGAGTATCAGGAGGTCCAATACCTTCTATCCACAGGTAATTCATCCACCCTTCAACGTTTTCTTTCTCGATTTGTGTGCTTTGATTAGGATAGATAAATGTGTGATTAAGGTCACTAATCATCCTTCTTAGATGCCCTATTGAATTCAACCTTCAAATCCATTCAAATCGATTCCAATTTCATCTTCTTTCTTCACATTCACATGTCGTTCTTCAACATTCCTGGAAACTTCATCATTTTGATCTTGTAATTATAAATCTTCTGGTTGATTGCTTCGCAAATCGAGCCTATATATTCCTTATTTGTAGGATCAACTTTAATTTGGAGCAAATTCAAGGCAAATGGAACTCTCAAACGTAATGATCGAGCCATTCAAAGAAGGTGCAAATTTGTCATCTGCTTCCAGGATCATCTCAGACGCTAACTTCATCATCGGAGATCTACCGTCTTCCGTCGTCCTTGGAGGATTTCTATCGCGGGTGAGCTCGAGGGTGAAGGAGTCACCCCTCTGGCCCCGCCGGAGGCCCCAAACCATTTTCAATTGTTGGAGAAAATTCAGAGAAGGAGGCTTCGTCGTCAACAGTGCAGCCAACCTCAAGAACAACAAGAACGCCCAGCTGCTACAGGTTGTCGACATGTGGCGCATTTGAACGGTCCAGATCAAACGCTGATATCTAATCTTGACCGTCAATCTGAAGCGGTATAACAATTGCACGTTAGACCCAACAGAGTTCCTGTTATTCACAGTTGCCCCAGTAGTTTCTGGAAATTGCATTTAGGTCCACGCATAGGGACCTAAATGCAATTCTTTTAGTTTCTTTTTGATTTCAGTCCCTACATGGACCTTTTTGTAATAAAACATTTTATTTTCTTTGCAGTTAGGCCCCTGGCTTGTAGGGTCCATTTGGACCTCATATTTTTCACATTTTCTGCGATTTTTCTAGGGTAACTTGACAACTATCCAAGCTATGCTTCGAGTATTTTTCCCGTATTTTTTGTCGCTTTATTTTGTAGTTTTGATTTTCGACATCTCGAGTTGATTTTCAACCGTATTTCTTTTCAATTTTCTTCTTTTGTAAAATTAAGAATAAAAGAGGATTTTATTGGAATTATTCTCTTGACTCAAAAATCGTGGTTTAAATATTCTGCTTCCTTGAGTTCGACCCAGGCACACTCACCTGGTAAAATTAGTAGTGAAAGATAAAATAGGATTTTTCTCCTACTTTATCGTAAATTTTTGTTTGATTCAACGCGGTTCCCTCTCTGCGGCTTTTATCTCTACAATCGACAACCTTTTAAACCACGGGTCGGGACCGCGTTATCACCGGCTAGCGTAGAAATCAAGTCACAAAAGCCATTATCATATGAATTATAAATCAACTTATTTGATGCATATAACTAAATTCCCTTCATAACCATGCATCACATAACATGCTTGCACATATACCAATAACGTTATATTGCACTTATGCCCTTAACATTAACTTATTTTCCACACATGCCCATATCATTAACATAATTGCACATATGGTCGTAGCCTAACATAAATTGCACGTATACCCATATCATTAACAAAATTGCACACATGATCGTAACTTAACAAAAATTTGCATGTATGCCCATATCATTAGCATAATTACACACGTGCCCTTAGCCTTGACATAAATTGCGCGTATACCCATATCATTAACAAAAGTACACACATGTCCTTAACACTTTCCATGTTTAGAGTTGTCTTGATTGTTAATTCTTAGGCAGCTTTGATGGCTTTAATGCTTTACCGTCGGCACAAGTGGTCCATAACACTACATAATCATGACAGTGTAGCTACAATTGTAGAGGACTTATCTTTTGCCTCATGTCCCCGAAAGGCGTTGGCTCTTTAGGCCCTTACGACCCCTTAGTTCGAGTCGGTGCCAAAATCTTATAATTATCTTGAATATTTAAGCATACATTATTTCTTTAACGGTGAGAATACGGGTTTTGCTTAACATGTTTTCTTTCTGATTTATCTCACATTTTGATACTTACAACTTGAGGGTTAAAATTTATCTTCGATGCAAAGGTTAAGTCCTTTTTGATATCTCGTAATCAACCAATTACACTTGTATTGTTGACGTTCACGGAACTGGATAATTGTACAATAATCTAATTCCATTAACTTCAAAAGGGTGTTATCCTAAAATACGAGAACCTATTAACAAATTTAGTAGAGGTGCAAATGCACTGCCATATTATAAAAAGAAAATAATATGACATGCTGAATATATCATCTGTTCTATATTTTTGAAGAACTTGACATCTGTTTTGATTTTAAAAAAAGGTTAACAGATGGCATGCATAACTGAAGGAACAAAAGGCATGAACGATTGCTCGATTCATCGGTTATACATTCATATATACTGCAAACAGGTTCCTACGGATTAAGTTTGACGATTGGAATACACATATAATTATCTAAAGGATCAACATGCCTATACGAAATAAACCTCCTCTAAATTAGGAAATTAGTCATTAGCGTGCTAATTTCAATTAATTATCAATATAATCACAGAAGAAATCTTGTGTCTTGTTCTTATGGGGTTCGACACATACATCTATAAGTCGTAATTTTAAATCATGGGTCAACACAAAATGTCACTTAACGATCCTATATGTTCCACACCCTCATATAATAATGGCTTTTGTGAAGGGAATTTAGTTATATGCATCAAATAAGTTGATTTATGATTCATATGATAATGGCTTTTGTGACTTGATTTCTACGTTAGCCGGTGATAACGCGGTCCCGACCTACGGTTTAAAAGGTTATCGGTTGTAGAGATAAAAGTCACAGAGAGTGAACTGCGTTGAATCAAATAAAAATTTACGATAAAGTATGAGAAAAATCCTATTTTATCGTTCACTACTAATTTTACCAGGTGAGTGTGCTTGGGTCGAACTCAAGGAAGTAGAATATTTAAACCACGATTTTCGAGTCAAGGAAATAATTCCAATAAAATCCTCTTTTATTCTTGATTTTACAAAAGAAGAAAATTGAAAAGAAATATGATTGAAAATCAACTCGCGATGTCGAAAATCAAAACTATAAAACAAAGAGATAAAAAATACGGGAAAAATACTTGAAAAATAGCTTGGGTAGTTGTCGAGTTACCCTAGAAAAATCGCGGAAAAATGTAAAAAATACGAGGTCCAAACGACCCCTACAAGCCAGGGGCCTAACTGTGAAAAAAATAAAATGTTTTTATTACAAAAAGGTCCCTGTAGGGACTGAAATCAAAAAGAAACTAAAAGAATTGCATTTAGGTCCCTGCATGGGGACCTAAATGCAATTTCCAGAAATTGCTGGGGCGGCTTTGAATAACGAGAACTCTGTTGGGTCTAAGGTGCAATTGTTCTATTGCTTCAGATTGGCAGTCAAGATTAGATATCAGCGTTCGATTTGGACCGTTCAAATGCGCCACGTGTCGACAGCCAGTAGCAACTGGGCGTTCTTGTTGTTCTTGAGGTTGGTTGCACTGTTGACGACGAAGCCTCCTTCTCTGAATTTTCTTCGATAGTTGAAGATGGTCTGGGGCCTCCGGATGGGCCAGAGGGGTGACTCCTTCACCCCTCGATCTCGCCCGCGGTAGAAATCCTCCAAGGATGGTGGAAGACAGTAGATCTCCGATGATGAAGTTGGCGTCTCAGATGATCCTGGAAGCTGATGACGAATTTGCGCCTTCTTTGACTAGCTCGTTCATTGCGTTTGACCGTTCCATTTGCCTTGAATTTGCTCCAAATTAAAGTTGATCCTGCAAAGAAGGAATATATAGGCTCGATTTGCGAAGCAATCAGCCAAAAGATTTAGAATTACAAGATCAAGTCACAAAAGCCATTATCATATGAATCATCGATGAGACATGAAATCCACCCTCAATGATTACTCCTATCCGAACCTTTGTCGACGACGTCGTTGCTCCTCCTATTTCCTCGGATCAAGACTTCGATGTCGACGAAGAAGGTTCTCATTGTCGGATTCAAGAACGACGCCGTGGAATATGTTGTAGGTGGCCTCTCTCTCTCTCTCTATAAAACTATCTCTCACGTGTCGGTAAGATGTGGAGAGATTGATGGAGCCTCATGAGTTTTTAAAGGCACAATTACTATTTTGTTTTCAACAATAATTAGAAATTAAGAGATAACATAAATATAGGTTTTTGTATATTTTATCTCCTTTCTTCTTATTACTTATTTATCTAATTTTCATTATCCTATCAAAGTGACGTAAGGTTTGTTATACTCTTTTGTTTTTTTATTTTCTAAAAAATAATCCGTTACAATCTTACCCCTTAAAGAAATTTAGTCCTCGAAATTTATACTATAAAGAGAGACTTACCAAAAAGATGCGGATAATGTTGGCGCATTTCGTCCTCTAACTCTCAAGTCGCTTCTTCCCTCTGATGGTGTTGCCAAAGCACTTTGACCATCGGAACTATGCGACGATGCAACTGATGCTCCTTACGGTCAACGATACATACTGGTCATTCTTCATACGTCAGATTCGGTTGAATGTCTGGAACTTCATGCTCGATCACGTGCGATGGATCGAGATTATACTTCCTTAACATTGATACATGAAAAACATCATGCAACTTGGAATAATGAGGCGGAAGAGCACCCTGATATGCTACTTCTCCCACTTTCTTTATTATCTCAAAAGGTCCCACATATCTAGGACTCAATTTTCCCTTTTTGCCAAATTGCACTACTCCCTCAGTTGGAGAAATCTTTAAGAACACATGGTCACCTACCTCAAAATTCAATTCCTGCCTTCGACGAGCAGCATAAGACTTTTGTCTACTATGAGCGGCTAAAAGTCTCTTCCGAATTACCTCCACACCCTTCGTACAAGCTTGGACTAATTCAGGTCCCAATATGTATTTTTCCCCAACATCGCTCCAGCACAATGGGGATCTACAAGGTCGACCGTATAATGCTTCAAAAGGGGCCATCTTGATGCTTGCATGATAGCTATTGTTATATGCACATTCAACCAAAGGTAAATGTCTATCCCAATTTCCAGCAAAGTATAGGGCACAAGCTCTCAACATGTCTTCTAATGTCTGGATTTTTCTTTTAGATTGTCCATCGGTCTAAGGATGGAATGATGTGCTGAACTTCCCCAAAGCATCATGTACGCTTTTCCATAACCGAGAGATATATATCGTGTCTCTGTCTGACACGATCGATACCCGAATTCCATGCAATTTCACTATCTCATTCACATACAATTCAACAAGGCTCTCTGTAGATTGATCCAATCTAACGGGTAAGAAATGTGCTGACTTCGTTAAGTGATCAATAATCACCCAAATAGTGTCAAAGCGACCCTTCTTTGTCTTTGGCAATCCGCTAACAAAATCCATAATGTTATGCTCCCATTTCCATTCAGGGATCTCTAGTGATTTACAGAGGGCCCGCAGGCTTCTGGTGCTCAATCTTTACTTGTTGGCAAATAAGACATACCGACACAAATTTTGCAATGTCCTTTTTCATCTTAGGCCACCAAAAATTCCGTTGTAAGTCTTTGTACATTTTTGTAGTGCCGTGATGAATGGTATACATGATCCTGTAAGACTCTTCAAGAATTTCTTGATTTAATTCACTATTATCAGGAACCCACAGTCTATTACAGAACCTCAATACTCCATCTAACCCGATTGAGAAATCAGATCCTTCTTTTTGAGAAGCGATTATCAATTTTTGAAGGTCATTATCATCCTTCTGAGCCAAGATAACCTTCTCTACCAATGATGAGTGGATCTTCATTCCAGCAATAAGAACTCTAGTCTTTCTTTCAATAAAAGTGTTCCATTTAGCTGCCATTGCAATTTCATACTTGAAAGCTTCCCTTCATATTTCCTGCTTAGAGCGTTAGCGACTGCGTTTGCCTTTATTGGATGGTAGTCAATGGAAAGATCATAGTCTGACAAAAATTCCAACCATCGTCTCTGTCTCATATTCAATTACTTCTGAGAAAAGATATACTTGAGATTTTTGTGATCAGTAAATACCTCAAATTTCTCTCCATATAAATAATGACGCTAAATCTTTAGCGCAAAAACTACGCCTGCAAGCTCTAAATCATGTGTCGGGTAATTTCTTTCAGCTTTCTTCAACTGTCGGGATGCGTAAGCCACAACTTTTCCATGATGCATGAGGATGCATCCTAAACCAGAGCCTGATGCATATGTGTAAACCACAAATCCACCACTACCCGATGGTAACGTGAGTACAGGAGCAGTCACCAATCTTTGCTTTTATTCTTGAAAGCTTTGCTCACACTTTTGAGACCATTCAAATATTACATCTTTTCTCAACAACCGGGTCAAAGGTAGGGAGATCCTAGAAAAATTCTGTATGAATCTCCTGTAATATCTTGCCAGTCCTAGAAAACTACGGACTTCAGAGACATTCTTGGCCCGACTCCAATTTAAAACAACCTCTACCTTGATGGGATCCATAGAAATACCCTTCTTGGATATAACATGACCAAGGACCGCAACTTCATGAAGCCAAAAGTCACATTTGGATAATTTAGCATAAAGATGATGTTGCTGCAATGTCTCAAGAACTAATCGAAGATGCACTTGGTGTTGTTCGATATCTGGCGAATAAACCAAAATATCATCAACAAAGACAATCACAAACTTGTCCATGTATTCTCTAAATACCCTATTCATCAACTCCATAAAATGCAGCAGGTGCATTTGTGGGGCCAAAAGGCTTCACTAAGAATTCATAGTACCCGTATCTTGTCCTAAATGCCGTCTTTGATATGTCTTCATCTCTGATCCTGAGTTGATGGTAACAAGACCGAAGATCAATCTTGAAGGAGATCGCTGCTTGCTGCAATTGATCGAACAAATAATCAACGCGAGGTAGCAGGTACTTATTTTTGATGGTGACTTTATTCAATGCTCTGTAATCAATGCAGAGCCTAAGGGACCCGCCCTTCATTTTCACGAATAAGACAGGAGCACCCCAAGGAGAAACACTTGGTCTCAAGAATCCTTTATCTAATTGTTCTTACAACTGCTTTTTCAGCTCATCCAACTCAGCAGGATCCATTTTGTATGGTGCTTTAGATATGGGTGCAGTATCCGGTAGTACATCAATAGTGAAGTCAATCTCTCTTCTGGGCGGAAGACCCGGAAGGTCGTCTAGAAAAATATCAAGAAAATCTCGTATAACATCTAAATCCTCAAGTTGCACCATAGAGAGTTTTGTGCTTATTATGCTAGCCAAATAAGTTGTGCACCCAGTACCTATCAATCGTTGTGTGCTTAGAGCCGAGATAATCATCTGACTCCTCTTTCTATCTCCACGAATGATAAGTTCTGACATATGTGGTTTATTAAAAATCACTTTCTTTTGTCTACAATATATAGATGCATAGTGCTCCCAAAGCCAATCCATACCCAGGATAACATCAAAGTCATTCATCTGCAGTAATATCAAGTTGGCTGGTAGATTGTGTCCTTCAACCAGGATAGGTACCTCGGCCAAATAGGTGCCCAAAGTGGAGTGTTCACCCATTGGTGAAGTCACACTAAGCGTATATGGAAGTTCAATAGCCTCATAATTCAACTTGTTGGCAAAGCGATGAGAGACAAAATAATGCAATACCCCTGAATCAAATAAAACATAGCTCAAATGATCTGCAATAGAAAGAGTACCTTCCACTGTGGCGTGTCCATCTTCCTCCTCTCCTGAAGGTAGAGTGAACACTCGTCCTTTGATGTGCTTATTTTGATCTCCAGAGTTCGGTTCCTTCTTCTTCGGACAATCTCTAATGAAGTGACCTTTTTGTCCGCATGCCAGGCAAGCTCTTGTAAGCTTATAGCACTCTCCAGTGTGCCTTCTATCATAGTGAGGGCATAAAGGATACATTGGCTTATCTTTTGCAGCATTTTCGATTCGTGGCTTCTTTCCTCGATCCTTATCAAACTTGCCCGTGGAAAGGGGACGCTTTCCACCAGTCTGTTGTTGGATCCTTTTATATGCTGAGTTAATCTCCACAGCCACTGAAACTGCATCCGAAAAAGTATGAGGACCTCTAGTGAGCACCTTCATCCACAAGCCGGAATTCAAGCCTTCCATGAATTTCTTAGCACAATGTCTTTCATTGGCACATATCCCTTTTCCGTACTTCTCCAGCTCCTGGAATTTGGAGGCATACTGTTCAACTGACGAACTCCCTTATTGGAGCTCAATGAATTCCAATCTCTTTGCATCTTGAGCGTGCTGAGGAATGTAACGATCCGTGAAACGATCCACAAAGTCTTTCCAATGAATGGTAGTTGCATCAACAGAGTGTATGCTTTTACAAGAAGTCCACCATTCCTTCGCATTATCCCGGAGACAATAGGTACCAAATATCACTTTCTTTTCCTCAGGACAATTAGTTGTCTCAAATGCCAATTCCATCTCTCTCAACCAATGCTCAGCTTTATCTGGCTCGGATTCTCCCTTGAATATAGGTGGGTCAGGCTGTATGAAAGTCTTCAGGGTCAATCCACCAGAGCCATGTCCTTGATGCTTTTGCTGCTGTATCATCATATTCATCAATAACAACCTTTGTCGCTGCATGTCCATAGACATGTGTGGGTTGACGAAGAGTCACGATCTACGTTCACCTCATTCCCACGATGAGGGGCCATCTGTAATGACCAAATGTGAAATCTACGGTCAAAAACCTATATTTTCTAAAAATAGTAGATCTAAATTTGATTTGGTCGGATATCTTATGCCCAGAGGAACTCCTGCTCTGATACCACTTGTAACGAACCCGATCGTCCGAGAATGATGCGGAAGCGAGAATAAAAATGGACAATCTCATGATCATTACTCATAGCATCAATCATAGCATAAAAGAGCAGTAAAGTACCAACTAAAAAAACATTTCCATAATCATAATAAGGTCACAGTTCCAAGAGTTCCTTAATTAAAAGAAGAGATAAATAAACTAGATGAAATCGTATCCACGAGTTCCTTATTCCAATGGGCATAATGATGTCCTTCCAAACTGATCCAACAATAGTCCCGTACCGATTCTACTTCTTGAAGACAGTGAAGTCTCTTTTGAATCGTTAATGATTTAATCCTCACGTTCTCCTGAAAAAATTAACAATACATGTTATGAGCCTAATGCTCGGTATGTGCCGAGTTAAGATCAAGCTGGCTAGCGTAGAAATCAAGTCACAAAAGTCATTATCATATGAATCATAAACCAACTTATTTGATGCATATAACTAAATTCCCTTCATAACCATGCATCACATAACATGCTTGCACATATACCAATAACGTTATCATAAATTGCACTTATGTTCTTAACATTGACTTATTTTCCACACATGCCCATATCATTAACATAATTGCACATATGCTCGTAGCCTAACATAACTTGCACGTATACCCATATCATTAACAAAATTGCACACATGACCTTAGCTTAACATAAATTTGCATGTATGCCCATATCATTAGCATAATTGCACACGTGCCCTTAGCCTTAATGTAAATTTCACGTATATCCATATCATTAACAAAATTACATAAATGTCCTTAATATTTTCCATGTTTAGAGTTGTCTTGATTGTTAATTCTTAGGCGGCTTTGATGGCTTTGATGCTTTACCGCCGGCACAAGAGGTCCATAACAATACATAATCATGATAGTGTAGCTACAACTGTAGAGGACTTATCTTTTGCCTCACGCCCCCGGAAGGCGTTGGCTCTTTTGGCCCTTACGACCCCTTAGTTCGAGTCGCTGCCAAAATCTTATAATTATCTTGAGTATTTAAGCATACATTATTTCTTTAATAGTGAGAATACAGATTTTGCTTAATATGTTTTCTTTCTGATTTATCTCACATTTTGATGCATACAACTTGAGGGTTAAAATTTATCTTCGATGCAAAGGTTAAATCCTTTCTAATGTCCCGTAATCAACCAATTACACTCGTATTGTTGACATTCACGGAACTGGATAATTGTATAATAACATACTTCCATTATCTTGAAAAGGGTGTTATCCTAAAATACGATAACCTATTAAACAAATTTAGTAGATGTGCACATATGTCGATTTAAATGTGCAAATGCACTGCCAGATTATAAAAAGAAAATAATAAGACATGCGTGAATATATCATCCATTCCATTTTTTGAAAGAACTAGACATCTGTTTTGATTTAAAAAGAGGTTAGCAGATGGCATGTATAACTAAAGGAACTAAAGGCATGAACGATTGCTTGATTCACCAGTTATAAATTCATATAGACTGCAAACTGGTTCCTACGGATTAAGTTTGACGATTGGAATATGCACACAATTATCTAAAGGATCAACACATCTATATGAAATAAACCTCCTCTAAATTAGGAAATTAGTCATTAGCGTGTTAATTTCAATTAATTCTCAATATAACCACAAAAGAAATCTTGTGTCTCATTCTTATTGGGTTCGACACATACATCTATAAGTCGTAATTTTAAATCAAGGGTCAACACAAAACGTCACTTAACGATCCAATGTGTTCGACACATACCTCGATGAGACATGAAATCCACCCTCAATGATTCCTCTTATCCGAACCTTCGTCGACCACGTCGTTGCTCCTCCTATTTCATCGGATCAAGACTTCGATGCTGACGAAGAAGGTTGTCGTTGCCGGATTCAAGAACGGCGCTGCGAAATATGTTGCCGACGGCCTCTCTCTCTCTCCTTTCTCTCTCTAAAACTATATCTCATGTGTAGGCAAGATGTGGAGAGATTGATGGAGCCTAATGGGTTTTTAAAGGCACACTATTTTTTTCAACAATAATTTGAAATTAAGAGATAATAGGAATATAGGTTGTTGTATATTTTATCCCCTTTCTTCTTATTACTTATTTATCTAATTTTCATTATCCTATTAAAGTGATGTAAGGTTTGTTATACTCTTTTGTTTTTTTATTTTCTAAAAAAAACAATCCGTTACACATCCATATCACAGTATTTCACCCTTATTCCTATCCTTATTCCACCTTACCTACCCTTATTCCACCTTATTCATATCTTTCCATCCGAACAGAAAATAGACCCTTATTCTCCCTATTGACCATTCTTATTCTTTCTTATTCCCGAACCGAACATCCCCTAAGAGTTCTTTTGGTAGGGGAATAGGGATTAGAATAAGTTCTTATTCTCATCTTCTATTATTCCTCGTTATTCACTCCCTTATTCGACTTCTTTATTCTCCTTCCATTATTCCCCTATTTCCATTATTCCTCTTTGTCCACTGATAAACTCGAAAATCATCTCTTTAATATCGTCATTTCATCGTAGCACAGGAGGCGAAAATGGATCTATACAAAGTTACCACAAATTTGAATATGTGGTGAAAATTTTACTTGGCAGGTCATACCAAGGTCAAACACATGGACACAAACCTCCTTGACCAATGATCATAGATTAATGTTTAAAAATGAGTGATTGATTTTCTTGACATGTTTCTCTAGGAAGAAAGATGCACACAACTGATCACCTTCTCACAAGGCTCGTACGGTTTCACAAGGCAAAACCGTAGTCGGTGCATTGACCACTCGAGAGATATCGATTGATCAACAATTAATCCATGATATAATAATGGCAATGAAAAGCAAAATATGAGTTAAAATTTATTATTCTCTACAAAATTATGCATATAATAAGTAAGCATGTAGAGGTCGAACCAAAGAGAGCAAAATTGGTAGCCTACGATTATTGCTAATCCAAGTATATTATGTACATACATGTCCTTTATACATGTATATTTTTTGTGAGTTTTTAATTTATATATATATTGATTTATAATTCATATATATATATTTATAGATGTATTTTTTTATATTTTAAATTTTTGTATTTTCTTTTTATTTTAGATATATATAGGATATAGAAGACTATATATACATAATAGAAAACAGAGATATAAATATAACAAAAAATAACTAAAAATTACTTAATTAAATATTTTTTATTTTGAATAATTATTTACTACTTTTACGATCTTTTGGTGAATTCTGTTATTTTTTATGGATTTTAAAAAATAAAAAATACCCCAAACCAGGGATTAATTAATAGGCTGAAATTAAAATGAAGATTAAAAATAACAAAAGGACCAAAATTCTTCAAATCAATTTTAATAGTTATATAATCATATAAAAAAAGTTAGAAATGGAAAAACATATTTTTGAAATATTTTGGTGACTTTTGATATTTTTATAAAAGGATTTTGGAGCTTTTTGATTTTTAAGGTTCTTATTTCTCTATTTTTAGGGATTTTTGGTCTGGAGATAAAATAGGCTAAAATAAATAACATATAATTTTTTGGAATTTTTCAGAAAGTTTTTCTATTTTTTGTATTTTATACTATAAATAAGACAAAATGTGCTTATTTTGATTTTTAATATATAGGAAAAGCCCTAAATGCAAAATCTAAAAAAATAACGTGAAAAATATATGCAAGAAGGAGCTTGACCCTAATTTTGCATGCTTTTTAAAGCACTGGTGCTATTTTTAATAAATGAAATTCAAACATCAAAATACATAAATTGGAGGGGAATAGTTGCAAATAAAATAAATATCACAGGCTTGCATGCACTTTTCCTAGAAATATACAACTTATATATAAATTTATTAGATTAAAAATAAATACAAAGATGTGCAAGGGCATCCCTACAATTTACCCAGCTCAAGTGGGACTATACGCGAGCTGAGCTGGATAGGACTCACATGCAATATTCAATAAATGCAAGGACATATGCTGCAAAATGTCCACATTGATTTACACTATTTATTTTATTTACAATAATAATAAATAAATACAAAAAAATGTGGGGTTAAGTATGTAGTTTACCCCATTAAGCGTGCGGGTGGATGGTTGGGATGCTTCACTTGGGCCATGTGTCGACTCCACGCTTCACGATACTGATTCGCAGGCGATAACCGAGATTAGATCCGGGGTACGGATCCTATGACCTAGGACTCTTCAATCCGACGGAACCTGGCAATTCTGGAAGCAGGAGGAGATCGTATAGCTATGAAGATGCTCGGAAGAACATGGAAGAATTCCTGTTCTCCCAAGCTTTGATCGACGACGAAGCGGGCCTTCGACCATCTTGGACACTCCAAGCAGGGCCAAAATGGATCCCAAGCTCCTCTACTTCTAATGGATGCTTCAACAAGCATCCTGGAGCACCAGTGATGGTTGACACACACTTGGAAGACAAGGGGCTCCAGGTACCTGCGTAGAACACCAAATCAACCCCCCCGGGGGGGGGGGGGGGTTGCCCACCAGTACCTACAAGAAGCTCAAACTAACACATGCGAAGGTCCTAGGAGTTTTCCTTAAGCGAATGGGCGAAGGGTGAAACACCGCGGTAGTACTCTGGTGAGATGATGAGTTGGAGCATCGTTGTCTCAATCTAGTAAGGATCGAGGGAACTGGAGTACCGTGGAGTGACTAGAAGCGAAGAAGAAACGAGGTGAAGACGTTTGGGGGTCAAAAAACTGGTCGATTCATAGTGGAAGGGGTTCCCCGGAGCTGAGCTCCGATGAACCACGAGTATGGCGATTATACACTAAACTATGAATTAAACACTAGACTAACTGCATGATTAAAAAGCATAAATTAAATTTTATCTAAAAAGCAAGAAAGAGAACTCTTATACCTGGCCGGAGGCCAGGGAACAGGACTGCCGATGACGACCACCATGGGTGCACCTCCTCCTTCGTGAGCTATTCCAGACCTCAGGGGATCTCCCCTTGTCACATGGATACACTCTAGACCAAGGTTTAGGGGCTTTAGGGCTTGGAAAAGTGACCATTTTGAAGGAGAGGACGGAGGTATTATTTATACGCATGACATGCACCCTTATTGGCCGACGCTTAGGGAAGAAGATAAGCTATGTACATGGTATCGAAGGTTTGGGCGTGGATTAGGGTAGAACAAAGAAGTGTTTCCATGTAAAATCAGATCGAGATGAGTGATGATGCACCTAGGAAATCAGGGAGAAGATGCGGGAAAAGACACGTCTGATAGGTCAAGACGTCTGGGGGCTGAGTTGACCAGGGGTCAACAAACGGAGCTAAGCCATTGGTCCACGCAAGCCGCTAAAAGACAAAACAATATATTTATTAACAAAATAAATGGTTTAAAAATAGTAAATAATTTTATTTATTTATGGTTATAAGATAAGAAATGTTCATTTCTTTATGTAGTATTTTAATATGATTTTTATTTAATTTTTGGTGTTACTTATTACAAGTTAATTTTTAAGGGTATATTTATATGTATATTCATCTATGTTTGTCCATTGTATTTTTATTTTGTACATTTCATTTTATTATTTTATTCTTATATTTTACATATCTACAACTTATTTTAGGTGTATGAATATATTTTTTTATATTTTCCTGATGTTATTTATGCACTTAAATAAATAAGGGCATAAATTATATAAGTATATGTATTGTATATTCATCTATGTATTTTGTATTTTATTTTATTTGAATATTTTATTTATATTTATATTTTAGTTTTAATAGGTACATATGTTATGAATAATATTTATAAAATTATAAAAATATAAAATTATAAAAACAATAAAGTATAAATAAAGTGAATATTTTATTCAGGTATATTATACAATAGGGGTCCAAAATCTAACTTTCACACCTTAACTCCAAAAAATATGAAACCACCATTAAATAGCTTATTAAAAGTTATATATAATTAAAGGTGATTTTGATACATTTTGAGTTTTTATTTGAGAGATAGGATTTCAGGAACTTGGGATTTTGGAATCTTATTCAGAGTATTATTTTTACACTGTATATTATTTTTGTATAAACTCAATTTTGTATTTTTCTACATAATATTATCTACAACTTTCATGTACAAAGCTTCTTTATTTGAAGTATAAAAAGTAGAAAATAAAATGGGTCCCTAAAATGCATATTGATGAATTGATAAATGGGATTTTATTGTGTTATTGGCCCTTATCTCCACCTACTTTGTTCCTTGTCGACCTAGTCATCAAGATGCCTAGGTCTCTGGGTTTAGGGTCATAAAATACTTTTACATTTTATTCCTTTTCTTTTCTTTTCTTTATTCTATAATTTTGGCATTAAAAACAATATTTTATACAGTATTTATACAACAAAGAATGTTAATTTGCACAAATTAGGGTTATTTACTAGGATTTTTAAGGCCAAAATGATAGAATAAAGGTGGTAAAATGGAGATTCATCACCCCCTATACTTGCCTTTGCTAGTCCCTAGCAAACATTTATGCAATAAGTGCAGAAAATGAAAAACAAAGAAAAGAAAAAGAAAGAAGGTGGATTACATTTAATTCTCAAACTTGTCTTCACAAAATCAAAGTTGGAGCTTAAGTCGGACCTTTGGAATTTTAGTGGAGGCGGAACCTTATTGGGAATCAGATTTGAAATACAACAACCTTCGAGAAATCCAAATCTCTGCTCAAGTCTAGCCAATAGCCAGGTCAGAATATTTCAACTCATATGCAAACCCTTAAGACTATGAGTCTCACTTGTACATTGTACGTGATGGTGGCTCCCCTTAACTGAAATGACAAAGACTCTGACTTCTCCAACATGACAACCCAATGAGTCCCCCAATCCAGCAACTCTTTCCTCAAGGAGCGGGGTATTCCCTTCTAAGTTCAAGTGACAACCAACTCAAGAGGAGGGGGTGACGAGAAGAATGGACGGTAGCAAGTGTAGCTACCTATCCTAGGATGCATGACCAGTGTAGTCAAGTCATCTAGCTGCAGACTCATAAGGTATGACTTTGAAGCTCAAGTTTTCTCATTGACTATAAAAATATACACTCCGGCAGGAATTTTATTTTCAATCAGGCATGTTCACTTTTTTGGAGTTTTTGCTTTTTGTTTTTTTTTCAAAATACTATATACAACAACATTTACATAAGGAGTTTTTTCCTCTTGAGCTAGTATATTATCCCTCTTTTGAAGCATTATTGCAGCCCACACTCTTTTGTCTTTAGACATCTCTACTACTGGACAGTTGGGGAGCACTTCCCTCCCTAAACGAGGACAAATGTTTCCACTTCTGTGCATCTCATATTGGCAAATCCAATCCCCTCACCACTCCAAATTGGTTGAGCCAAGTGGAAGGTGCAAGTATCCAAGTTAGGTCATTATCAACAAGAGTCGTGCGTGTGCTCCAGAATACTCTACTTAGGCAGTCAAGAATACATTGAACTAAGTCTCACGATTATCAAAGAATTAAGTCAACTAGACCTGAAGTACCTCAATTCCGGTTCCTATAAGGTTCCTGTGATTAGGTAGATTTAAGGTCCAACCAAGCTCCAATCTTAGGATTTTACATAGACTTGTTCAAGTATCAAACTCAATCCGAAAAATGTGAATGCTATGCAAATGCTATGTACAATGCAATGAAAATATTTTTGTGATGCAATTTTCAAACTTTTGAACTTTTTTATGGATTTTTGAAAAAAGTTTTGCAAATGTTTTGGGATTTTTCAAAAAGATTTTGCAAAGATTTTTTTGGTATTTTTATTTTTGCAAACATTTTTTTGATTTTGAAAACAAAAGATTAGGGATAAAAATAGGTACACATATCTACGCAGAGCTGCATCTTATATTTACAAGAGTTGTTTTTTTTAAGAATTTACAAGGGATAAGCGATCATTTTTGTAGATATATATAAATAATTTTAGTGTAATGTGTATATTCCTCAAATTTATTTGAAAATAATTTACAACCAAAGTTGAAAACTATAGTCCAAAATAATTTTTACAAATAATTTTTACAAACATTTTCAACATTTAAAAATCATTTTGTAGAGGTTTTTCAAATAATATAGATAGATTTTTTCAAATTATTTTTGCAACCATTTTCCAAACCATTTGCAAATCAGGTTAAAAACATTTTTTATTTCACACAAAGAAAAGAAATTTTACAAAGAAAGTATTTTTACAAAAGGTTGAAAATATTTAACAAATAGTTTTCAAAAGATTTTCAAAAATATTTCCAAACTATTTTTCAAATATTTTGCAAAAAATATTTTTACCTGATTTATTAATCAGTAAATATAAAAAGAATTAGAGGAATAATAAACATCTTTTATTAAGTGATTTTAATGAATTTTATAGTATATTTTATATAGTATTTTAGCCATACTTATTGAAAATACGAAAGTACGAGTTATGGCTAAAGTATATACACAGTATATACGACCCCCTATACTTAGCTTGAACTATGTCCTCATAGATTAAAGAGAAAAAGAGAAGACATAACTCGCACAGAGTATAGAAAAGTCTAAAGAATAACAAATGAAGGAATGAGTGAAACCATGAGAAGTCGACCGTCCCCCCTAAACTTAGGATCAAATAATCATATGTATAGCAGACTGTATACAAGGCAGAGAGGGATAAGGGTGGGAATGAGAAAATCACACTCTAACAGTCTCCCCCTATACCTTGGGTAATATATCCTTATGTATAGACGATAAGAGGAGATGTTGGAGGGGATCAAAGAATGAACGAACTCATGGTGCACACCCCCCTATACTTAGGACAAAGTACGTCCTCAGTATAGAAGTCTGACAAAAAGGGGTGACACACACACACACAGATAAAATATATTAATAATTTTTTTCATTAGATGACGAAAACTGGAAACGAATGGAAGAAAAGAAGAAAAAATATGAAAGCTTAAAGGAAGAGTTTTTGAGTGACATTATCTGAATCTTGTGATGCTGCTAATGCTGTGTATCTTCCTTCAGTGCATAGTACTTGGATAGAGTCTACAACGGCCAGGAAAGTGTCATGTTTAAGGTATGGCTTCAATAGATGACCTTCGACAACAAATGGCTGTGCGTCAGGAGATAATTCTGATACATGACAATATATCCATTGTCACACACTTCTTGGACTTTGAATGGTCCTGTCCATTTGCTCTTTAATTTGCCCGAGAAGATCTTCAACTTTGCATCAAATAACCACACTTTCTGGTCTCGAAGGTCTTTCGTCTGATGTGCCGATTATGCCAGCGTTTGACCTTCTCCTTGTACACCAATGTGTTATCATATGCATAGTTTTTGAATTCCAGGAGCCTGTTTAGGTCTTCTTTTCTTTTGTGACCACCTTGTTGTGAGTCCAAATTGCAAATGTTAACTACCCACAAAGATTTATAAATCAACTCCACTACTAGATGGCATGGTTTCCCATATACAAGATGATAGGGCGACATGCTCAACAGAGACTTGTAAGAGGTTCCGTACGCTTAAAGGACTGATTCCAAAAGTTGGGACCAATTTTTCCTATCCAGCTTGACAAGATTCTGGATTATCTTCTTGATTTCTCTGTTGGATAGTTCCGCCTTTCCGTTGGTCTGAGGATGTTAAGGAGATATGACTCGGTGTTCGATGCCGTACTCCTTCGTTAATTTCTTGACCTATCTTCTAATGAAGTGACTACCCTCATATGATATCAGTATCTTCGGAATCCTGAACCGCGATATGTTACTTTCTTTCAGAAAGCGACACATTGTACAGTTGTCTGTGGCTCGAGCAGGGATAGCTTCAACCCAACGACTCACATAGTCAATGGCAAGAAGGATAGGCTCGTATCCCAGCTTGTTAGGGAAGGGTCCCATGAAGTCAATACCCCAAGCATCGAATACATCGGCTATCTGAATGAACTTCAGGGGCATGGAATCTTTAGCTATAAGGGTTCCTTTCAGTTTCTAACAGTCAATGCAGCGTTTGATGAATGTTGTGGCATCCTTAAATATGTGGGCCACCAGAGGCCACACTGCAATACTTTTGCTTCCATCCTATCTCCCGAGTGGTGTCCATGTTAATAGGGATTTTTTGTGGGTTTTCAAATTAGAGATATGAATGTAAGTGCGATTGTCGTTGCAACCCAAATATCCCGCAACAAAAAATTTATTTTTTTTCTGAAGCCAACAATTTCAAGAAAATGTGGCAGGAGATTTTGCTACTTATTTACTTGTATAGCTAATAGGATCGAACTCAGGGAGGCTAAAATTCCCTAGGGTTATTCAAATAATCGACAAAAAAATCAGTTAAAGGAAAAAGGAATCTCAAATTCTAACTACCTTTTTTGTGAATTTTTTATCTTTATCTTTTTTCTTTTTTTATTTATAGTTTTCTATTTTCTGATTTTAAAATTTTTAGTTATTTTAGTTTTGCATTTTTTTTAATTTTCAGATTTATGATTTTCAAAAAAAATTCATGCACGAAAGAAATACATTTTTTTGATTTTTCAAATATAACACAAATGCTAAAAAATTTCTAAAGAATAATCTTTTTTGTGTTTTTATGTTTTTTTGCTATTTTTGTAATTTTTTAGAGATTTTTAGATTTTTTTTTAGATTTTTAAAATGTATAAATATGGAAAAATGCAAACAGTGAGCAAACATGATTATTTCAGAAATTAAAAATATAAAATGAAATAAAAAATTAGAAAATTATTTTTCTCACAAACTAAAAGAAATTATCTACACATAAAAACTAAAATCAATATTTCTGGATTTTCCTGCATTTTTTTATGATTTTTATAAGATTTTGAGCTTTTTTCAATTCTTTTGGCTTTTAAAAATAATTAATGCTTGAAATGTGCACAGAAAAATAAAGGCACAAAAAGTAAACTATTCTATTTTTGGATTTTTTTACGCAATATATGAACTTCTATTATTTTTCAAATTGCAAACAGTAAAAGAAATGATGTTTTTGATTTTTTAATAATATCAACTTATGATAAAATGCAATGAAAATTTCAAAAAATAAAGAGGTACACAACAACGGTTTAACTTAATTTTTTAGAATTTTTCGAACACAAATAACATTTATTCCATCAAGAAAAACATGCAATTTAAACTCTAGAAATGAAGGAATGAATTGCAAATATTCAAAGTTTTGCATCAAATGATAACAAAAATAATTTTGTAGGGAGGATATTGCAAATTACCTAGGTGTAGCATGCAGAACATGTGACTTGATGTATATAGGGACATCTTTGCAATTTTCATAAAATCAGAAGGGCTTTATGTAACTTTCGCAATAAAATGTCTTAAGGCACAATGCGTTTCCGGATCCAAAGCCAAAGGGGGGGGGGGGGGCGGGGTGTCACCACCGCACTTGTCTTCCTCGTTCAAGGCACACGTGCGGCAGCGTCTTCACGCAGCAAGGTGGCGGCTCTTGATCGGAGACGGCGGTCGACTTGCGATTGGGGAGCCGCAGGTGGCTGCGATGAGGTTGTGTGCGAGTGGAGCTTCAGTCGG
Organism: Ottelia alismoides; assembly: GCA_037367405.1. Lineage (NCBI taxonomy): Eukaryota > Viridiplantae > Streptophyta > Magnoliopsida > Alismatales > Hydrocharitaceae > Ottelia > Ottelia alismoides. Next base: position 653,860 of record JAZKJV010001559.1, on the reverse strand, counting down.
TCGTCAGATCTGGAGGTGAGGAGAACTACAATGGCCTGGCTGAGAGGTGGTGGGGTGCTTTGAAGGGGCGATACACGCCCCTAGCTCCGCGTGGTGACGGCGACGAGCTTCTACACGTGTGCGTGTCTAGCGGAGGTCGGTGCGTTGCCAGTTGCGATCGTCTAGCGGCGGTGCTATTCTAGCGGTCCACCCTAGATGGCAGAGGAGGGTGGTTCATGAAGGGGGCTGCTACAGGCATTTTTTTATTGTTTTTGGTTTTTTTGTTTTTTTTGAAAGGTGACCAAAGTCTATATACACACATGGATTTTACGAATTTATATACATATCTCAAAAAAATCATAATTAAAGGTACGAGTTATGTCTAAAGTACATATACAATATACGACACCCCCTATACTTAGTTCGAACTATGTCCTCATAGTAATCAGACAGTGATAAAGGAAGGCATAACTCATTCTAAGTATAGAAAAGTGAAAAGACTCCTATGCTACAATGACTCAAAAAAAAGATGAAAGGAATAGAAGCCTGTGATCCCCCCATACTTAGGATTAAGTAATCCTAAGTATAGAAGATTGTACAAAAGGGAAAAACCGATGATGAGAATGTACGGACTCAACGGCTTGACTTGCCCCCTATACTTAGAGTAGAATAGCCCTAAGTATAGAATATCAACAAGTTAAGGGACAATCGAGAGAATAGAAATTTAAAAACACAAAAGAGACGATATTACATACATCACTCCCCCTATACTTTGGGTAGAGTATCCCTAAGTATATGCAACAACAAGAGTGATGAACAAGACGAATATGAACAACATAAATCATTCACCCCCTCTATACTTAGGATAAAGCACATCCTAAGTATATCATATATACACACGAAAAGGGGTGAACGATAAAACAGGAGAAGAAAGAATGAAATGAAAGGATATACAAGAGGTTGTCATCTCATGCATCAGACACAGAAGATGGAATCAAAAAGATCATCATCTGATACCACAGATATAGAATCAACAACGGACTGGAATGTATCATGACCTAGATATGGCTTCAGCAACTGTCTGTTCACAACAAATGGTTGTACGTCAGATGACAACCCTGATATGACAATACTCCCATTGTCACACACAACTCTCACAATGAACAGTCCTGACCATTTGCTTTTCAATTTTCCTGGAAATAGCTTCAACTTAGCATCAAATAACCAAACTTTCTGATTAGGAGAGAAAGTCTTCCTTTGAATGTGTTTATCATGCCAATGCTTGACTTTCTCCTTATACATGAATGAGTTATCACATGCAAAGTCTCAGAATTCCAGTAATCTATTCAAATCCAACTTCCTATTCTTTCATGCCTTCTCATAATCAAGATTGCATACAAGGAGTGCCCATAAAGATTTGTGAATTAATTCCACTGGCAGGTGGAAAGGATTTCCATACACCAATCTATAGGGAGACATACCCAAAAGGAGACTTGTACGCTGTCCGATAAGCCCATAGAACCGAATCAAGCACCTGGGACTAGTTCTTCCTATCTTGACGTACAAGTTTTTGCAATATCATCTTGATCTACCTATTTGAAATTTCTGCCAAGCCATTAGTTTGAAGGAGGTAAGGAGACACAACTCTGTGCTCAGTGGCGTACTCCTTCACAAGCTTTTTTACTTCTCTATTAATGAAATTGCTTCCCCTATCTGAAATCAGAGTTTTGAGAATCCCGAACCGTGCAATAATGTGGTCCTTGAGAAAGGAACACACTGTACGACTATCTGCTAGTCGGGTGGGGATAGCCTCCACCCATCGACTAACATAATCCACAACGAGCAGAATGTACTTAAATCCCTGACTGACAGGAAATGGGCCCATGAAGTCTATCCCCCAAGCATCAAAAACATCAGAAATCTGTATGTATCTTAGGGGCATGGTATCTTTGGAACCAACGGTTCCTCCCATTTTCTGATAGTCAGTACAACCTCAAATATACTCTATAGCATCCTTAAACAATGTGGGCCACCATAGGCCACTCTGTAAAACCTTTGCTGCCGTGCATTTCCCTGAATGATACCCACCAGATTCTAGTTTGTGACAATGCTCAAGTACACTGGTGTGTTCCTCCTGAGGAATGCACCTTCTATAGATACAATCCGCACCCTCGCGAAATAGGTACGGATCCTCCCACTGGTAATAATGAATCTTTGATAGAAATCTGTCTACCTTGTACTTCAACCAATCTTGTGATACTTTCTTGGAGACAAGATAGTTCACAATATTTACATACCATGGGAGTGAGTCCACAGACAAAATGTCCTCATATGGAAAGGTTACGAAAATAGGGATCATGTTCTGCTCAGAGGTCTCTGCATCCGTGATACATGAAAGGTGATCTGCCACAACATTTTTCACTCCAGGTTTATCTCAAATCTCTAAATCAAGTTCCTGGAGAAGAAGGATTCATCTGATAAGGCGTGGTTTGACATCCTTCTTTGCCTGCAAGTATCATATGGCAGTGTGATCCGTGTATACAATAACGTGAGAACCGATGAGGTAAGATCTGAACTTCTCTATCCCAAAAACGACTGCTAACATCTCCTTCTCTGTAACTTTAAAATTTCATTGTGCTTCATCTAGAGTCTTGCTAGCATAGTGATGAATCTATGATTCGTCATCTTTATTAATTTATTTTAGCTTAAAATCCCTTATAAAACACATGTATATAACACTAACTCCATATTCTTTTTAACTTGCATTTGTGTTTAAATATTGTACACTTCTTACCATTTTAACCTAAAATAAATAAATAAAGAAAGAAAGGAAAAATAAAAGAAATTAAGAAAGGGAAGACTGTATATATGTAATAGATACATGACCCGAACCCCGAGATAAGGTCAAGACTTGACCTGATCGACCAGGAATAAAGTAGGGGGAGATAGGGTCTTTATTCAGAAAATCCAAAAAATGTGTGCTGCGTATATTTGTATACTACACTATTTTATTTGTACATGAATTGACCTTAAATCAAATAACTTTCAAAACTAAAGTTGTAAATAAAAAAGTGTTCTAAATTATAAAAATAATTTCATAATTAAATCATGCACAGAATAAAAGAGACCACACTTGGAAAAGCCACTAAGCGATAATTGAAAGATCAATTCCGGCTTCATATGAAATCAAATTGAACCAAACTCACTTTCATTGTATTCTAAATAAACTTATCTTTAAAATGACTATGATTTCATAATTTTTGGAGTTGCGGGTGAAAAGTTGATTTTCTGGGGTGGTTTGTGCAATTTTCCCATGTATTTGTACATATTGTATTTGTACATATTTTTACTAATTATTTAAAATGAAAATTAAAAAATACAAATTTAAAAAAACTAATTTTCTTATTTACCCATGTATATAATGTCATATATGTATATAGAATATGTATATATTTAATTTTCTTAACTAACTACCACAAAAAAATAAAAAAATTAACATTTAATTTTCCAATAAATAAAGTGACAAAAAACAAAAAAAATTAGTTAATTTTTGTATATATTTATCTTTCTCCTTTATCCCATTTCGAACTTTCTTTTCTCTTATCTCTTATCCTCATCCAAAAATTCGAAAAAATTTCAAGCTCCATTATCTTTTCTATTTATATGGCTCCTTCTCCCTCATTCCAACTTAATCAATCTTTGGTGAGAAGAGCCCGATCTCCGAGAGTCTTCTTGTCGTAGAAGGGCGCCTAGCCTCCGAGCCGTCCGGTGATAGCACGTAGGCCTTCGTCGAGGTGATAAAGGTCTTTTCCGCTCCTAAGGTGAGATCCATCATTTTCTTCTTATTTTTCATCTAGATTAACCTTAGTTTAATTTTTCGCATCTTTATTTCGTAGTCATTTTTTAATCTAGATCTTAAAATCCACTATCACGATTTAGTCTGCCACCGACTCAATTTTTCATTTCACCGTCTCGATCTCTACGCGTTCTTTTCTACCTATCACGATCTCTCAACTTCGGTCACACACGGTGGCCGGAGACTTTGATCCATTCCTCATTTTTCGGCAGGTCCCCATTCACATCTTTCATTTTGATTTGGGATCGAGTCATCATGCTTGCATCCTAATTCATTGATAAATAAAAATTATATTAAAAAATCAAAAAAATTGCATTTGTTTTCTTGCTCTCTAACATTTGTTTTGCAGGGTCATCTAAAAAATAAAAAATAAAAAAATTATTTTCTATTTTTAATTTCTCTATTTCGGATTTTCAAAAAAAATAAAAAATTTCTTCTGATTACTGTTTACAATTAAAAAAATAAAAAATATAAAAAGGTAGTCAACCCCGTGCGCTTCAGCCCAGGCCCACGCCCTCCAGGAACCGCGGGCGGCGCCACCGCCAGCGCACCTCCCGCGCTGAGCGCGAGCCACACCCGTGCACGTCTAACCCCCCTCCTCCACAACAGCACAGTCACTGGGCGCCATCTCCTCTGCGACGACATCTCCAGCATTGCTAGTTCCCCGACGTGCCACTGCTAGCACCGCATCCACACTTCCAAAAGCAGTGGCGACACGCGACGTGCTCCAGCCCCCATCGTCCCTCTCTACACGCGTTGTGCTCCACCGCTCTGGAGCGACGACCTCCGACGTGCAACCACACAACCATTCTCTCCAAATCTCCAGCCCGCACGCAAGTCCGCCATCTGACCTCAATCGCCGCCATCACCGCCCGCACGCTTCAGCCCAGGTGCGCCATATCCTCCACCGACTGCTAAAGCCGTCGCCACATCTCCGTCCGCGCTCTCCATCAACCTCCCCCACTGCCGCACCACTGTCTACCGACCGTCCAAGCGTATGCCGGCCGCCCAGGCTGTTGCCGCCTCCCTCCGCCCCCTCTTGGAGAGGAGCTTCCACCCAGCCGCTGCCACCTTCATCCGCATGGAAGACTGCGCCAAAACCACCGCACGCGAGACCAATCACCTCCTGGTTCCCGCGCATCAACTCCTGCCTGGGAACCCACTAACGGCTACCTCCCGATGCCTGCACCACCAGCCTAGCGACTCCGTCACCGCACCCTCGCGATCGGCGCCCGCTGCTGACACCGTCCTTCCAGGCCGCCTGTCGAAGACCATCGCCGCCCCGCCTGTTGGGAGAAGATGAGAAAGGCGACACACATCTTTGCAATCCTCTTTGGTTGAAGGAACGAAGGAAAGGGCACAGTAACCCTAGATCTGAATAATTTTTTTTGGGTAAATTACACAAAAGCCCTTTAGAGTTTCTATGAATTATAAAAAGAACCCCCACAAAGCTTCATAGCATGTGCTTGGTACGCCTTCACTGGGTAAATTACATTCAAGCCCCTCAAGGTTTCTGAAAATTACAGAGAAGTCCTGCTCCGACAAGTCACGTGTGCGGCACGTTTTTATTTCGGTAGAATATATTTTCTATCCTACACTTTATTTCTGTTATTTATTTATGCAAGTACAATAAATATTTGCTATTTCATCTCCGAATTCCAGTTCTTTATTTTTCTTGCTTTTCTTATTAATAAATGTTTTCTTTGGTCAATAAAATTCCCAAAAATCACGTTATGCTCCTGATGTGATTATCTTTTTAGCATAAATTTTTCATTGCATTTTATCATCATTTATTATTAATAATAAATAAATAACAGGTCTTTTTCTTTTCCTGAATTTCAAAAATACATAAAAATTTGAATATTGCTTAAAAAATTCCAAAAAAATTATATTAGTTTTTTTCATTGTTTTTAATTTCTGTGCAAATTTCATGCACTAACTCTTTATAAAATCCTATAAATTAAAAAATACCAAAATTCTTTGATAAATAACATAAAAAATTCTAAAAAATTCAAAAATCGTGATTTCAGTTCTTGTTTGTAGATATTTGTTTATATTTCATCATAAAAATAATTTCCCGGAGTTTTGGGAACTTACAATATTTTTAAGTTGCAAATGACTCCTGGTTGTGCATTGTTTCTCATTTTTGCCACCGTTTGATTTTTAGAAAAACACAAAAACATCTGAAAATTCTACAAAAATTCCCAAAAATATTTCAAAATCTTTAAAACACAAAAACATTTTCTCTGGATTTTTCGGAGCATTTTTTATATAATTGAAAAATACAAAAAGAGTTTGGTGTGCGTAGTTCTTATTTTGTACGTATGATTCTTTATTTGAAAATTTAAAAAAATGCAAAATTAAAATCACTAAAAATTTGAAAATCAGAAAATAAAAAATATAGAAATAAAAAAATTAAAAAAATTAAAAAGATAAAAATTCCACAAAAATCGAGGATAATTTGCCTTTGAGATTCCTACTTTTCTCTTAATTGATTTTCGTCGATTATTTGAATAACCTCGGAAATTGTAGCCTCCCTGAGTTAGATCCTGTCCGCTATATAGGTAAATAAGTAGCGAAAATATTTCTCTCTCTGCCTTATTTTCTATAATTATTTTGCAGCGAGAGAAGAAAAAAAATTGTTTGTTTGTCACGGGATTTTTGGGGATAACGGCGACACTTCCATATCTAATAATAACCGATTCCAAAGATTTCGTGTCAACACATAGTGTATAGCAAATGGTATCCCATCCCTTCTCTGTCCTAGAACAGCTCCAACTACAAGATCTGAGGCATATGTCATGATCTCGAAAGGAAGAGACCAATCAGGTGGCTATAAGACAGGAGCACTAGTAACCATATCTTTCATCTGATTGAATGCAAGTAGGACTTTCTCATCGACAACAAACTCACTCTCCTTACATAGAAGCACAATCAAAGGTCTGACGATCTTGCTGAAGTCCTTTATGAATCGCCTATAGAAAGCTATGTATCCTAGAAATGACCTCAACTTCTTCAAATTCTGCAGTGGTTCTAACTTGGAAATCACATAAATATTAGCCGGGTCAACCTCCATACCATGTTTGGAGATGACATGGCCCAATACAGTCCCATTAGCCACCATAAAGTGACTCTTCTCCCACAAGAGCATAGGTTCATCTCACAACAACATTTAAGAACTCGGTCTAAATGAGCAAGACATGTATCAAAACTATCCCCGTAGATCGAGAAATCATCCACGAAGACCTCAAGGAAACTACCCACCATGTCGTCAAAAACGACCAACATATACCTTTGGAATGTAGCGGGGGTGTTACACAATCTAAAGGGCATCTGTCTAAAGGCATAGGTGCCAAACAGACAAGTGAATGTTCTCCTGATCCTCAAGAGTGATAGCGACTTGGTTGTATCCTAAAGTTCAATAAGCAAAAGAACTCTTTCCCTGACATCCTCTCAATAATCTGATCAATAAAGGGCAACGGAAAGTGATCCTTCTTGGTAGCTGAGTTCTTGTGTCGGTAATCTACACAGACACGCCATGAAGTAGGTACCCGGGCTGGAATCTCCTCACCACGATCAGTCTTTACGATAGTAATTCCGGATTTCTTCGGAACCACATGTAAAGGGCTGACCCATTTGGAATCCGAAATGGGATATATAAAGCCAGCATCACACCATTTTCTGATCTCTTTAATGACAACCTCCCTTAGATTTGATTTTAGATGATGCTGGCATTCACGGGAGGGTTCAAAGTCATCCTCTAGGTAGATATGATGCGAGCACAAAGCTGGGTTAATCCCATGGAGATCAGAGATATTCCATCCTAACCTTGTGGTTTCTCTCAAGAACCTCTAGCACATGAGATTCTTGTTCAACGATCAACTGCGAGCTCATGATGATCGGAAACATTGGGGCGGGGGGCAAGGAAGGCATATTTCAATGTTGATGGTAAAACCTTGAGCTCAGGCGAGGTCTGAATCAGCTTTACAATAACCTCTGCTACTGTACTGGTAGACGGTATGTGATCAGTACTCTGTGGAGGGTCCACCTTGGCTACTAACATCTAAGCAAGTAGAATATCTGATACATCTGCAATGAATGATTTCTGCTCAGAAAGGAGGGACTCATCAGGGTGTTCTGCATTCTTATAAATTAATGGTTTAGATATTTCAACAATAATCTCAGAAAGTTGTCTCTCATCTGTGCATAAATCAGAAAATTCAACGAATGGCTCAGATATCTGTACCTCAGAACTCTCAAAAGGAGGAATATCATCAGTAATCTCAAAAAAATGTGTCAAAGGAATATCAGAAGGTGCCTCCAAAAACTCAGATTGATCTTCAGAAATCAACTCAAATTGCCCATCAGCAACTAGCTCAATCGGACCACCAAGGGAACTCATGTCGAATGTACTTTCCATAGAGTTCTTTTGGGAAAGGAACTCCTGGGTATCTATAAAATTAGTGAAAAGATCTGTCTCTTGGAATTCAGCAAGAAAATCACAATCATCTGTCTCTGGTATAACTTTCTCTGTCTCATCTCCTGCTGGAAGCGATGATGGTCTAGGATCAGAGATCTTCTCAATTTCCACCTTGTCACTGCAAGAGTGAAAGATGATCTCTCCAATACCATAATCAACTGCTGCTTTGGCCATTCGGAGGAATGATCGACCTAGTATGATAGGGGTATGGAGTAGCAGTGCAGGTGTGTCCAAATCCATGACAACAAAATCAACAAGGAACTTCATTCCCTGTACCATTACAATAACGTCCTCTAAAATGCCTCTTGGCCTCTTAATTGATCTTTCAGCAAATTGAAGGATCATCCTAGTTGTTTTAAGAGGCCCTAACCGAAATTCAATTTGTAAAGAGGAAGGCATGAGATTAATGGAGGAACCGCTATCGAGAAGAGTCAGATCAAATTCTTGATCAAAGATATGGCAACGGATGTGAGGTGCTCCCTTGTCTTTCTTTTTAGGCGGGATGTTACTGATGGCATGAACTATGACCATGGTCAAGATGTGTTTCTCTATTTCCTTTCATCTGTTCTGCCTTGGTTGACGCTTTTGTGTACATGCTCCTTTCATTCCCTTTTTTACTGTAGGCATGTATTCCATGGCCTTAAGGAGTGGAATCTTTAAAAAGATGTTCTGTAAGATCTCAACCACTCCAAGATCAGATAGGTCTGTTTTAAATTTTTGATTTTTTAGATTTAAGAGTAGAAGGAAATGGCACAGAATCAGAATAAACATTCACAAGTTCATTTCCATTATTCAAAGTAGAATCCTCATGTACAAAAGGACAACCAGAATCAATCTGTACAGTGTTGTCCGAATTAGGTGAAGGAAAAACATAATCTAAAACAGAACGAGATGTTTCTGCTGGTGTAGAGGAAGAATCCACGACTGGTATATTCTCCCTTGCTGATGGTGATCTACATATACCTAGTGAAGGTGGTGAAACTCCAGACTTGGGTGCTGCTACACTGGGCCTTTTGACTGCTGGTGAAGGAGATAATGTGGAAGATGATGCTCTCTCAGTGCTTCGATCTCCCAACCCCAACTAGTGCGTAGGAGGCTGCAATCTCCTAGCGCTCCTGAGATGAATGGCGTCAGATAAACATGTAAAATCAAGGGACATACCTGTCTCAGGGGTGGGTGGGCTATTGGCTACCTGCTCCTTGCATCTGAAGTTGTTGGGGTTGGCTTCGACCTATGTAGGAATCAGTGTCTTGTTGGCGGTCAGGTCGTTAATCCGCCGAGTCAGTTCGTTTATGTTCTTCATGAGCAATGCAAGTTGGTCTAGTGCTGGGTTGACTAAAGGGGCCTCAGGGTGCTCATTGACTGGCTGTCGCTGAGACTAATAGTACGGAGTCTGTTGGTAACTATACAGATTCTGATAATAAGGAGGAGTATGATGTCCATAATATGCAGTCTACTGCTGGTTAGGATGGGGAAAATACATAGACTGCTGCTGTGGTTGGCGTTGTCTCTATTTTTGGAGCTATGGTGGAGACTAATAGTGAGGCTGGAACTGCTAGTGCAGGTACTGCTGTTGTCTACCTCCCTGAAACTGGTGGGTGGGTCTCTAACCCTGCTATGAACACAACTGGCTTTGCCCTAACTAACGGGGTTGGTTTCGCTCACGGTCGAACCAGATGCCATTCACCTCCTAAATGATAGGTGGAGGTGGAGACTGCTACTCAAGAATGTAGGCTACTTCTTGTTGGTACGGAACTATCTGATGTCAATGTTGCTGAACCTGATCAGGTGTCTGTATGGAGTAGACATGCTGAACTGTGGCTGGTCCTCCGCTACTCTGTTGGGTGGAATAAGTCTGCTCCCTAGTAGAGGTATTGGCTGCTGCACTTGCAATGTGAACTTCACTGATCAAACTCATAAGAAGCTCCAGGTGCTTTATTATCTCATCTTATCCATGTTCTTCATCCTCTGTTCGATCACTTGAAACTTCTCAATCTCCTTGGACCGTTTCTCAATAATGTCCACTTTGGATAGGTGGTTTTCAATGATGGTTAGGTCAGCGTTATACACCCTATCCACTTCATGTAATACCGTCATATTGACAGCCTTGTGGGGTACTGCAGGGGAGGTGACGGGGTGCTTCTAAAATGCACGTAAAGAAGAAAGAGCTGTTGAACTCTCTACCATCTCCTCAAAAATTTGATAAAGGACATCCTCATCCTTGTTGAAGTGGCTCCCTCCACAAGCGACATCTACCAGCTTCTGATTCTCTACGCTTAAACCCCAAAGAAATTTTGCACAAGGCTGGTCTTCGGAATATCATGATGGGGGCACTTCTCCGTCAGATCTTTGAATCTTTCCCACGCCTCATGAATAGGCTCCTGGGGCATCTGGGAGAAATTAGCAATCAAGGATCGCATTTGGTTGAGTCGTCCGAGCGGGTAATATTTATTCAGAAATGCGGACCTCAACTCTTCCCAAGTAATGACAACCTTCCCCAAGTGATTTAACCAATATAAAGCTTTGTCCATCATACTGAATGGGAAGACACATCACTACTTCTAATGGGACATTTGGGTAGTGTATTGTTCCACAAACGCGATCGAACTATTGGAGGTGTACATAAGGTTCTTCATTAATATTTCCATGGAATATTTGGAGGAGATGTAAAATAGTGAGCTTAAGCTCGAAATTCCCATGATTCGTAGGGATTTGTATCCAAGAATTTGTCTGTCCTGCCCCTGGATTATAAGCATCCTTTAATGTAAGCTTAGCCATAGGTTCTATGTTAGGGTCTTCTTCTCAATTCCCACCTCCACCATTGTTTCTATCCTCCTCTCTCATATCTTGTCTCAGCTCGAGAATCATGTCTCTCAATGTGGTATGAACATTAGCCTCCTCTGTTAACTGGGCTTGAATTGACTAAATGGAGTCTAACATGGTGCTGTTGATCTCGCTCTGTTCCAACATGGTTCCCTTTCCCTTTGGTGGCATCAAGTGTCCGGTGTCTGACTATGAAAATGTGCATGACACTCGATTAGTGCTCATAAATGATGGAGTCTCAGATGCTAATTCAAGATTAAAGCCAATCTCAAATAGTGGGTTGATGGATGTTATGAAGGGTGAAGTGGAGAAAGAGGAATATTCGGGAAGTGAATCTCCCTGAATAGAAGGTGAACGGTTCTGAGTGTAGAATGAGTTCGCAATGTCCAAACAAGAAATACTCTGGTCCGACATCTTCAAAATCAATATGCATGATGCGAGAGCAAGAAGGTCAATACAAGAGTGAAAATAAATGAAGGCGCAAATTGCGCAGAAGGATCTCTATCACTAGCAATCAAATACAATACAAACTCCCAGTTTACCAACTCAATGCAATGTGAAGACCGTGAAGATTCGGTCAATTATCTTGTCAATTTTTAGAGTTTGGTGAGAAATCAATCTATCAGAGTAGTTAAGCAATCTGTTAGGAATCCAATGCTCCCAAGAGACTGTCCTAATCTCACAATTAGTTTTTCCCAACCAGTATGGGTGTAGACCGTTTACCGGTTACCCGATCTAACCACTCTGCTAAGGAAGTCCTGGATCGATTACCGACTATCTGGTGAAGTCCTCACTGGAGAACAACTAACCACAAGACCAGTAGTCTTAAGAGAGTTTGGGCGTGGCTCTATCCTAATGTGCGGGTCGCTCTCTCGCTGCAGATAAATCAAATAAGGAGGGGGTGACTCTCCATAAAACAATGATTTTCCTTACGTTCAATTTTAGGGTCGAGTTTTCTTTAGCAGTCCCATATTTTAGGCAGTTGTCAGGTGGTTTGAATATTTTCAATGAATCACCTACCAAATGTCCAATTTCCTTTCTAATTTGTTTGAGTGTAAACAAGGAAGGAGATCAGAAATGCCAATGTGTGATTAAACACAATGACGCATGCAGGGTTTAGAGGTGCGTACTTTGTCTCCAGCACTCTACATGCAGGGTGATCCATGCTGAATTTAAATTCAAAAAAATAAACTAACCTATTTGCAAATTGATGAATCCATGATTCATTAACTTTTCTGTCGCATTTTGTCTTAAAACCCTAAACAAATACATGTAAATACTCACTAATTCTCATATTTTAACAAAACCCCATTCATTTGTAAATATTCACTTTTAACCACTAAATTCATGTAAATAAATAAAGAACCAGAAAAAGAAAGAAAAAGGAATATGGAATATATGTATATATATGTAATATTACTTACACTATAAATATAACTGAAAGATATATTTATAGCCTAACCCCCGAGACCAAGTCAGCATGGATTGGTCGACAAACCAAAAAGTAGGGGGAGATAAGGAAAGAAAACAAAATAAAAATAATCTATATCATAAAGATACACTCTTCATTATTTATAAATAAATACAAAACTTCAAAGAATTTTAATTATTTCATCTTAACTTATTCTTCACCAAATCTTGTTCCTAATTATTCATAAAAATGTAAATAAAAATATAAAAATAAGTTAAAAATATTACCCTGTAAATATGCCAAGAAAACCCGATTACAAATTGTCAAAATCTCAACTTCCGAACATCATAACTTCCTCATACGAACTCCAATTTCACTCTACTCACCTTTAAAGTTCATAAAATAATATTATCTAACTAATAAAGGTGGTTTCACTGAATTCGGAGTCCGTTTGCAAAAAGTCGGTTTTGGGACCAAAAGACAAAGGGGTTTCTGGGCTATTTATTTTATGTAACACACCTTATTTATTATTTTCTTAATTTTATAATTTCTAAATTATTTCATGATCCTCTAGTTTCACCATAAATTATTTCATAATTTTTGGAGACTATTTATTATTTTTATAAAATCAAATACCCTAAAATATAGGTATGTTTGACCTATAGAGACACTTCCTCTATTTATTAAAATATGTAAATTAATTCATAAAAATCTATAAAAATGTGTATAAGTCTTATTTAATGCCCTAATAATTAATAAAATATAAAATTAATTTTTACTTAATTATTTATTAAATTAAAAATTCAAAACCTATTTATTAATACATATTTATTAATAAAATATTTATATTTTAAATAATATTTATTATTTATTAAAAGTAATTATAATATAATTTAGAAAATAAAATTATTTACATTTCTTGTATTTATACCTAATTAAAATAATGTCATTTACTAATTTATATTTAATTTATAAGTAATTATAAGATCTGGGCCAACCAGGTGCTGACACGTGTCAGCACCTGGAGCCTTCTTCCTCAAGAAGCTCAGCCCGAGTTCTGTTCCAACTGACCACCTTCCCATATTTTTCCCGCTCGCCTCTCGAAGCTTCCAACCCATCTCGACCCTCCAACTCCTTCTCCTAACAACCACCAAGCCCGCCAGCCATTGATCTTGGCTTGGAGCCCACGAAAACCATCTATATAAGCTCCCCAAGATCGCCATTGCTAACCATCTTCTTCCACCTCCAGCTACCAAGCTCCAGGTTGTTCGACCACCCCAACTTCCTAGCCTCGTTCCCAACCACCTGAGCGGTGACAGCGCCGGAGGAGGAGCTCACGAGGAAGAGGAGTCGAAGGAGAAGGGATCCAAGGTGTCCAACCACCTTGAATCGCAGCCACGCGCCGCGTAGAGCTCCGGCGAGGTCGCCCGTCGAGCAGCTATCTCCAGGTCATATACTTGGATTCCATAGACCACTTCCTTCATTTCTTTCTCGGTAGATGTGCCACGATTAGCGTGGCTAATCACGCTTTTAGGTAGTCTAATGATCAATCTTTAACGCCACATTAAAATCCCTTTCCGAATCGATTCACATTCGTCTCAAATCGATCACCAATCTTCATCTTCTTCACGTTTTGGATATTTGGCTGGAAACGTCTGCATTTTTCACCCAATTTTGAGGCTTTAGATCTTATTTTGTTGGCCGATTCAGAACGAATCGAGCATAGAACTACCTTCATTGCAGATCCAGGTATCACGCAAGGCAATCGCATCGGATTTTGGGCCTACGTCATCGCCGTTCTTCGTTCTTGAAGATCGGACCTCCAGAGCAGCTAGCCAGCCAACCTTGCCAACCCGTCATCTTCTTCGAGCTTCAGCCACCGCACGGAGCGCCGCCTCCGCCATCTCCACCGTGGGCGAGCTCGAGGGGTGGAGGAGCCACCCCTCTGGCCCCACAAGCGAGACCAAGACGTCGGAGATCGACCGGAAGAAAGCGGAGAAGAGAGCCAGTCCGCGAAGAACTCCAACAACCTCAAGAACCGCGGGTGCACAGGCTTGCGCCACGTGGCACCACGCGGATCGTCCGATCGCGCCTGGAACGATCTAATCTTGGCCGTGAATTCTGAACCGGTGGAAGAATTGCATACTAAACCCAGCCTATTTCCAGAATTAATTCCCGCCGCTTAAGTTTTGTAAAATTACAATTAGGTCCCTCCGCAGGGACCTAAGTGTAAGAGTTGTTAGTTTTTCTTGCAGAACAGTCCTTTTTGGACCTTTTTGAAGACATTTTAATTAGAGTTTTATTACGCTTATGCCCCTGGGCTGTAGGGGCTATATCTTGTCCATTTGACCTCGGATTTCGACGATTCTTGAGGGGTAGTTACACAACAACCCCAACTACCTAGTATAAAGTTTTCGCGGCTTTTCGACAAGTTTTCAACGTGTTTTGATTTTCTCGAAAACCGCATCGTTTTGTTTCGTTTTCTTGTGTAGTTCGAGTACGCGGCTCGAACCTCGTTCACCTATATAATATTGTATCATCTATATTCTATTCATCTACTATAGAATAAATAAATCTTTTGCAAAATATCCCTTTTCGAAAATTAAATAAAAATTGAAAAGAATAAAATCAAATAAAAATTACAAAAATAAAAACCACTAAAAAAGCACTCTGACTTAGAGAAGAATTAAAATAAGATTACGAAGAAGAAAAATTAGGGAATATATTCTGCCTCCTTGAGTTCGACCCAGGAACACTTGCCTGGTAAAATATTAGTGAAACGGTTTTCCGACAGGAAACCGTAAATTTGTTTGATAGGTTTAAGAACCGAATTTGTTTCGCGGCTTTCTGCTACAACCGACACTTCTTTAAATAAAAAGTGAGAGCCGCGAAACCGCTTTTTAGGCTTATCACAAATGCAAGTGAACCGTCCTAACAATAGCTTCTATTAACAAGCAAGAACGAATTAAATTTGACTAAGTCCAATTACGCTATATTCTATAGGTACAGAAATTCTTGTTTTGGGTGTTTGAATCTAATTAATTACCTGGCTCAAGCAAATTAATTAAAGCAATCAATAGGTAGCTCACGAAATCAGTGTGAAACAAAGAAAAATAAGGTGATGAAAACAAAATCAGTGAGATCCCCCAAGTGCACCGGCACTTGGCGAAACAAACCCCGCGACAAATGGATGTTCGTTTACAAGAGTTTAAATGCTAGAAATAAATAAAAGAAAGTGTAATTTTTTGCTCGGTCTCCTTCAAATCTTCTTCTCCTCTTCTCATGCTCTCCTACAACTTTGTGATGAATCAAGCCACCTCCGCTTCCCTTGGGTGCTTTGGCTCTCCTAGTATCACCTCCTTCGCTCCATGGGCCCTCGCAAGAAAAAGAAAAGAAAGAATTTGTAAGAAACACAAGTTATATAAATATGAGCAAGAAAGTGAAATAAATACAGTGGCTATGAACAATGAAATAATTATGGAAAAATATAAACAAATATGTACAATCAAGAATAGCAGGTTAAAAGAGAAACCTAACTACCCTCGCCGTGCCTCCCCGGCAACGGCACCATTTTGTTATCATGGATTTTCTGAGGGTTTTCAAATTAGAGATATGAATGTAAGTGCGATTGTCTCCCCTTCGGAGCAGCCCACGACCTCTCAGCTGGAGCACCACAATTCTCCTCCACCTCCAGATCCGACGACCGTCTGAAGCTCCACCCACACGCAACCTCGCCGCAGCCACCTGTGGCTCCCCACTCGCCAGTCGACTGCTGTCTCCGATCGAGAGCCGCCACCTTGCCGTGTGAAGACACTACCGCCCGTGTTCCTTGAACGATGAAGACAAGTGCGGCAACAATACCCCCCTTTTGGCTTTGGATGAGGAAATGCATTGTGCCCTAAGACTTATTTTATTGGGAAAATTACGTAAAGCACTTCTGATTTTATGAAAATTATAAAGACATCCCTGTCTACATCAAGTCATGTGTTCTGCATGCTATACTTGGGTAATTTGCAATAACCTCCTTGCAAGTTTATTTTTGTTATCATTTGATGCAAAACTTTGAATATTTGCAATTCAGTCCTTCATTTCCAGACTTTAAATTGCATGTTTTTCTTGCTAGAATAAATGTTATTTGTGTTCAAAAAATTCTCAAATTAAACTATTGTTGTGTGCCTCTTTTTATTGTATGAAATTTCATTGCATTATATCATCATTTGGTATTATTAAAAAATCAAAAACATCATTTCTTTTACTGTTTGCAATTTGAAAAATCATAAAAGTTCACATATTGTAAAAATTCCAAAAAATTAGATTAGTTTACTTTTTGTGCCTTTAATTTTCCATGCAAATTTCACACATTAATTATTTTTAAAATCCAAAAAAATTCAAAATACTCAAAATCTTATAAAAATCATAAAAAATTATAGAAAAATAAAAAAATAGTGGTTTCAATTCCTGTGTGTAGATAAGTTCTTTTGGTTTATAGGAGAATTAATTTTTGAAATTTTTGATTTCATTTTATATTTTTTAATTTACAAAATAATCATGTTTGCTCACTATTTGCATTTTCCCCTATTTTTATCGATTTTGAAAATCCTAAAAAAAAATAAAAATCTCTAAAAATATTACATAAACAACAAAAATCATAACAACACAAAAAGATTTTCTTTGAACATTTTGAGCATTTTGTTATATTTGAAAATCCAAAAAAAATGCATTTCTTTTTTGAATGAATTTAGTTTGAAAATCACATTTCTGAAGATTTAAAAAATTGCAAAATAAAATCACTAAAAAATTGGAAATCAGAAAATAAAAAAATATAAATAAAAAAATAAAAAAAATAAAAATTTCACAAAAAATCATGGTAGTTAGCATTTGAGATTCCTTTATCCTTTAATTGATTTTTTTCTCGATTATTTGAATAACCCTCGAGAATTCTAGCCTCCCTGAGTTCGATCTTGTTAGCTATACATGTAAATATGTAGCATAATCTCCTACCACATTTTCTTGAAATTATTGGCTTGAGAAAAAATTTTTTATTGCAGGATATTTGGGTTGCAACGACAATCACACTTACATTCATATCTCTAATTTGAAACCCCCCAAAAAATCCATGTTAACAAAATGGTGCCGTTGCCAGACTTTTTATTTATTTATGTTTTGTAAATAGAAACTACAGAGAATATATATATTGTAAAATCTGAACAAGAAATTATTATAATCTTTTTATTTTTATTTTTTGTATATTTTTTTGTATAGGCAGTGAGTGTATTTTTTTGTAATTAATTTTTTATTCCAGCAAATAAAATATAGATAAATATGATATCTGACTCAAGCACGATGGCCCGGTCTAAAGTCAAATGCCGAAAATTTGAATGATTTTGGATCCGGTGAAACGGGAGATTGGAACCGTATCTTTGATCATCGTGCATAAGCGGAGTTGAAAGATTGCGTGAGGTAGAACGTGAAGCGATAAGATCGAGAAGATGATATGGAAGATCGGATTCGGGAGCGAGTCAAATCGTGATGATTGATTAAAAATAATTAAAAACTATGATCTAGAATTAAAAAAATGACATGGAAATTAAAAAAATGCAAAAATTAAACTACGATTAACCTAGATTAAAAACGAGAAGAAAATGGATCTCACCGTGGGAGTAGAAAATACTGTAATCGCCTCGACGAAGGGCGACTCGCTGTCACCAGACGGCTCGGAGGCTAGGCACCTCTCTGTAACAAGAAGATTCCTGGAGAATAGACTCCTCTTATTAAAGATTGATCCAGTTAAAATGAGGGAGGCAGAGCCATATTAATAGGAAAAGAATTGAGTTTGAATTTCGAATTTTAAAATTTAATGGAGATAAAGATAAGGGAAATTTGAATGGAGATAAGAAAGGAAGTTAAAATTATTTACCTAAATAATTTTTTATTTATTTTCATCCCTTTATTAAATTAAATAATAAATGTTAATTTTTATTTTTTGTGAGGGTTATTTAAGGGATTTAACTATGTACATATACTATACACATATGTTACATTATATACATAGTTTAATAAGGAAATTAGGTTATTTTATATTTTATATTTATATATATATTTTAAATAATTATTAGAAACTATTTACAATTATTCACAAATACAATATGTACAAATAAATGGTAAAATTGCACAAACACCCCACAAACCGTCTTTCAAATTGTAACTCCAAAAATTATGAAACCATGGCCATTTTAAAGATAATTTAATTTAGAATACAACGGAAGTGAGTTTGATTCAATTTGAATTCATGTGGAGCTGGAATTGGTCTTTCAATTGTCACTTTATGGCTTTTTCTAGATGTGGTTACTTTTATTCTGTACATGATTTTATTTTGCAATTATTTTTATTCTTTAGAAAACAATTTTATTTACAATTTTGTTTTGAAAGTTTTTTAATTTGAGGTCAATTTTTGTACAAGTAAAATAGTGTAAGTTTTATATAAATATACACAGAAAAATATTTACAACACATTTTTTTGGATTTTCTTATTAAGGACCCTATCTCCCCTACTTTATTCCTGATCGATCAGGTCATGCCTTGACCTTCTCTTAGGGTGTGGATCAGCCTGTATCTATTACATATATACAGTCTTTTTTTCGTTATTTTTCCTTTATTTATTTATTTATTTTAGGTTAAAATAATAATAAATGTACAATATTTATACACAAATGCAAGTTAGTAAGAATATGGAGTTAATATTATATAGATGTGTTTTATAAGGGATTTTAATCTAAAATAAATGAATAACGATGATGAAATACAGATTCATCAGTTCACCAGATTCGAGCGAGTGATAATGCTCAAGGACACTATGATGCTCCTCCTAAGGGATACACCATCGCCAAATACAATATGCTCCTTACCTTAATAGAAGCGGGTCTTACCATTGACAGAAATGGATTTGGGACAAGAATTTGTCCTTCTTGATCTTCGTCCAATATTGCGGGACTACATGAGAAACGAGGTAGTTCACAATATCAGCATACTAAGGGAGTGAATCCACAGCCAGAATTGACTCATCAAGAAAGGTGTCCATAATAGGTGTGCTGCTCAGTGGAGCCTCTTGCTGCTCGATTCTGGAGAGGTGATCTTCTACCACATTCTAGACCCCAGACTTGTCTTTGATTTCCAAATCGAACTCCTAGAGGAGAAGGATCCATCTGATCAGTCTAGGCTTGGCATCCTTCTTCTGCTGTAAGTATCAGATAATAGAGTGGTCAACGTAGATAGTGTCTTTAATCCAAGCAGATTGGATCTGAACTTCTCAAGGGCGAGTACCACACCAACAATTCTTTCTCTATCACAGTGTAATTTCTCTGAGCCTCATCTTGTGTTTTGTTGGCATAATGAATGGCATAGGGTGTATTGTCTTTCCTTTGTCCTAGAATAGCCCCAACTGCAAAGTCTGACGCATCCTTCATGATCTCAAAAGGAAGATATTAATTTTGCGGCTATAGGATGGGAGCTTGATGATCCACTAAATGCATAAGTTAATATCAATACATTGTAGCCCGAACACTTAGCTTTTCATACAGAACCGAGAAGAATCTCAGTGATGAGGTTCTCGGCTTTAATTTTTAACCTGGGAAGTCCAGGGTCGAACAAAAGGATAGGAGCCATAATACGATTATTTAGGTGGTTAAATATATAGGTTAAGCAATTTGATAAATTATCTAGGTCAACACAGAAATAATAATGTAGGAAAGCAATGCAGGAAAAAATGCATATCAAAAATGTATGCATGAATGGTGCAAAATGTGATCTAAAACATTAAAATGTATGTTAGAAGTAATGACATAATGAACGTAATGATAAATCATGAACAAATGCAAATATAGTCACTAATACACCCTAAAATGATCATTTAATCTTAAGCAATTCATCTATTTTATCAACATCCCATTGGGCGAGGAATTCAAAGCCTGGTTTCATTTTAATATGAATAAAAGCATTTATTTCTTCTCTTAATTAATTAATTAGACATTTAACATTAATTCAAAGAATAAATATTGCCAAATGAAAGATAGTGAAATGAGGATCACAATGAAATTGAAATCACATCAACCGAATATAATATGCTTAAATTATTCAAGTTTGAATCGAGGGGCATAATTATGATAAAACATGAATTAAAACATGAAAAATAGGTCCCTGAGGGACTGAAATGCAAATACTAAAAATTGACAGTGAAATTTATTGAATACCTCTTGTGTGGGGGTATTTATGCAATTAAGGATAACTGGCGGAATATTAATGCAATTCACCCAGGCTCACACACGTAATATGCATGCTGATCTATGTTCGGGTGCTCGAGCATGGCTTGGGCCACGTAGCAAGCACTTGTGCTTCGGCTGGAGGCTTAGTGTGATCAAAGCTGCATGCTCGAGAGTAGTCAACATGGTTAAATCTTGGCTGTTAGATCACGCATAAATTGGCGCGATCCAATGGCAACTGCAAGCCGTGATCTTCTTTTCTACTTGTAAGGCTGCGGAAGGGGTAGGGCTCTAGCGAGAGCCTTGTAGTTCCGTCGTGCTCCTAGATATGCTCTTAAGGTCGACGAAGGTCTTTATTTGTCTCACGAGCATGGAGTGAAATTTACGAAGACATAGGAGCAATTTGAAAATGGGGACGACGGAGATTCCATTAGAACAAAGCTCCATATCAGATCTAACCTTCAAACTCCGTCCATTAAAAGCCTCTTGAAGCTGCATGGTTAGAGAAGAACATAGCCGAAGCAAACAAGTTGTGTGCGTGTGAATGTGAGCGAGATGGAAGGCTAAGGGGATAAAGAAGAGAAAGCCCAAGTGAGGTTCGTCCTTCATGTCTGAAGGAAGATGGGTCGAAGGGGGTAGCTGCGATGGAACGAGAAGCACGGAGGAAATAAACTTCCGCGTGGATCAAGGATCCACGGAGAAGGTCGGGGACATTTCGGTTAGGAGGACAGATGCATATACATCTGGCGAAAAATTCGTGAAAAAAATAAAAAAATAAAGATCTAATCTAAACCTGAATCTCAAAGATGGGGAATGGAGTGTAGGCTTGGGTTGAAGGTCGACTCTGCCTTCAGTTCTTTGCTTCACTTGCTCATCCCTAGCACGAAGCTCAAACATGCCTTCATGTAGGCTGTAGCATGGCTTTAATGGCCATGGGTCTACCAAACCATAACTCCATAGTCGCTATTCGTATCTTCAGACTCCTTATCACGAAGTGAAGATGGTGCTAGGAGGATTCTCCTTCAAGGGTGGACAACTGCCTCTGATGGCGGCGTTGGGATTTTAAAGAGAACAAAGCTGGCAACCTCCAGGTGGTTGCTGACGGACTTCAACCGCTTTGTGGTTAGCTAAGGTCGAATGGATAAGGTGGTTTAAAGATCAAGCATGGAGGAGAGATGCTAGGGAAAGGATTTGGCGAAGGGACTTGGCGAAGATGATGATTAGCAATGGAGGGAAAAATGAAAGAAGAAGGGTGGTTCGATAGTTGACGAGGAAGAGAGGAACGACTGGATGTTGCTGATGAAGCCATCACCGTCTGATCATTTGATCATATGGCTGGAAATTAGGCATGGATCTAAGGTTTTGATCTGATTTTGAGATCAGATCAAAGGGATGAGAAAGAACACCAACTGACGGCAGAGATCGTATCCGATGGGGCTTATCAGACGATGCAGGAGGAGGCGTGTGGAAGCAAAGGAAGCGAGCCATGTGGGCGGCCCAGAAGGTGCCATGTTGCCCAATCAGGATTGAGGATTTTAAGAAAAAAATAAAATCAAATAAAAAAATTAGTTAAAGGATGAATTGGGAAAAGTGATACACATGAAAGTTGTAGATCTCGATGCTACAACTTTCATGTAGAAGTCAAAGAGATCAAAGGTCATCTATACATAGATAAAAATTAGATACTAATAAAAACTATATAAAATAATTTTCTTTTGCTTGTTTTTTGTATTTTTATTTTATCTAATGTTAATTTATTTATTCACAACTTTATTCTAATTTTTATTTGATTTTTAATAAGAAATAAATACATAAAATATTACACCATAATAGAGTTATATTAATATATGATAATTGATGTTAATTATTTACAGCACATAATTAAATAATTTATGTTAATTAGTCAATGAATCTTGTGATTAACTTAAGCAAGAGAGATAAATATAGTCAATTAAGCTGATAAATCTGAGATTTGTCACCCACTATACTTTAGCTGAGCTCATCCTCGAGCTAATTAATAAAGAATTAGTTAGAGAGTTAGTTTAATTAGTGAGATCCCTGACATGTGCAAGTGAGAAGACAAGGGTTTACTTGATCTATAACATTAGGTTTAAGGAATCCTAAAACTCTGAGTTGATCCAAGTATTAATCAAAAGGAATTTAACTCCTCTAATTTGTCATTCTCAATATATACATATAAATAAGAAGTATGACTTAGTGTAGACTGCACCATGAGAGTAAAGTCAAAACATCATCAAAAATTCCAATCTTAGAAGCACTCCTAAGGACCCAACCCTCAACCGTAAGGAATGAATCTAGCCTTGCTTCAATCCACCATCTCTTTAGCTTGTCAGACTTCAAAGGGATAGATGGATGGCCAGATTATGAGGATATAAGATTGTGTACTTATTTTCTCTTCCTCTCATTAGAACATGGTTCTCTTAAGTGCCAATACTCAACACAATTTTCATTTTGATTTTTGCCAATCAGTGTGTACATCAAGAGAAGTTGGAGTCATCTGCACTTGTTTTCCTGGGAGTACACTGGGGTATGCCTTTTTTGAGTATCTAATATACCTTCTACACCCAGACTTGTAGCATTTACGATGCAGAGCCCTTTTTGGGTGCTAGCCCGACTCCTGGTCCTAATAGCGGTGGTCTAAGTGGACACTTTGAAATGGTTGGGAGCGCTTGCCTTTGGTGGAAGCTCTTTGATATTTGACTTTGTATGATGAGAGCTTTTCTTTCATTATTTCTTTCTTTACTTTATTTTCTACTAGCTCCACTGCTTTTACCAAAAGATTGGCGCACACTGATTAAATTATTAATTATATGCCATCACACACTGGCACTTTAGGTCTCGTCTGGAACTAGATCAGTTGTTAGTGCTTGCTCCTACAGGGCTGATGCGACTTCACTTTGACTACGGTCATCTTTTTGGTCTTTTCTATTTTTCTTATTTTTGCATTTTTTGTAGGAGATGATGGTGGCTGACAACTGGTATGGCTCCTCCTTCTTCCTTACCTGAGCATGTACCTGGCACATCTTATGTAGAAGATAACGATTCACCAGATGAAGCTTTATTCTTCCCCTTGATCGTGGAAGATGGAGTCAAGATCCTACCGCTCCTGAGAGTAATAGCATTAGGCAAATCAAAATCACTATCATCCGACTCTACAAGCAAATATGTGATATCACATTCTATCTACTCTTTGCAGTTAAAGTTATAAGGGTTGTCTTTGACTTGGGCCAGAAATTGGAGTTTTAGTGGTTGTGAGGTCGTTCAACTTCTAAGTCATCTCTACTAGGCCCTTGACTAAATGGTCCAGACAGTGGAGGCTCGGGTTCATAGGAACCACCTCGGAAGGTTCAGCATGTTGCCCACCCTCTGGCTGATGGTGTGAGGCAGAGAAGGGTGCAGGTGATACTACTACTGCAACAAAGGAAGCTTATACTAATATTAGTAGGGAGAGGAGGATACTACTGGTGATATGCAGCCGTGTACTAATGGTACTACTGGTGTTGGTGGTATGACGACCGCATGTAGTGCTGAGTCTATCTCCGATTATTATGGAATTGTGGAGACTAGTGGTAGTGAGGCGATTGGGAAGACTGGAATAATCTCCCCCTCCATAATGTTGAGGGAATGGATGTAAATTAGTAGGACAACCCTTCTCAGATCTGTCGGGATGGGCCTGCTGCATGTCATTCAACCAAAATCCATTCACCTCTTGGATGAGAGGCGGTGGAGGAGAGAATGGATCATAAGAAGAATGAGATCTGGTTAGTACACCACCAACTACCGCTGTTGCGATGCCAGGTCGGGACTCTGCATGTAATACACATGGACTATTGGCTGTTGGTTACAGGGTTGAGGCTGATGCAGCGATGTTGGCTCATCTTTCTTTTTAGCAGGAGTCTCAAGCGATGGAGTCTCCGACTAGTAGGCACTAATGGTACTTACCAGCAACTCCAGTTGCTTGGTATATAATCCTATTTTTCCAGATTTTGGGTTCGTTGTTCTATCACAACGCGTTTTTCAATATCCTGTGATCACTTCTCAATGATATCAACCTTGGAGAGATGACACCTAATGATGTTGAGGTTAGAGCTCTCATCTCTCTCTGCCTCATGGGACGCTGCCGCATGGACTAGCATGTGGAGGACCTGGGCTGTCTCTAGTAAGTGCAGGGTGAAGAGAGGGCAGCCTATCCCTCGACCATTTCTTCAAAGATCTGCTAGACTACATCTTCATCCATGTTGAAGTGGTATCCTCAACAGGCAGAGTCAACTAATCTTTGAGTCTCAACATTCAGACCCCCGAAGAGATGTTGGACCAAGTTGGTCCTCGGTATGTCATGGTGAGGGCACTTCTCCTACAGATTAGTGAATTGCCCTCAGGTTTCATGAATGGACTCGTTGGTGGTTTGGGAGAAGTAATCCTGGCTCACATCTAGTTGAGACGACTGAGAGGGTAAAACTTGTGAAAGAATGAAGACTTAAGTTCCTCCCAGGTCGTCACAACCTTTCCCAAATGGTTGACTCAGTACAGGGCCTTGTCTTAGAGACTGAACGGGAATGCAGACATCTTGACTACACCTAACGGGATGTTAGGGTAGTGTGTAGTTACACAGATGCGAGAGAACTATTACAGGTAAATGTACGGTTCCTCATTGGTATTCCCGTTAGGTTGGTAGAAGAGCAAGGAACTGAGGCTTTAGCTCAAAGTGAGCATGCATCAATGAGATACGAATCCACTAGGTGATCTGGTTGTCTTTGGGATTGTTTGTCTCTTTCTAAGTAGGTTTAGGGTTCTCATTCCTTGGTTCATCTTCTTCTTGATCATCATGTGGTGGTTCTTCCTCATTTCTTCGTCCTCCTCCTCTTGGTTTGTTCCTCAGATCGTTTAGCAAGTCTTGAAATAAAGTCTGGTCTAGTTCTTGCTCAGTCAGTTGTTGTTGGATTGGTTGGATGGAAGCCAACGACTGAGCATTGACTTGATTCTGATCGGGTACAAGGTCGTGGTTTGTCTGGAGCGACGGTTGTCCTGTCCTTTTCCTTTTTGTCTGGAGGATTTATCTCAAGGTTTGAATCTGATGAAATGAACTCTAGATTGGGATCCAGGACTAGCTTCTATTTGCAATTTAAGAGGAATCCCAATCAGACCAACGGTGTAACTGACAGCTAGTTGAAGTGATTAATCTGACACCAGGGTCAATCCCAGATAGTTGTGAATGGAGTAACTAATATAGTCTGAAACCGACCTCCATTCACAACGGGTGGACATGGCACAATAGTGGTCCCAATTTATTGAGAAATAGAAAGAAAGTGGAAAGGAGATGAGGAGTCTGGAGATCGGTTCGCAAGGTCTGAATTGGGTTCTCGGAAATCACCTCTTATTATTGACAATTCTGAGTCCATGGAATCCGTGAAGGTGTCGGTGGAGTTTCGACTAGACCATCCATGGATCGACGTCATAGAGGAAAAGGAAGATTGATGCAGGAGGAAGGATACGATGGTCAACAAGGAATAAAGGGAGTGTAAAATAGTAGAAAGGATTTAAAAGAGCATGGGGTCAAAAAAGGAAACACATATGGCAGAATTTACATCAATGCGTGGGACTTGATATTTGAACCTTAATCAACATCCATACAATACATATAAGATTGAGCTCACCAATTCTACACATGTGAAGCCGTAAGGGATTGTCTATTTTTATATTTTCATTTTTAGAGTTGTTATTTCATGCATATCTTTTAACAAGTCCTTATATGCTAACCCTATAGCAATGATAGTACTGCTGGAACAATATTCTGTACTTGTCATCCTCCTTTGTAACCTATAGTCTGCACTTTTTGAGGTCCTTGTAACCCTTCCTAGATCCCTACTTAGACAAAGAATGAGAGAGAGGAATCTGATGGGAGAAACCACTACTTCGGACCCTGCTCGTAATGGAATCACCCGTGAGTGTCCAAGGCCCTACTCGAACACAAGGCGACGAGATAGACAAACCCGTGAAGGCATGGCCTACGCTCAGGACTTCAGACATGGCCGATGTTCCACACAAAGTGAGAACACCATAGTTGACCAAGTCCTACTCATCCACGTATGATAGAAGCACCAACACATCTGAAATACATGCGATACACTAGGCAATTACAAACTGGGTTTTTAGCTCTAATCCTTTTCGCTCATGGGAGAGATTTTGGTCCACTCATAAGGTAACTGAAGACAATGAGGGCTTTATGAACCCAAAACAATGAAGTCCATTACATATTTTAATTACGGTCAAAGTTTATTTAGCAGTCCCCTTGTTTTATATTTTTGGGTTTCCACTTTTTTGGATATTTTTCATGCCAACGCCTAATGATTTTATGAATTTTCATTTAAATCCTAGGTGGTCAAAATCAGAGAGAGATAGCGAAAAAATTGTGCAAATCGATTCAATGATGGATATCTCGCCATAGAATCTAATAATGCATCTAGAGTCAGAGGACCTACAATGGTTCCCATCTCTCTCCATGTGGCATGTAAATTTTTTTAAAACCTATCTACATGGCGGTGTGAAATTGACAAAATCACCCTAATTTTTAGTTGTTATTAATCGTGAAGAACCATATGTTAACTATTTAGAAATGAACTCGAGAGTCCAGTCTTGGAGACACCTCGATATGCCTACCGCAACGGGTCCTGCCAGCGTTGTATGGTGCCTCTCTCGACACATGGGTTCAAGTCCAAATAGCTAACAATTATTAATTTGACTAGATCCAAATGTAGAAGGCTAAATTCACTTGATTCTTGTTAGGGTTTGTACCTAGTTCTTACTTAGAATAGAAGTCCTAAAATCTAGAGGTTCCATGCACACAAAACAAAAAAAATGAATCAAAATATCGGGAAACAAAGTAAAATAAAAGCGATGAAAACTCAAAAAGAACCATGACGAGGCCCCTAGGTGAACAATCACACGGGCTCTGGACCTCATTACGAAGAGTACTGTCCAAGTATATGTATTGGTACAAATAATAAATAATGAATAAATGAATCACTCTCTCACAAAAAATAAAATAAAATTCTAAA
The DNA here is from genome assembly GCA_037367405.1 of Ottelia alismoides. Classification (NCBI taxonomy): domain Eukaryota; kingdom Viridiplantae; phylum Streptophyta; class Magnoliopsida; order Alismatales; family Hydrocharitaceae; genus Ottelia; species Ottelia alismoides. Next base: position 625,980 of record JAZKJV010001559.1, on the reverse strand, counting down.
CTAAAATCTATGCTAAGTGTCCTCCTGGCTATGCTTGTTGCCTCTCCTTCTGGACAAGGTAAGAAGGCCAGTATCCACCATTCTTAGCTGCCTCGACATCCTGAGAAGTCATCCTCGCGTAGCCGGCCCTCCCATAAAACATAACAATAGAGATATTAGTACAGATAATCAAATAATTTGTACAAAGGAATGAGAGCTATAATATGTACGAGTAAGAGAAAGAAAGAAAAGTGCGTACAAAATAAAATAAAAGGAAATTATTCACAAATTAGGATACACTACGTTGTTCCCTGACAACGGTGCCATCTGTTGAAGAGAGAGATCTGCAAGGGTCTGAAAATATCCTTCACTAAAAAGCAAAGATAGAGTGTAACTAAGGTGACCGCTCATGAATCCGAGTTCAAACAACAAGTACCCATAAAATAAAATGAAGTAATAAATTTTAAACATGTGTAGTACAATTTATTATACTCTATAAACAAAGATGTATAACATGTAAGCACGTAGATGTCGAACCACTGAGAGAAAACAAGGTAGCCTACTGATTATTCCAAATAAAAAATGAATTATGTAGATAAGAGTCTCTTGGTTATGTGGGCTTTTTATTTTAAATTTTTTATTTAATTATTATTTTTTGTTCGTATTTTTTGACTTTTATTTTTTTATTTAAATATCATATAAATATATATATATATATATATATATGTATATAAGGGTATATAAGATATGATATAAAGTATATTATCATAGTATATAATAAATATAAAAATCAGAAAAATAGGATGAAATATAACCCATTATATATATTGATTTTAAAAATATTTATAAGGTATTTAAAATTACAAGTAATAGTATAAAATAAATATTTATACATAAGTACATAATGTAATATAGGGTACTATAATTGTAAATATAGCTTAAAATAATTAACATTCACAAAATAAAATGTTTTTGAGTTTTTTTATAGATATTTCTAATGTTTTTGTGATTTTATGGGTATTTTTGCAAATTTTTATGTCTTTGTAAAGTCAAAAATATCCTAAAATAATGATTGATAAAATAAGTTAAATTGTTTTGGAGTTTAAAGATACTAAATATAATCAAAATTTTCCAAAACTATCTTTCCATATGTAATAATATATAAATAAAATTATCAAATAGAAGCAAATAATTTTGGAGTTTTTCAATTTGTTATACTTTTTATATGATTTCAGAGATTTTTATTTTTTTATCTTTTATTTTTCTATTTTTAGGGATTTTTGGTCTGATGCTAGAAAATACTATAATAGAAAAAATATATATTTTTTTAAAAATTTCAAAAAGGTTTTACAACTTTTAGGTATTTTCTTAGTCAGACAGGTGCAAAGAGTTCTCTTTTTTATTTTAAAGAAAAGGCAAGGTGCATAAAATGCAAAACAAAAATATAGCATGGAAGAGCATGCATCTTGGTACATTGTCCTATTTTTGCATAATTTTTGGAGCACGGATGATATTTATAGAAATTAAGCAAACATGCAAAAAAATTGAATATAGGTAGGGGCATTTTTGCAAATGTCAAAAAGTTTACATGCATTATAGAACCTTAAAACAAAAATCTAGGGGCTATAATGTAATTTAACGACGAATACTTGAATTAAAAGCACCTCATAGGGGCATACTTGCAATATACAGAAATATTTGGTCCTCTTTACATTTTATCCACAAAATTTAACACTTAAAATACAAATTTTTGGACTAAAAATAAATACAATGAATTGTAGATTAATATTTGCAAAATACCCACCTCACATGGGGGCCACATAAGGTGAGATGGCATAGACATTAATGCAAATGCACAAAAAGGTAAGGGGCTTTATGCAAAATATCCAAATTATTTACACTTCAGACCTAACTTTTAATATTAACTAAAAATATACAAAAGGTGGGGGCATGTGTAAGATTCACCCATTAACGTGCACCATCAGACGACGAAGGCCTCCTCATTTGACATGTGTCATGTCCTTCTTGCGCTATGACGATTCGAGCTGCAACGACTAGGATTAGACCCCCTCGATAGGATCCGACGATGGTGGATTGTGCTGATCTGACGACAGCTGCTTGAACTAGGACTTCGATCTTGATTGGACAACGGAGAAAGTACCTAGAAGAATGGGTAAGAATGCCTACCCTCCCTATCTTGGACCTACTATAGTGGCCACCTTCGACCACTTGCTTCTCTAGTGATAGGCTTGGAAGCTTTGTCTTATCGTCCCGCAGTTGATCGGCGCCTCAAAAATCTCTAGAGCTCAGTGGGGGAGCTCTGGAGGGACTTTATTCCTGGGACAATATTTGAACCTTGAATAAAGTCTTATATTCCCCCCATACCTGCAAGTATGTGCACCAACACGACAAAGCAAATTATACAAGATTTGGGACTTTATGTGGAATCGATGCTAGAATGAACAGGTTTGGAGGTGCTCCGATGAAGGCGATGGCGGGACCACTAGTGTCTCGACCTAAGAGGGATCAAGGTGATTTGATAGATCGAGAGAGTGGAGGAAGAGATGGGGAATGATATGAGGGTGGCATTGGGGTCAGATACTGTCGGACACACGGTGAAGTAGGGACGGAGATAGGAGCTCCAACGATCGATTTAATTGATTTTTACTCTAAACTACTGATCTGTAGACGAAATGATATGCATGAATATAAAAACTAAGTCTAAATCTATCTACGAATATAGAAAATGCGCATCTCATACATGGTTTTCACCAAGGAGAAGAGGGGTTGCAAGAGCTCCACCTTGGGTTGCTTCCTCTCCTCTATTCTCCGCTCCATCATCGTAGGGGAGCACTTGATGTCACCAGGTGTCACACATGGACGAGGTATGGGGGATTCAAGGATCAAGAAAGGACCAAAGAATCAAATAACAAGAATGGGCTTTTATTTATAGATACGGTTTAGGATTGACTTTGATCGAGGTTATTTCGTGACTCGATGGAGATCAAAGGGATCTAATGATGGTGCGTGAAGGATGATCTGATAGAAAGGGGATCGAAGAAGAGCTCGAGGCAATTTGGTAACCAGGGCGTCCTAGAAAAATCGAGGAAGTGGGACGCTGGAGGATCTAACAGAAGTCGGAGAGGAAGGTAGTACGGTTGACTTGGGTCAGCAAAATAATGAATCAACCAGAAAAATGCATGGCAAAAATGCCTTGTAAAATGAATAATTATTAGTAAATTTATTAAATTTATGTTATAAAATAAAAAATATTATTTTCTGTAGTACTTTATCCCCATTTTTTTATTTTCTATGAGAAAATTTATTATGAGTTATTATATACATGTATAGTTATAGGCATATATATGTATATATGTGTATTGTATTTTTATTTTGTATTTTATATTTTATTATTGTATATACAATATATATATAAACATATTTAGATAAACTTCAATATATTTTTATTATATTTTTCTAAATTTATTTGTACACTAGAATAAGTAGATGTATTTACTATATAGGTATAAGTATACTATATTCATCAATATATTTTATACAATTATTTGTTTTAGTTTATTTTCTATAGTTTTCAGTTATTAAAATATGTATAAATAAAATTTACAAAATTATAAAATATTAAATAATGAAAAATATAAAGAATAAATAAATAGAATATTTTATTCAGGTATATTGCACGATAGGGGTCCAATACATAACTTTTGCATCTTAACTCTAACTTAAATGAAACTACTAGCTAATAAAAAGTTATATACAACTAAAGTGATTTTGATGCATTTTGAGTTTTCATGGAGAAGATATGGGTCTGAGTAGTTTGGATTTTGGCTCCTTTTTTCAGAATGTAGAATGAAAATTGTATATTATTTCTATGTAAAATCAATTTTTTATTTTTATCTACAACATTCATGTACAAAGTTTATTATTTTGGTGTATACATAATAAAGAATAAATTAGGCTATAAAAGTGCATTATTGAAGAATAAATAAATATGATTTTTATTGTGTTTTGACCCTTATCTCCCCCTACTTTATTCCTTTTCAACCTAGTCAATTCTTGACATTATCTCATGGTTTAGGGTCATAAAATACCTTTGGCATTTTATTTATTTTTCTTTTATTTTCTTTATTCTTTTATTTTTTCTTTAAATAATATATTTTATATAAAATTTATATGAAAAATAATGAATGCTAATTGATGCAAAATAATGATATATACATTCATTTAGCGTGGTAATGATGGCCAAAATGAAAGAATAATGGTGATGAAATGGAGATTCATCACCACCTTCATCTATGCATTGGTCACCTCCGTTCATCGCACAAGAGAGACGTCACCTTCGGCCATGCCTCTCCATCTTCGTCTTTCGTCTGTCACCATGATGCCCTTAGGGATGCACCACCACACACATGTTCACCTTCCACATCATCGTGCCTAGGGCTCCGCATGCCACCCACATCAATCCGGTCGATTGTAGTGTCACCACCATCACCTCAGGATCTCCATCACATTCTTCTAATTGCATCATCTCCTGTCGAGCTTCGCATCATCGGCGAGCATCCCAGCTCAACGCCAACAGGTCCGTCCATCAGAACACGCCACTCCCTCTCCACGGTTGCCCACTCCACCGATATCTACTCAGTCATGCCAGTCCATCATCGGAGCCCTACTTTTGACTTGGACATCCCACCTTGTCAGCCCGCCTCACTGACCAACAACCGGAGACCTGCGAGCGCCTCCAGCCTTCGCCACTGCTTGGAGCAGTGCCCCACCTCAACCCACGTGCTCTGTGCCCTCAGCTGACTGCCCAAGCACCCTTTCACATGAGCAGCATGTGGGAGGCTAGGACAAATTGCATGTCCACCCCCACGCTTCCAGCAAATAATGTAAAGGGCCATGCCTTCTGGTGATGTCAACATCATGTGCTGCGTACGTGCCCGCTAGGTAATTTGCACGAAGACCCCTCTAGTCTTGGTAAATATCTTTCAGTTCTTGTAAGCATTTTTATTCATTTTCTTCTCCATGTATTTCATTTAGACCATTGTCTTCGCATCTCATTTTTAACTGTCATTTGTTGTCATTTTCTCATTTTAAAATTACATGCTGTAGCTCAATTAATTCTTGATCTTGTGATTAATTATTTGCAATTTTTTAGCTATGATAGATTTATAACATTTTATTTGGTGTTAAATTGCAAACTTTACACATCCGAGCTTCTATAATTCATATAAATTTATTTGTAACTCCAAAAATTTGTCAAAAATCAATGTTAGTAGAATTAATTTTTCTCTTTCACGTGCCCAAAAATCATTTCGTTTGCATGCATATCAAGGTTAGAATAAATTAGGGGTAATTTTGGTTATTAATTTTGAACAGGTTTTAGACCCTATATTTTTAGGAGCTATTAATTTTCCTAGATACGTTTTTATTAGACTCCTCTAGGATAATTTTAATTCTAAGAAAGAATTACGTTTGTTATTTATTAAAATTAATTTACTAAAAATTACCCTACCTGCATTTTAATTTCTAATAAATTCATTGTGCATCCGAAAATGCCAAAAATCCTAATAGCTTAATTTTGTTTATTTTCACATTTTAGACAAGTTTTAGGAATTTTGGACTTCATTTGATAGAGAATTGTATTTTAGTCCCTCAACTTCGCTAAAATTTCATTATCATCATTAATTTCGTAAAAATAAAAAATACTTCTCTGATGTATAACATCTAGATCACCTAAAACCTCAATTGAGGATATAATAGCCTCCGTGAGTTCGACCTTAGGCTTTCCCAAGTAAAAAAAAATCTGAGCACTCGCTTTAATTGAATATTAATTTATGTGGTCTCTTTGATTAATCTGAATTGCTTGGCTACAACGAACATCAAATGCTAATTAATGCAAATAACGAAGGGAATTTTTGGCTTCGTGGGATGGCATCGTTACCGAGGAGGCACGCTTAGGTTGACTTTTAGAAATTAGGTTTTTCATCCCCGAGTAGTTTCACCCTCGAATTTTTCTTGTAATTATTACTCTATTTATTTTCATGCATTTTGTTTCTTATTTACTTATTTATTTTGTGTATCTCTCTCTAACCATCATCTTGTTTTTTGTGAGGGACCTGATGAATCTGCATTTCAACATCTTTATCCATTTATTTTAGATTAAAATCTTTATAAAACACATGTATATAATACAAAATCCACATTCCTACCAACCTGCATCTGTGTGTAAATATTGTACATTTAATATTTTAACCTAATATAAATAAAGAAAGAAAAAAAGGAAAAATTAAGAAAATTAAAGACTATATATATGCAATAGATACAAGCTGACCTGGACCCTGAGAGAAGGTCAAGACTTGACCTGATTGACAAGGAATAAAGTAGGGGGAGACAGGGTCTTTAATCAGAAAATTCAAAAAAATATATTTATAAATACTTTTCATTCTTTTGATTTTATTATGTGTATATTTGTATTAAACTTACATCTTAGAAAAGTTGTAAATAAAAATGTTTACTAAATAATAAAAAAATTTGCAAAATAAAATTATGTATGGAATAAAATTAACCACACTCGGAAAAAGCCATAAAGCGATAATTGAAAGACCAATTTGGGCTCCATATAAATTGAAATTGAATCAAACTCACTTCCATCGTATTCTAAATTAAATTATCTTTAAAATGGCAGTAGTTTAATAGTTTTTGGAGTTGCAATTTGAAAGACATTTTTTTGGGGTGGTTTTTGAAATTTTAACATTTATTTATTTTATATATTTATCCATATTTATTTTTATACACATTGTATTTGTATGTAATTGTAAATATTTTTAATAATTACATAAATAAAAATTAAAATAAATTTAAAACATGAAATAAACTAATTTTCTTATTTAACTCTGTATATAATGTACCATATGTATATAGTATATATATAATTGATTTTCTTAAATAACCACTAAAAAAAATAAATAATTAACATTTATTATTTAATTTAATAAAGTAACGAAAATGCTTTATTTAATTAGTTAATTATGTAAATAATATACCGTATGCATATAATTTAATAAAATTCCTTAATGAACCCACCATTAAGGTTGCTAATTAAGTTGGTAATTATTATTTTAATTAATTTAGATTCTGAAATTTTTTTTCATTTTATTTATTTATTTTATTAATTCCACCATTAACCTCATTCCTTCTTTGTTTCTCTATTCAAAATTTGAAATTCAAATTCATTTCTTTTTCTATTTAATTGGCTCCTCTTCCCTCATTCTAACTTGATCAATCTTTTGGTGAGAGTAGCCAATTCTCTAAGAAACATCTCGTCGTAGAGAGGTGCCCAACTTCCGAGTCGTTCGATGATAACGAGTCGGTCCTCGTCGAGACCATCACGACATTATCCTCTCCCATTCGATGTGACCCATTTTTTTTCTCATTTTTAATATTGGTTAATTGTATTTTAAATTTTCATTTTTTATTTTGTTATAATTTTTTTGAATTTTAGATCGTAGTTCTTAAATGTAGTTAATTGTCCTAATTCATCATCACGATTTGATCCGCTCCCGAATCCAATCTTCCATCTCATATAATTGATCTCTACACGTTCACATTCTGCCTCACACAGTTTATCACCTCCGGCCATGTACGATGGTCGGAAACACGATTCCCTTCAATAACAACTGTCGGAACCTCCTTGCCCACTAATTCTCTGTTTGTTTATTTGTAGACCAAGCCGTCGTGCTCGAGTCGTGTGTTTCTACTTATTTGAAGGTACAAGAGTTTCACAAAAATATAGTTTCTTTTCAACAAAAAAATATAATAAAATAAAAAAAACATTTGGGCCGCCTGTACTAGTCGCCCTTGCGGCATCGTCCATCATCGCAGCCACATGCGGCTGATCATCATCGCGTCACCGTCTGGAGTAGTCTCTACTCCACCTCTTATGTCTGCCCGCATCGTCGACTGATCACCAGCTGTTGCCGCTCATCACAGAGAGGAGCACCTCCCTGTGCCCGCTAACCACCTCCACCTGGAGTCCCCTCTGCACGCAGCCGTCCTCCGCCGACGCCATCCATCTTCATCACTGCTCTTCACGACGGAAGAGACCGCTGCCATCCTTCATCGACCGCCACCAGCGAGCCTCCACCGCAGTCACCTCTGGTTCGCCATCATCGCACCACCACCTCTACAAGCACTCTGCCTGGAGCTCGATGCGTCCCATCGTGAGAGTCGACCGCAACTGCCTTTGCCATCTCTGCCCGAACGCTGCCCGTCGACATCCCACTTGAAGGGACGGTCCCCCTATTACTTAAAGAGGAAGAAACGAGGAACGAAGAAACCCTAGCGAGAACCCTAGGGGAATAAAAAATGGAAAAATTACATCCACACCCCTATAAGTTCTAACATTTGTAAAGAAACCCCTGCCTTTAGAGTCTAGCACAAACACACGCCCATCCTAAGTAATTTGCAATTTCTTCCAGCTGTTTATTACCTGTTATCATTTAATGCAAAAACTTTGGACATTCGCATTTCAGTACTGTATTTCTAGACTTTAAAATTGCATGATTTTTTCATTGAAATTAATAACATTTGTGAAAAATAAATTCTGCAAAAATTTTGTTATATTCTTGCTGTTGTTTATTCATAGTATAATTTTCTCATTGAATTTTATAATCACTTGTTATTATTAAAAAAAATAAAAAACATTGCACTTTTCCCTGTTTGAAATTTGAAAAAATCATAAAAATTCAAATATCGGATAAAAAATTCTAAAAAAATAAATTATCTTCCTTTTTGTGTAGTCAATGTCTTATCTAATTTTCATGTATTAAATATTTTTAAAACTAAAAAATACAAAATATCAAAAATTTTAAAAAAAACACAGAAAATTGTAGAAAAATACAAAAATAGTGATTTCACTTCATGTTTGTAGATACATCTTTCACAGTTTTTAGAAAAAATAATTTCCACAATTTTTGATTTTGTTCGCTATTTTTAAATTGCAAATTTGTCCTATATATTCACTATTTGAGTTATTCCCTATTTTTAGTCATTTTAAAATACTAAAAAAATCTAGAAATCTCTGAAAAAACACAAAAATAGTAAAAAATCGTCAAAACACAAAATATTTTATTTAGGCATTTTTGATCATTTTCGTCATATTTGAAAAATCCAAAGAAAACACATTTCTTTTGTGTATAAATTTGTTTTGAAAATTATATTTTGGAAAACTAAAAATTTGCAAAACTAAAAATCATTAAAATTTTGAAAATATGAAAATAAAAAATTAAATATAAAAAAACTATAAAAAATAAAAGGAAAAATCTCATAAAAAATCAAGATAGCTTGCATTTCAGATTCCTTCTTTCTTTTAATTGATTTTTTTCAATTATTTGAATAACCCTCGGTCATTTTAGCCTCCCTGAGTTTGATCCTGTTGCTATATAGGTAAAATAAATAGCAAATTCTCTCTCTACATTTTTGTACATAAATTAGTTTGAGAATAAATAAATTTTTTGTTGAGGGATTCTTTGGGTTGTAACTACATTCGCACACATTTTTTTATCAAAATAAAAACCCTTTAAAATACTCTATCAAAATGGCACCGTTGCTTGGGTGGCACAACTAGTGTAGTTTGACTTTTCATTTGACCTGCTATTCTTGGTTGTACATTTTTGTTCATATTTTGTACATTATTTAATTGTTCATATTCATTGAATTTAATTCATTTTTCTTTCTCATATTTTGATATTTATATTTCTTGCGTATTTTCTATTTCCTCTTTCTTGCGAGGGCTTGACGAGCTAGAGCGGCTTTCTTAGGAGCTTCAGTGCACTCTAGTGAAGTAGAGGTGGCTTGATAATTCTCGAAGCTGCAGAGAGTGCAGGAGGAGGAGAAAAATTAAGAAGACAATCATTTGGAGCAAACATAGTTTTTTTATTTATTTTAGCATTTTATTCATTCAAAATTGTTGTAAAAAAACACTATATTCTTTATTCGGGGTTTGTTTCGCCAAGTGCCGAAGCACTTGGGAGACCTCACCAGTGTTATCTCGTTGTTTTTATCGCTTTTATTTTTATTTGTTCCTTGCGGATTTCTGCTTTCTGATATTATTTTATTTTGTTTTCTATGAGTGAAGTCCCTAGCTTTAGGTTTTATTTGATTGAGCCAGGTAGTTATTAGGTCAAAAGCCCTAAAAGAATATATGTTCCTATAGATCATTTGGACTTAGGCAAATAACTTGGTTCTTCTCGAATAGAAGTTACTGCTTAGGACGGTTCTCGCTTACATTTGCGTATAGCTTAGTTTTATTTTTATACACGGATCATATTGCATGTAGAGAGATGGAGTCAGGAACGCATCTCTATGTCTAGCATTTGCATTTCATATTTTCTCGTGAATCAATTTTTCTCATTTTCCTCCCTATGTTTTGTGGATATAGGAATAAAGGAAATCAGAAAATTCGTTAGACGTATTTTTCAAAAATATAAAAAAAATTGAAAATTGAAAAATGAAAACTTGGGACTGCTAATTTCACTTGGACTATTAAAATTAAATGTAATTGATTCACATCATTGTTTTGGGAGAGACCACCTCATTTATTCGTATTTACTTGCTCACATACACACTAAGGTCAGTGTCCCAATCCCATTAGCCAACCTAAGTGTTTGTACAACTTTTGTTTAATCACCTAACTCTAAAATTTGATAAGATAATTAACCGAACCTTCACAGTCTTCACATCACGTTGAGTAGGTGAATCGGGTGTTTACATTGTGTTTATATGTGCTTGGTGTTGAGTTGGTTACGTTCATTGTCTCAAGATCATTCACAATCACTTATAAAAAAAATAAAATATCAAAAATCATCATCACTCATGTTTTCCCTCCCTCCCACCCTTCACCCCGAGGGCCAAAAAGTGTTCAACATTTCTCAATAACAGAACCCTACACACAGGCAAGTCAATGATCTCTTTGATCTCGACCTAGATATCTTTGAGCCTTATGATCCGTTAGACGGTTTTTCTATGACTTCGAGAGAGAACCCTCTATTTGAGTATAATCATTCGTTCTCTTCCTCGAATCCTCCTAATTTCTCACATCTCCCCGAGGGTTATCTACGGGCGGTGTTTTCTCTGTACTCGGTTTCACTCCCTGGTTGTGTGTCCGATCTGTCGGATCACGAGACCGAGTCTTCTAATTTTTCTTCTGAGTCTGAGTTGTCTCTCCTCAACAACCCTCGTAAGGATATTCAATCTTTGAGATATTTGATGATTTACCCGAATTCTTTACATTATATGGATCAGCTATCTGCTTTCTTATCGAGTCTCCTGATCTTGATAATCCATATCATTTCAAGATGGTGATTAACATGGAGGATTCCATGACTGGTCCTTCTTCTCCACGTTCCATTTTTTTGGCTCCACATATTCACTTTATTCTGACCTTGAGCCGAAGATCTCCTTTGTGCTACCAACACCTGATTTCATTTTCTATCCTATTTACCCGGTAGCAGATGCCCTCCTGATTTCCTATCTGGTCGTCATCGTTTTCATTGTTGACCACATTGTTGTTCTCACACCGAGACAACAACGAAAGTATGGTATCCACATTACAGATGTCATCCTCAACCTTGATACATCGTTGTCCTAGCCTTTGCGCCCAGCTAGGGGTGTAAACTCTAGCGCTTCTTGAGAGGCACCTCAACAATATCTACCCTGTATATATATGTTTCATCTTGGTTTTCTCCTTCCTTCTTCCATTTATCATTCACCTCTTTTATGTGTATCTGTGTGCTATACTTAGGATGTACATTATCCTAAGTATAAGGGAGGTGAATGATTTTAGTTGTTCATATTCATCCTGTTCATCACTCCTGTTGTTGCCTATATTAGAGATACTCTACCCTAAGTATAGGGGGAGTGATGTTCTTCATATCGCCTCTTTTGTGTTTTTATTTTTATGATCTCTCCTTTGTACCTCAACTTGTTGATATTCTATACTTAGGGTTATTCTACCCTAAGTATAGGGGCAAGACAAGCCGTTGAGTCTGTTAATTCTGCTCCTCGGGTTTTCCCTTTTGTACAGTCTTCTATACTTAGGATGAATTAATCTTAAGTATGGGGGGATCACCGACTTCTATTCATTCTTTGAGTCATTATTATATGATGTTCTTTTCACTTTTCTACACATAGCATGAGTTATGTCTTCCTTTGCAACTCTTTCATCACCATGAGGACATAGTTCGAGCTAAGTATAGGGGGTGTCGTATATATTGTATATATACTTTAGACATAACTCATACTTTTAAAAATATGATTATTTTTGGATATGTATATAAATGCGTAAAACCCACGTGCGTATATGGACTTTGGTTACCTTCCATCTCATTAAAAAATAAAAAAAAACATAAAAAACAATAAAATAAAATAACAAAAACAAAGTAAAAACAAAAACATTTCCTCTTAAAAAAATTTGTATAATTCTTATATATACTTGTATATATTTTGCTAACCCTTTTTTCTCTAAAAAATTGCATTGTATATATTTCTTGCATGTGCATTTTTTAGGACAACATTGACATTTAAACTAAGTCTCGAATAAAATTGAAGAATGGAGCTTAGTTGGACCTTAATCCACTAAATTTCAGAGGAACTTTACAAAAAATGGAGTTAAGATTTTTTAGGTCCTAGTGACATAATTCTTTGAGTTTATAAGACTATGTTCACATGTCGTCTTGATTAGTCTAAGTAGAATATTTAACAACACACGCATGATTCTTCTAGATCATGGCTTATATTGGACAAGCACTCTACACGTAGCTCTTCAAGGAGGAGGTAGTGAGGAGGCAGAATCTTTTTGCTTGGGGTAGCACATAGTTATGTAACAACTAGTGGTAATATTCATCTTCCACTAAGGAGGGTAGTGCATCTCAACCAGATCTAGTAGCATTGAGGTCTAAAGACAAGATGCTGTAGGGTTGCAATAATGCTTCAAAAGAGGGATAGTCTACTAGCTCAAGAGGAAAAACTCCTTATGTACTTGCTACACCTTGTATATATTTTCAAAAAAAAAGAGAAAAAAAGGAAAAATACAGAATCTCCAAAAGTGGACAGGCTTGATTGAAAATTTAAATGCTTGTCGGAGTGTATATACAAGCATAAAGAAATTAATAAGAGCTTCAAAATCAAATTTTTGTAAGCTTGCAGCTCGGTGACTTGACTACACTGGTCATGCATCCAAGAATAGGTAGCTACACTGGTTACCATCCATTCTTTTCTCCATCTTCTCTTCTTGAGATGGTTGTAGTTGAACTTAGAAGGGAATATTCCCGCTCCTCGAGGAAAGAGTTGCTAGATCGGGGAACTAGAGTTACCTTGTAGAGAGAGGCTCTTTCTTTGCTACTTTTGAGATGGAGAGCTATATTTCACTTACACCGTACAAGTAAAGATTCATAGTCATAAGAATTTGTGTATGTAGACTTGTTCTGACCTGATTGTTGAGGAGACCTAAATTGGATTTTTGTGGAACAAAGATGCTGTTAGGTTTTATATCCATTTCCCATTAAGGTTTAGCCACATTAATAATCCAAAGGTCTGAAGAGGTCCATACTACAACTTTATGAAGATAAGTTTAATACTAATTTCTTTATTTTTCCTTTCTTTTTATTTTGTTCACTTATTCTTTCAAATAAGTGTTTGCTAAGGGACTAGCAAAGGTAAAGCATAGGGGGATGATAAATCTGCATTTCATCATCTTTATTCATTTATTTTAGCATAAAATCCCTTATAAAACACATGTATATAATACTAAATCCATATTCTTACTAATCTGCATCTGTGTGTAAATATTGTACATTTGTTTATTTTTTAACCAAAAATAAATAAAATAAATAAATAAAGGAAAAATAAAGAAAATAAAATATTGTATCTATGCAATAGATGTAGGCTGACCTGAACCCCGAGGGAAGGTCACGACATGACGTGATCGAGCAGGAATAATGTAGGGGAAGATAGGGTCTTTAATCATAAAATTCAAAAAAATTGTAAATACTTTTCAATCTTTATAACTTATTCTGTGTATATTTGTATAAAACTTACACTATTTTATTTGTCCATAAATTGACCTCAAATTAAATAAATTTCTTAACAATAGTTGTTAATAAAAATGTTTACTAAATAGTAAAAATATTTGCAAAATAAAATCAAGTACAGAAAAAAAGTAATCACACTCGAAAAAGGTCATAAAGCGATAATTGAAAGACTAATTCTGGTTCCATTGTGAAAACCCCGAAAACCAAACAGGGAATAAAATGCAAAATCCAGCTGGATCTGGGATTAATTGTAAATCTACTTTTATTCCAATGTCCAAAAAATTTATTTGAGTAGTCCATTGCATAGAGCTCGTCGATAGCTTTCCAACGAATCCAAGAACGTAAAAATCCGACTTCGGCGAGCCCGAGTTATGACCATTTTAGCGAGGAGGGATACAAGTCACATTCGGATCAACCCTCCCCCTTTGTGAACCTCACCCAAAAACGCCCAACCCATTCTTCATTCGACCTCCAGCCCTTCCCTCCTCAATTCCTCCTCCCTCCCCTTCACCAAGGGTCGCTGGAGCACCTTGGATCGACGACCTGAAGCCGTACTCGTGTAGAGAAGGTACGGTCTCTTCTTCCGCTTGCTGTGGTGTCCACACGAATTTCGATCATCACCCTCCTCACTATAAGCTTAATACATGTTCTTATGGTGTGATTTTTGTTGATAATATCTCCTCTTTCGACATAACTAACATCTTATCATCGTCACCCCATTTCCCTACATGAAATGCTTCAGACTTTAGAGTGTGGGTTAAGTTTCACTTTGGTGGTTGTTCTTACTTGAGAAATAGGTGCCCCATGTTGGACTCTCCTGGTTTGGATTGACTACAACTTCCAAGATCCAACTTCACATTAGACTCTATGTTTGCTTTATGCATCAGAGTGTAATTGCAGTAGTCTGTTGTAGTGAGTTTTTTTTAAATTCATGGTAAAGGAGATGCTAAAATATGCAAATGACTCCCATAGGTTCGTTGATGACATCTTGTACAGGGGAGGGTTGGATTTCCATTTTACAGTACAACCACGAACTTGGTTTGAGCTGAAAAGTTCTTGAATTTGTGGGAGCATTCTAACATTACTGTGATCTTATTTAGGAATTGCCTTCTGCCGTAGATGCTGTAGAGATTTAGTTGAAGCAGATTTTGCTTAATGTTGGTAGTATCACATCATATAAAATAATATTTTAGGCTGATGATCATCATGCTATCGTATCCCTATGCAGTTGGTATTTTTGTTTACACATTCAGATGGTACATGGGTGGGGATAATAATATTCTCATTTCTTGAGAAAAAAGCCAACTTATTGCTGAACTATATGTTGCAGAGCCGTTCAACTTAGACTTAAGTTGTAGCAGTTTACTTTGGATAAATGAGACTTACAAAGACATGTCTTCTGATTCAGAGAAGTATATAAGAATACCTTTAAGATTTGCGGAGAGTAGTGTAACTATGTAAATGGAAATAAAGGAAAAAGATCACATGGCTCATGGTTTGGTTGACTGTGTTGCAAGAAATCCCATATGGGGAAGGGGTGTTCTTGAAGGAGAGGAGCAGATACTGTTACCAGGACATTCAATTGCATGTACAACACTTTGTTCGACTCTTATGGAATGTAAAAAAAATACATGAATCCTTAACATGAAAATAGATAGAATTATATGGTAATTCATACTTGGGTATAAAGTTGTTATAGTTTGGATTAATTAATGTGTGCTGATTGTGGCTGGGATTTGATCAATGTTCGTTTATAATTGTATGTACCAAACATCACCCGTTCTCAGTTTTGTGAGCATTTCGCTAAGCTTTCAACAATTATAGATCCAATACCAATATTGGAGACAATCATGAATGGCTTACTTCTGGCCTTATTTTTCGAATGCATGTGGGTAGTGGAGTAGGCGCTTCAAGGGATTGGGCATGCACCCTTGGGGCCCCGGGTAGAAGCCTAGATGACCGTGATCCCAACTGCTACTGTAGCTGCGATGGTTGGGTGACATGTTGCTTGGCACACCGAGTTGCTAATCTGACGGTGTCGGCCTTGGCACTTACGTGCTTTAGCCCGGTGCTTGAGCGCGGGCCAAGTAGTCATGGTTGGTCAGCTAGTGTTTCGCTTGTTCACTTAGAGTTAACACTCGTGTACAGGCCAATGTAGGCCACATTGGTCAGTATTCCGAGTGGGAGCCCTAAGAGGGGAATTCCGGGAAATGTGGTAAATGACGTTGGGAATGGGACATCAGTCTCCTATGCATAAGGAGGATTGGATAAGTCGCGATGATTCGCAGGTTGGAATCTTAATTGTGAATCAGAAGTACAATCGTAAAGTGGGACTAAGTGGGCGTGTTGGGAACTTAGTTAGGATGCATTGTACCCCATCGCATGTCTACGGAGGCACCCCAACCCTCAGGTGTTTTCTTTTACCTTAGAGTCATAGTGTGATGTCTCATCCATACTAAGATCAGAGACTATCCACGAAGCTTGGTTACTCATATCCATATCCAGGTTAAATAATAATAATAAAGATGTAATCGTGAGACCAGTTAAACAGTTGTTCTTTTGCACACATTTAAATTTATCCTGCTTGTTGCTATATAGTTTTGTTTAATTCGTATTGGGAAACTTTGCTCATAACATACCTATATGTGGATCCGCAAGTCCTCAGCTTTGAGCAGCTTAGAGTCACCTTTTTTTGCAGCTTCACGACTCCTTTTTGTGGCACAATTGTTGGTAGTTCTTTTACTGTTTCCTATACTTAGTTTATTTTTGAGAGACATGACATGTAAAATGTATAATGTATATGTAGACATCTTTTATTATGCATACATGTATACATTTGTGGACATGGATGGATAATGGAAATGTATGAGATGTGAACAGGTTGAATGAGAAGCAAAAGTTTAAATTCCAATGTGTTGTATCATTTCTCCTGCTTATGTGTATGTTTAGTATTCGAATGTGGAATGTGTGTGCGTGGATTTGGTTTGCTGAGTACCCGGATCCAAGGGCGTCACATCTTGGTATCAAAGCAGTGGTACTCCATTCCATCTCACACATGTCACTCCTTATTGGTGTTCGAATAATGGATAGTGTGAGGGTCGTCTGACCTAACACGAGTCAACATGAGAACAACATGATTGCATCAATGTCCAAATGTCTCTCATAATGTCTCTCTTAAGAAAAAATAAGTATTAATGCCTTGGTTCTTTTTGCAGAACCATGTCACCTCGTGTGGATCCAGATATGGCGCAACAGTTAGCTCTCCTTGTATATGCGGTTCAGGGGATCCAGCAGCGCCAAGAGGCGATGGAGCAGCAGCTCCAACGACAGGTTGACCCCTCCTACCGTCCCTCTCACGACGGGGAGGAGAGTGTCAACTTGTCATTTTCCTTGGAGCCTGAGCAGCCAGAGGATGCAGATGCTTTGCAGAAGCATCAGAGTACTTACGTTGCATATCAGCGGGCGACGGTACCACATTTCCTTGGTACCACCACCCTTGACGATGCTGAGCTATGGATGTCACATGTTGCCAAAGTTTTGAGAATGATACGTGCACCCGAGGACACATGGGTGTCATTTGCAGAGTATTCACTGGCTGGATATGCAGAGCGGTGGTGGAATGCTACAAAGGAGCACTTGACATGACCCATCACGTGGGAGACCTTCTTTGATGAATTCTATGCAGAGTTCTACCCATACCATTGGGTGGAAGATCAGAGGAGGTAGTTTGCTGAGTTGAGATAGGGGTCGATGACAGCCCAAGATTGCCTAATTTTATACACAGAGCTCTCTCGCCATTCCCCCGCTACGACAACCTACCTCCAGGAGAACTTGCAGAAGTTCATCCGGGGAATACGCGAGGAGGTACATGAGCGGCTATCTACCTTGGACATCACCTCCATTAAGGAGGCCATGGAGAAAGCGACAAAGTGGGAGGCGATACAACACTGCTTACATGGAGGCCAGCCACAGTTACCTCCACCTCAGCCTAGCAGGGTTGTGCGACGAGACTTCCGTAGAGACCACCACCACCACCCGATAGCGACAACATCACCTATTAGTCGGTTCACACCTACCTTGGGACAGGCCTTGGAAAGACACAGTTCAGCTTCTTCTCGCCCCCTACACAGGCAATAAGTCATAGTCCTGGTGCTGGCAGTTCTGCTTCTGGTGGGAGCTTATCACAGGCAGACAGTCGTACTTGTTACCTTTGTAGACAGCCGGGCCACTTCAAGGTCCAATGCCCTTTACATACCAATATCTCAGACGTGCAGCAGCAACAGAGTGGAAGACCAACTGGATCTTCCAGCCAGTTTCAGAGATCAGGATCTCACTGAGCTGGTCGTGACTTCCAATGAGCACCACAACAGACAATCAGTTCTACGGGATCTAGCATCCCGCCATGAGGGCGGCTGAATGCAGTGACACAAGAGCAGGTTCATGCTTCTGGATCGGTCGTCAGAGGTATGATTTCAGCCCATGGGATTTCTTTACATGCATTATTTGATTCAGGGGCCACACATTCCTTCCTTACACATCGTATGGTGCCCACATTGGGCAAGTCAGTGATTGAGGTTGCTTCCCCATACTACATCAAGGGCCCATGGGGCCAATTGTTCATTATCCTCCATGCAGTGGAGGATGTGGATGTGTAGATAGGTGGGCATGAGATGCCCACATTCTTGCTATTGATACAGTTAGATGATTTTGACATCATCCTGGGTTTGGACTGGTTAGAGAGGCACCATGCGTTCCTGGACTGTTTTAGGAAGACAGTGTCTTCCACTTACCTGGATTGCCACCGTTTCAGTTCGATGGACGCACATCGGATGGAGAGATTGAGTGTATCTCCGCCTTGAGGGCACATCAGTTTCTTACCGAGGGTTGCGTAGGCTACCTTGCCTATGTGGTAGACTCAACGACACAGAATCAGATGATAGAGGATGCCAGAGTTGTGCGTGAGTTCCCTGATGTATTTCCAGAAGAACTTCCTGGATTACCTCTAGTAGGGAAGATATAGTTTGAGATCATGCTATTGCCAGATACACAGCCGATTTCTATCCCTCCATACAGGTTGGCACCAGCTGAGCTCAAGGAGCTCAAGGTACAGTTGCAGGAGCTGTTGGAGAAGGGATTCATCTGCCCCAGTACATTACCATGGGGAGCTCCAGTCCTCTTCTTGAAGAAGAGGGATGGATCCCTAAGGCTATGCTAGACTACATGCAGTTGAACAAGAGATTGGTCAAGAACCATTACCCACTTCCCAGGATAGATGATCTATTTGACCAATTGCAAGGAGCAACAATGTTCTCTAAGATTGACCTGCGATCGGGATATCATCAGTTGAGGATCAAGGAAGCCGATGTAATGAAGTCTGCATCCGCACTAGATATGACCACTATGAGTTCTTGGTGATGCTGTTCGGACTTACGAATGCACCCGCCACGTTCATGGATTTGATGAACCGGGTGTTCCGTCCGCATTTGTACAGATTTGTGATCGTGTTCAATGATGATGTTCTAGTCTACTCTCGTGATGAATATAAGCAAGAGTCTCATCTTCGCACCGTACTAGAGACGCTCCGAGAGCACCAGTTGTATGCTAAATACAACAAGTGCGAGTTTTGGCTTTCTGAGGTGGCTTTTCTTGGCCACGTCTGGAGAGGGGGTGTTAGTTAACCCCACCAAGATAGAGGCAGTGGTGTCTTGGGAGCGGTCCAAGACGGTTACTGAGATTCGCAACTTCCTTGGCTTCGTCGGGTACTATAGGAGGTTTGTTAGAGGATTCTCTCAGTTGGCTCTACCCCTCACCCGGTTGACGTAGAAGGATGTCCCATTTGTTTGGAGCGACAACTACGAGTTGAGCTTCCGAATGCTCAAGGAGCGATTGACTTTTGCACCCATCCTCACCCTTCCTTCTAGTACCTTGGACTTCACCGTGTACACAGATGCTTCCAAGGAGAACTTGGGTGCAGTGCTGATGCAACGTGGACAGGTTGTGGCGTACGTATCATGACAACTGAAGAACCATGAACGCAACTACCCCCACCCATGACTTAGAATTGGCGGCCGTAGTCTTTGCATTAAAGATATGGCATCACTATTTGTATGGGGTGACATTTGAGATATTTACAGACCCCAAGAGCCTCAAGTATATTTTTGACCAGAAGGAGCTGAATATGAGGCAAATGCGATGGATGGAACTGCTAAAAGATTATGATTGTACCATCTCCTACCATCTTGGTGAGGGGAATGTGGTAGCAGACGCTTCGAGTAGGCGACCTTACACTGAGGGTTCAACAGTCTGGTTGCAGACTTGGGATGCGCTCATTACACTTAGTGAGTGACATCCATTTGTGGGCACATCTGATGCCGTGAAAGTGCCAGCCAAGTATAGCAGCTTGTGGGACATGATCATCCAAGGGCAACAGACAGATCAGACGATCCAAGACTTATACCACAAATGCTTGAAGGATGAATTCGATGGATTTCGAGTCCGTGAATCCATCGTATGGAAGGGGGACCGTGTGTGTGTCCCAGATGACAAGGAGCTGAGGAGAGAGATCCTGGATGAAGCACATAGCTCGAAACTTTCCATACATCCAGGTGGCACCAAGATGTACAGGGACCTCCGCCAACACTTTTGGTGGGAAGGCATGAAAAAGGATAGAGCCGAACATGTTAACAGATGCCTTACTTGTTAGATGGTGAAGGCAGAACACCAAATGCCTCCTGGTTTACTACAGCCTCTTCCCATCCCGATGTGGAAATGGGAGAGCATCTCCATGGATTTTTTCATATCATTGCCGCGCACCCCTCAAGGGTTTGATGCGATACGTGTCATCGTTGACCGGTTGACCAAGTCATCCCATTTCATCCCCGTCAACATGACATATACACCAGTGTAACTAGCCAAGTTATATGTTCAGCATGCCATTCGGTTGCATGGGGTACCCAAGGAGGTAGTGTCATACAGAGACTCCCGTTTCACATCACACTACTGGGGAGAGTTCATGAGAGCCTTGAGGACAGAGCTACATATGAGTTCAGCATACCATCCATAGATAGATGGGCAGTCTGAGAGGACCATTCAGACCTTAGAGGATCTACTACGAGCCTGTGCGGTTGAGTGGAAGGGATCTTGGAAGGATCACCTCCCACTAGTTGAATTTACATACAACAATAGCTACCATGCCAGTATAGGCATGGCACCATTTGAGGCATTATATGGGAGGCAGTGCACCACTCCTTTGTGTTGGCTGCAGGTGGGTGACAACACCATGTTCACCCCGCAGATCGTTGAGGTGACATCCAGCATAGTGGAGACTGCTAGGAAGAAATTGTTGACCACGCATAGCTATTAGAAGAGCTACGCCGACCGACGGCGTAGAGACCTCGAGTTTCAGGTATGTTGTCGTGCATTTATGCCCAAATGGGCAATTCTTAGTCAAGCCTGCATAACTAAGCGTTTCTCATGATCATAGATCGGGGACTTCGTGTTCTTACGCGTGTCCCCAATGAGGGGCGTACAACGTTTTGGTGCAAAGGGCAAGCTATCACCGTGTTTTGTGGGGCCATTCAAGATTTTGGCCCGTTTTGGGAAAGTGTCCTACAGGGTGGCCCTTCCCCCACTCCTAGAGGGCATCCAGGACGTGTTCTACGTGTCGAATCTTAGGAGGTACATCCGAGATTCCCGACACGTGGCCAGCTACGAGGAACTGATAGTGGAGCCAAATCTCTCCTTCCCAGAAGAGCCGTCGCATATATTAGATCACACGGTTAAGAAGCTGAGGCTGAAGGAGATCCCGTTAGTCAAAGTTCTATGGTGAAGTCAAGACGTCAAGGAGGCGATGTGGGAACCAGATGCAGACATGAGGGAGAAATACCCTTAATTGTTCATAGGTATCGAATTGAAATCGTAGTCAAGCTCCCTTTGAGATTTTATGGGTTTTTCTCTCTTTGAGATTTTTATGAGATTCGGGTGTTGAAACCAACTAAAATCATCTTAAGTCTCGAGGACGAGACTTCCTTTGATATTTTTATGATGTTGAAATCCCGAAAACCAAACAGGGACTAAAATGCAAAATCCAGCTGGATTTGGACTTAATTTCAAATCTGCTTTTATTCAAATGTCCAAAAAATTTATTTGAGTATTCCATTGCGTAGAGCTCATCGATAGCTTTCCAACGAGTTCTAGAACGTAAAAATCCGACTTCGGGAACCCGAGTTATGACCATTTTAGCGAGGAGGGGAACAAGTCACATTCGGATCAGCCCTCCCCCTTCGTGAACCTCGCCCAAAAATGCCCAACCCCTTCTTCATTCGACCTCCAGCCCTTCCCTCCTCCATTCCCCCTCCCTCCCCTTCACTAAGGGTCACCAGAGCACCTTGGATCGACGACCCGAAGCCATACTCGTGTAGAGAATGTACGGTCTCTCCTTCCGCTTGCTGTGGTGTCCACACGAATTTCGATCATCTACCCTCCTCACTATAAGCTTAATACATGTTCTTATGGTGTGATTGTTGTCGATAATATCTCCTCTTTCGATATAAATAGCATCTTATCATCGTCACCCCATTTCCCTACATGAAATGCTTCGGACTTTAGCGTATGGGTTAAGTTTCACTTTGGTGGTTGTTCTTACTTGAGAAATAGGTGCCCCATACTGGACTCTCCTGGTTTGGATTGACCGCAACTTCCAAGATCCAACTTCACATTAGACTCTCTGTTTGCTTTATGCATCAGAGTGTAATTGCAGTTGTCTGTTGTAATGATTTTTTTTAATTCATGGTAAAGGAGATGCTAAAATATGCAAATGACTCCCATAGGTTCGTTGATGACATCTTGTGCAGGGGAGGGTTGGATTCCATTTTACAGTACAACCACGAAGTTGGTTTGAGCTGAAAAGTTCTTGAATTTGTGGGAGCATTCTAACATTACTGCGATCTTATTTAGGAATTGCCTTCTACTGTAGATGCAGTAGAGATTTAATTGAAGCAGATTTTGTTTAATGTTGGTAGTATCACATCATATAAAATAATATTTTAGGTTGATGATCATCATGCTATCGTATCCCTATGCAGTTGGTATTTTTGTTTATACATTCAGATGGTACATGGGTCGGGATAATAATATTCTCATTTCTGGAGCAAAAAAGCCAACTTATTGCTGAACTATATTTTGCAGAGCCGTTCAACTTAGACTTAAGTTGTAGCAGTTTACTTTGGATAAATGAGACTTAAAAAGACATGTCTTGTGATTCAGAGAAGTATATAAGAATACCTTTTAAGATTTGTGGAGAGTAGTGTAACTATGTAAATGGAAATAAAGACAAAAGATCACATGGCTCATGGTTTGGTTGACTGTGTTGCAAGAAATCCCATATGGGGAAGGGGTGTTCTTTAAGGAGAGGAGCAGATACTGTTACTAGGGCATTCAATTGCATGTGCAACATTTTGTTCGACTCTTATGGAATGTAAAAAAATATATGAATCCTTAACATGAAAATAGATAGAATTATATGGTAATTCGTACTTGAGTATAAAGTTAGTATAGTTTGGATTAATTAATGTGTGCTGATTGTGACTGGGATTTGATCAATGTTCGTTTATAATTGTATGTACCAAACATCGACCGTTCTCAGTTTTGTGAGCATTTCGCTAAGCTTTCTAGAATTATAGATCCAGCACCAATATTGGAGACAATCATGAATGGCTTACTTCTGGCCTTATTTTTCGAATGCTTGAGGGTAGTGGAGTAGGCTCTTCAAGGGATTGGGAATGCACCCTTGGGGTCTCGGGTAGAAGCCTAGATGACCGCGATCCCAACTGCTATTGTAGCTGCGATGGTCGGGGGACATGTTGCTTGGCACACCGAGGCGCTAATCTGACGGTGTTGGCCTCGGCACTTGCGTGCTTTAGCACGGTGCTCGAGCGCGGGCCAAGTAGTCATGGTTGGTCGGCTAGTATTTCGCTTGTTCACTTAGAGTTAACAGTCGTGTACGGGCCAGTGTAGGCCACATTGGTCGGTATTCCGAGTGGGAGCCCTAAGAGGGGAATTCTGGGAAATGTGGTAAATGAAGTTGGGAATGGGATATCAATCTCATGTGCATAAGGAGGATTGGATAAGTCACGATGATTCACGGGTTGGAATCTTAATTGTGAATCGGAAGTACAATCGTAAAGTGGAACTAAGTGGGCGTGTTGGGAACTTAGTTAGGATGCATTTTACCCCACGCATGCCTACGGAGGCACCCCAACCCTAAGGTGTTTATTTACCTTAGAGTCATAGTGTGATGTCTCATCCATACCAAGACCAGAGACTATACACAAAGCTTGGTTACTCATATCCATATCCAGATCAAATAATAATAATAAAGATGTAATTCTCGTGAGACCAGTTAAACAGTTGTTCTTTTGCACACATTTAAATTTATCCTGCTTGTTGCTATATAGTTTTGTTTTATTCTGGGCAACTTTGCTCATAACGAACCTATGTGTGGATCCGCAGGTCCTCAGCATTGAGCAGCTTGGAGTCACCTTTTTGTGCAGCTTCACGACTCGTTTTTGTGGTACAATGGTTGGTAGTTCTTTTACGGTTTCCTGTACTTAGTTTCTTTTTGAGAGACATGGCATGTAAAATGTATAATGTATGTGTGGACATCTTTTATTATGCATATATGTGTACTTTTGTGGAAATGGATGGACAATGGAAATGTATGAGATGTGAACAGATTGAATGAGAAGCAAAAGTTTAAATTCCAATGTGTTGTATCATTTGTCCTGCTTATGTGTATGTTAAGTATTCGAATGTGGAATGTGTGTGGGTGGATTTGGTTTGCCGAGTACCCGGGTCCTAGGGGCATCACATCCATATAAACTCAAATTGAATCAAACTCATTCCATCGCATTCTAAATTAAATTTTCTTTGAAATGGTAGTGGTTTCATAATTATTGGAGTTACGGTTTCAAAGACGGTTTTCTGGGGTGGTTTTTGCAATTTTACAATTTATTTATTGTATATATTTATTCATATTTATTTTTATACATATTGTAGTTGTAAATAATTGTAAAATTTTTTAGTAATTATTTAAAATAAAAATAAAAATTAAATAAAATTTAAAACATAAAATAAACTAATTTCTTTTTTTATCTATGTATATAATGTAATATATGTAGATAGTATATGTATATAATTGATTTCCTTAAATAACCACTACTAAAACATTAATTAACATTTATTTTTTGATTTAATGAAGTAATGAAAATAATTTATTTATTTATTTATTAAATAATATATCATATGTATATAATTTAATAAACTCCTTAATTAACCCACCATTAAGGTGGCTAATTAAGTTGTTGGTAATTATTATTTTAATTAATTTAAATTTCAAAAATATTTATTTTATTTTATTAATTCCACCATTAACCTCCTTCCTTATTTGTCTCTCTATTCAAAATTTGAAATTCAATTTCATTTCTTTTTCTATTTAATAGGATCCTCCTCCCTCACTCTCGCTTGATCAATCTTTTGGTAAGAGGAGCCAATTCTCCAAGAAGCATCTTGTCGTAGAGAGGTGCCCAGCTTCCGAGTCGTCCGGTGAGAGTGAGTCAGTCCTCAACGAGTCCATCATGGCATTATCCGCTCCCATTAAGTGAGATCCATTTTTCTCGTTTTTAATCTAGGTTAATCATAGTTTAATTTTTGCATTTTTTATTTTCGTTGTCATTTTATTTAATTTTAGATCACAGTTCTTAAATGTAGTTAATTATCCTAATTCATCATCACGGTTTGATTCGCTCATGAATCTGATTTTCCATCTCATATTCTTGATCTCCCTACGTTCACACTCTACCTCACGTAATCTATCACCTCTGGCGATATACGTTGGCTGGGGACATGGTTTCCTTCCATCACAACCATCGGAACCTCCTCGCCCACTAATTCTCTGTTTGATTATTTGTGGACCGAGCCATCGTGCTCGAGTCGTGTATTTCTACTTAGTTGCAGGTAAAATAGTTCCCAAAAAAATATAGCTTCTGTTCTATAAAAAAATAAAAAAAAATAAAAAAGGACTGGGGTCGCCTGTTGCAGCCCCTCTGCCAGTCACCCCTGCGCCATCTTCCACCGCCGCAGCCACCTGCGGCTCGTCATCATCACATCACCACATGTGGCAGTCCCTACACATCTACCACCTGGGTCCACCCGCATCGCCGATTGATTAACAGTACCGCCGCCCATCGCGGAGAGAAGAAGCTCCCCACGTTCGCTGACCCCCTCCACTGGAGTACCCTCATCAAGCAACCATCCTTTGCCGACACCATCCTTCTTCATCGTCACTCTTCACTGTGGATGAGACTGCCGCCCTCCTTCATCACCTGCCACAAGTGAGCCTCTGCCACAGCCACCTTCGGCTCACCATCATCGCACTACCACCTCCGCAGCACTCCACCTGTAGCTCGATGCCTCCCATCGTGAGAGTTGACCACCGTCGCCTTTGCTATCTCCGCCCAAAAGCCACTCGACGACATCCACTTGAAGGGGTGACGACCCCTGTTACTTGGAGTGGAAGAAATGAAGAACGAAGAAACCCTAGGGAGAACCCTAGGGGAGTAAAAAAATGGAAGAATTACATCCACACCCTTGGAAGTTCTAACATTTGCAAAGAAGCCCCTGCATCCAGAGCCTAGCACGTGCGTTGCACGCTCATCCTGGGTAATTTGCAATTTCTACCCATCGTGTATTATCTGTTATCATTTAATGAAAAAAATTTGAATATTCGCATTTTATTCCTGTATTTCTAGACTTTAAAATTGCATGTTCTTTTCATTGAAGTAAACAACATTTGTGATCAATAAATTCTGCAAAAAAATTGTTATATTTTTGCAGTGTGTTTATACATAGTATAATTTTCTCATTGCATTTTGTCATCATTTGTTATTATTAAAAAATCAAAAACATTACATTTTTCCCTGTTTGAAATTTGAAAAAAATCATAAAAATTCATCTATTGCATAAAAATTCTAAAAAAATAGATTAGCTTCCTTTTTGTCTAGTTGATATTCTGTCCAATTTTCATGCATTAAATATTTTTTAAACTCAAAAAAATTACAGAATATCAAGATCCTAAAAAATCACATAAAATTGTAGAAAAATTCAAAAATAGATATTTTACTTCCTGCTTGTAGATAATTCATTATAGTTTTTAGGAAAAATAATGTCCACAATTTTTTATTTTGTTCGCTATTTTAAAATTACGAAATCATCGGAGCTCCACTCCTATGAACCCCTTCCACAGTTCCTCTAACCTGTTACCAACCCGCTAATGCCCCATTCTCTTCCCTACCACTTTTCCTTTATCCTAGGCCATTCCATTCCCACCAAAACCGTCTCGGATCTAGATATCAGAGGTCGTCCTCTGCCGTCACCTGAGACCTCTTAACTGTCATTCCACTTTATTCATCAATGAAAATACCTCGGGCCCCATCGTCTTTCGGTGCTTGTGCTAACATTGCAGGAACCTGAGCGATACAACCTCAATTGAGGCGATTTTTGATAAAGAAGAAGGTACTTGGAGCCCCATTCTTCCTCGAGCTCGTTCGATGCCATCATTTCTCTAGGTCTCCTTTGAAGCATCCATTTGAAGCAGAGGAGTCCAAGCTCCATTTTGGTCTTGCTCTGAGGCTTACAGGTGGTTAGAAGACCGTGCTACACCCGATCAAAGCTCGAAGGTAGGGGAGTTCTTCCATGTTCTTCGAGGTTCCCTTTCCACCGTCCGATCATCTGGAGCGCCTAGTTTCCATTAGCACTGTTGGATTTGACCCCCTCCAGCAATGACAGATCAGGGGGTGGATATGATCCTAGTCGTTCAAACGCGAACCAACATTGCACGTTAGTGGGCTGACACATGTATAAGTGAAGGAATCAGGACTGTTCGATGGGCGTAATTTAGACTATATCCCTCACGTTTTTGTCATTTTGCAATTTAGTCATGTATTTTATTTTGAACGATTATTATTTTTGGGTAAAATTACACGTGAGCCCCTGTGATTTATTGCATTTGCATTATGGTCTATGCCACATCAACTCATGTGCCGTCCCATGTGAGGTGACATTTTGCACTTGGGCCCCTACGGTTTTTTTATTTCATTTTGGTCTAATAAATTTTTGTTCCAGTTATATAATTATTGAAAAATTGTAAAAAGGCCCTGTACTTTATTTTTATTTACATATATGCCCTACTAGTTCATTGAATTTTTTTGTTTTTGTTCTATTTATTAAATATAGTATCCGTGCACCAAAAATTATTAAAAAATATGGTTAAGCTCCTTCTAGAATATATTTTCATGCCAAGTTTAAAAATATAGGACTTTTTCCTATTTATATAAAAACAAAAAATAGCACAAAAATTCCCAATTTGCATAAAAATCCCATGAAAAATATAAAAATGCTTTGAAAAATTCCAAAAAATATATCTTATTTACTTATATGTTCTGAGAATTCAGACCAAAAACCACTAAAAATAAAAAAAGAAAATTCATAAATACTAAAAAGCCCTAAAATCCATTATAAAAAATTTAAAAAAATCTTAAAAATCCCATAAAGATCATTTTATATTTTATAAATCTCTTGATATTATTATTTATATATTAAAATTAATTGATACCGTCTGTTATTTTAATCATTATTTCAATTCAGTGTATTTATTAATTACCTGATTTGAGATAATTTTGGTGTCAAAAATCCAAAAAAATAGAAAAAAATACTTAAAAATCACAAAATAGTAAACATTTATTTAAAAACCCAAAACATTTTATTTTCTGTATTTTATTTATTTTTATTAGTATTTATATATATTACCCTATATTATATATATAGCCTTATATATTCTATATTATATATTTAAAAGGAAAATGAATTTTAAAAAATGAAAAAGGAAATAAAAAATATAAAATTAAAACAAATAAAAAATATATAAAAATAAAAATTAATATATATAACTAAAAATCCACAAAAACACATAGACAACAAGAAGTACACATTTTGCATTTATTTGCCCCATTCTCCTATTTGCTCCCTTTATTCAACCTCTATAGTACTTACATCGATACACATACATTGCAGAGTTATAATAAAATTTTAACTTCACACATTTACTTTCATTGTTTGATTCTTAATTGTGGGTTAATTATTGATTTACTTGGGTTTCTTGCTCGATCGCCTTAATGACGTTGTTCCCGCCTTGTGTGGAACATCTGACCGGTGAAAATCCTAGTTATCACCAACCCGTGCATCACAAATTTTTGATGATTAGATCAAATGCAATCAGGTCAACTAGTCGTACTAGTTGGCTTGGCATCAGAAAAAATATAGATGAAACCACATAGCTCGGGAATATTTCATGTTCCATTTCGTCAATATCACACAAGTTTAGGCTTACCTCTTGAAGCATGGTAATGATATCGAAATCTCTAAACGATGAGGCCTCCTAACTCATGTCCGATCCAATGAGAATATGTTTGCGGGCTTGTTGATAATACACATTTTACATGCAATATTGAATAATAATCTGAGCATGGAACCTTCTGATTTCATGTCATGAAATTATTAATCTTCATAACGAACATGAGGCATCGAAGAAGACCAAGTTCCTTGAGCGATTAGTCCTGCAACACAATGGAAGTACGACGTAATCACGATTTTCATCAACCTAGGGCAACAGGACAACCTAGGGTTATGGAATGGAATTGTTGTGGCATGTAGAGAGAATGAAAGATAGAGAAATTAATGATGAAACAATTAAATTCATTTGAGGTGGAGAGGGATAGGGTTAGGCTAACTTTTACAACAAATTGGAAGTTCATGGATCCCAATCCATGTGCTCTTAAAAGTCAATGGTTGAGATTAATTAGCGTTTATTATAAGTAAAAAAATCTCAAATAAATATGTTGAAAATCACTTACAAATTATTTCTTTAATTAAATCACTTAATCAAGTTTCATTAGGATTATGGTTGACTCCACCACCTCCTTAATTGGGGTGGTCGTCCACCATGGTGTACCCACCATGGTTGTCGACTCCAAATAAGGAGTGGAAAGTGCCAATTCCATTTATCTTCAAAATTTTCTATTTATTAATTAATTTAATACTTGAATAATAAACAAAAACTTTAAATTATTTTGACAATTTCAATTAGACCATTGACTATTAGAATTTTAGTTTTCCATCCAAAATTAAATGTAAATCGTATTTACATTAAATTGTGTAATGTGATTCAAATTCACATTTACTTATAAATTATGACTCTTATTCAGAATTGTTATCTCCCATGATATTGTGGAGCACATCCACATTATCCCGAATTATTGTGTATAGTGCTATGCACATTAGTCATACTCATGATAATTAAATCAAATTTAATTATCCAAGATGTCTCTCTACATAGGTCTAAAAATATGAATCATATCCAGATTACTTGTGATAATTAAATACCATTTAATTATCCAGTTTTCCAATGTTCAGATAATATTGCTTATGGAACAATTTTAGAACTCTTCCAAGACTTATGTGCCTTCTCCTCATATACTTGAAGATAAGGTCTAGGTGATTGCATATGACATGTATAGTGACTTGGATAGTGGAATCTAATATTATGACCAGATCTAGAAGTCCTCTAAGAAATATCAGATTATGTCAGACATAATATCCCATCTTCTCATTGCATCCAAATCACACTCAGATCATTGTCCAACAATTGGATCAAGATCAGATATTTAGTCTACTGAGAGAAGCCACTAAAATCCAAACTTGTTTCCATCATTTCATCGGAATGAAAATGTCATAGTATACAATTATTTAAGATCACATTACCCTCAAGTATTTTGAATACCCATACATCTATACTAGAAGACCATGATTAAGCCCAATGTTCTGATCTTATTTTGGACCGTCTCCTTTAGGCTTTTATCTTTAAGTTTCTTATTTGATCATTGGAAGTCTATATCGATCATATACATTCTAAAATCATGAATCATACCCACGAATCCTTTCTCACATCCAAAGCGAGATGAGAATCATTGGAATTTAGTTAGTCCCGTTATCTCATGAGTGAGCTCATGTCTTTCGATTCGGTAGTCGAGCAGTATGATCCCTTTGAGAGATCGTATTACTTATATTCCCATGTATGCACACCAGCTCACCGATGTATAGGCCTTGATTAGATCATCAACCTAACTGTCTGCTTGATGTACATGCTTAGACATACAGTGATGTTGGACATGCAAGCCCACGACGAGCCATTATGCAATAAATGTTATTATAAATTATTCCCTGATCTGAATTGAAGAATAACGAATTTGCATTATAGGTCACTTAGTACTATGAGGGTTTTATACCATGTCCATCTTTATGATCATACATTTGTTGATTCAAATGTTGAATTATAGAGGCCGATTCTTAGATCATATCTAAAGAGTTAGATTGATGACTCACCAAGCACGGTCAAGTGTTTGTTAAGAGAGGATCTCCGGCCCTAGAATAAGGTGGCAATTCTTCTCTTGAGAGGGATATCTAACCGACCTCTTGATACATGTCCTCTCCATGGGAACAGAGATCTGGAAGTGTTAGATAAGTTAGGTCAAAGAGTTGACTTAACGAGATCGATATAATCAAGATCTATGTCATATATTGTCATGATATAGGAATGCATCCTTTGACCGGAGATAGATGTGTTATTATATGTTTGAGTATGCAAATTTGGTAGACTGATAGGTTTATGATCTAATCAAGGTCTATATACCAGCAAGCTGGTGTGAATACATGGGCATATGAGTAATATGATCTCTCAAAGGGATCATAAAGTTTCATTACTAAATCAGAAGACATGAGTGAAGGATATTGTAAAATCCTTAAGTACATCACAAAAGCATGAGGATCACATCATATGCGATCTAGGGCGACTAGTTGTACTAGTTGCTCGGGGCAGCGGAATTTAAAATTTTGAACGTTGAAACCACCTGACCCTGAACACTTCTCGGATTGTTTCATCTAAACAACAAACAAGTATTAGGTTTACCTCTTGAAGCATGGTTGCAATCGGGTCTCTAAACGAAGAGACCTCCTACCTCAAGTTCGATCCGACGAAGGAGACGCTTACGATCGTGTTGATGAAACACATGCACCTCGCAATCCATGTTGATGATCCAAGTATTGAATCTCTTGATCTCGTCACACGAGATCCGACATGTTCTTTACTAGCAAGGCTCACCGAAGGAGACATAGATCCACAAGCAAACGATCCGACAACATAGCAACGATGTGACGACGATGGCAACTCTATCTAGGGCTCCATGGGGAACGGTCACAATGAGAGAGAGACTTGGGGTGTAGAGAGAGAGAGGGAGAGAGAGCATATGTTGTGTTATCTATAGAAGATCTAGGGTTGCCTCTTCTTATATAATGTTTTGGGAGTCCATGGATCTCAATCCATGGACAACATAAATCTAATGGTTCACTTTGATCTGTGTCTCTCTTAATGGCCATGATTTTGTTGTAAAAACACAACAACAGTTAATTTAATTAACTATATATATTGAATAATCAATGCAAATTAATTCCAAATTAAATCAATTATCATGGAGATAATTGGGAAGGAGATTAACCACCTACCATAAAATGGGGGGACGACCACCCATTCCAATTAGGACTTGGTGGCCGTCCACCACCTTTAGATGGAAGGTGACAGTCTCCATCTCATTTCATGAGATTACATCATCCCATGAAAATCTCCAATATTTTACAACAACATTTGTTGTAAATTATCGCACAAAAATAAATCCAATTTATTTTTTGAACATTGCAATCATGCCATTCGAAATTTGTGATTCACATTTACAACCCAAAATAAAATTAAATTACATTTTCAATTAAATGTCCAACGTGAATCCAACTCACATCAACATTTAAATTGTAAATGCTATTTACCAATAGCTCTCTCTTATATATTATAAATCGGATTTATAATATATATGATTAATGTGGATAGTGCTATCCACATTATTCAAATCCATTATAATTAAATCACATTTAATTCTCTTGGATCTCTTTTCTCATGTGCCCAAATAATATGAATCGCATTCACATTATTCAAATATTTGATAATTAAAGCACATTTAATGATCTTAGATAACACTTTTTATATGTCCAAATAATGTGAATCAAATTCATATTATTCATGATAATTAAATCACATTTATTTATCTATTTCTCATTGCTTAGATACATTATGAACAATGAAATTATCCTTGAACTCTTTCAAGGAAAATGCACTTTCTCTGCGGATACTTGGAGACAAGGACATGGTGATGGTACGTTCCATGTATACTGACTTGGATATTTAGATCAAATCTCAATCCAGATCTTCCGGACCTCCCATAAATGTTTGACTAAATAAAAATCGTAAATCTAATCTTTACATTGCATCTGAATCACAGTCAGATCACTGCCTAACATTTGGACCAAGATCAGATTACTTCTCTATTGGGAGGAGTCACTAAAATCCAAACCCGTTTCATCACTCCTTAGGAATGGAAGCGTCATGGTTATACAATTGTTTATGATAACATCACCCTCAAGTATTCCTAATACTTGTACATCCTGCATACTGAAAGACCTAGAATAAACCTGAAGCTCTAGATCTATTTATACTATGTCATTCAGGATTTTATCATTAAGTTTCTCATTTGATCAATGGGAGTTGGTATCGATCATATACTTTCCAAAAGCATATACCATACCCAAATATTGATCATATACTTTCCAAAAGCATATATCAAACCTACAAATTCAATCAAGCTTCCAAAGCAAGATGACCATGCAAGGAATTTGATTCCCAATATCTAATGAGTGAGCTCATATTTTCCGATTCAGTAAATGAACCTGTATGGTCCCTTTGAGTGATCGTATTACTCATATGCCCTTGTATGCACACCAACACGCTGTTGTATAAACCTTGGTTAGGCCATCAACCTATCGGTCTGCCAAATATACATACTCAGACATATAATAACACATCTATCTCCTGTCAGATGATGTGTGCCTATATCGTGACAACATACGACATATGCATTTGGTTATCTCAATCTTGTTAAGTCAACTCTTTGACCTAACTAATCTGACCTCTCTGAATCTCAATTCCTCTGCAGAGTACACACATCAAGAGGTCGGTCAGATATCAACCAAAAGAGAAAGGATTACCATCTCCTACTCTTGCTGGAGATCATCTCTTAATAATCATTTGATGGTGATTGATAAGTCCTCAATCTAACTCTTTAGATATTCATCCAAGCACCAGCCTCTATGAGTCAACAATTGAATCAACATATGTATTATCATCAATATGGCCATGGTGCATAACCCTAATTTTATTAAGGAACCTATTATTCAAATTAATTATTCTTCATTTCAGATTAGGGAATGATATTTGCAATGAAATTTATTGCATAATGACTCGTCATGGGCTCGAATGTCAAACAATCTCACACTTGACCAAAGAGCCATTAGCGGGTCAATCTTTAAACCTACACTCATGTGACAATCATACGCTATTTTTAAAAATAGCTAGGTAAGCTGATCATTTACTCTGTTTCTGAGAGGCTACGCCAAGTCTCTGAATTCATCTAATAATTACTTGCTACCTAGGTTAGATCAAATTCATTTAATCTTCCTTCAAACTTAGGTTCGAAACCAAAATTGTGAAATCTTTGAACATTTTAAAGGTTTCTAATGTGAAGAGAAGAAGTCTCATATCATAGATAATCATCAATGGATATCACATATCATTAATGTTCATTTTGATATTGATGATCCACACACATAAATATATATGAGATCTTGAATAACTTGGCATCTAACACCATACCCAAATAAGGGTGCATTGGATATTTTTACTTTGAATACAATATTCAAAAGTATGTAAGATTTGAAATTTCAGACATTCTAAAGTTTCATCTCTTACTAATCTATTGATCTCATCAACAGAGTTATGTCGAAGTTTTGAT
This sequence comes from Ottelia alismoides, assembly GCA_037367405.1. Classification (NCBI taxonomy): domain Eukaryota; kingdom Viridiplantae; phylum Streptophyta; class Magnoliopsida; order Alismatales; family Hydrocharitaceae; genus Ottelia; species Ottelia alismoides. The sequence goes on along the minus strand of JAZKJV010001559.1, from coordinate 590,837 downwards.
GCCATATCATTGACAAATGATCTTCATCCCACTACCAATCTTTAAAGGTTTAATTTTCAGTATTAGAATTCATTAATTTTCAAATTTGTCCTCTAGATGTCAGATTACTATCTGAAATATATCCATCATAACTCTTTATGATAGGTCTATTCCAGAATTCTTATTTATTTCCAACATTTAGAAATAAATAATGAGTGTATTCTAATATCTAGATCTGGAGACATTCTCTAAGAATAAGGGCTCTCCCACTGAAACTATGAAGTCTAGCTATCCAATAAAGATTGTTGCAACAATTGCATCAACATCCATGTGGATGACTATTGAACATTATGATCAAATTTTCTAATCTTCTAAAACCTATGGAACCAGTTGCAAGTGTTATTACAAGAATGAGAAACAATTATCAAAATTTCATCTCATCAAATAAGAAAGTCAATTTCAATTATTATATGTATATTATTCCGATGCACTAAGTCCTCTAAGTATCTGAGATAGTCTAGATAGTCATACTATCAATACATTGGTTTGTTGCAGTATGGGCATTCATCCAACTCTTTGGATGACATATGTGTGGAAACCATACAACCAACTCTTTGATTTTCCTTCTAACTTGGGTCCGACCCCTGTTTCTACTGCGCTCCTTTCATCTATAAACAACCATTCCTTAAGACAAAGGATCTCTTATGTTGAATTCAAAAGATTTAATATAAGAGTATTTCAACATTTATGCATGCTTCATTTAATTCATACAATATGAATATTATAAAGCTTCATGAATGACAAGAGTATAGAGAGTAGAATGATGACACTCATCATATCTATATCCATCTAAACTCTAAAGAACTTTGGTTCATGTTGGTATTCAAACATTTTTGAATACATCATCTCTTATAGAGCCACCATTCTGCATGATGCAGTGACCCATGTCATTCATGATTAAATGTCGAGAGCACATATGTTTGCTAGAACATCTTCTTCGGTTTTTGTAAGGATTATTTGACAATTACAATCATCATCGACATAATACTTCCAAAGCACACTCGATGAGAGATCAAGACTATAGAGACATACAAAATCTAGGTTGTTGTCCTATTGTCCATTTTATTGTCATTCCTAATTATTATCAGGAAACTTGCACATTGCAACCACATATGTTATGTGTCCAACTGCATCTACAATATATTGATCATGATGGATCCAATCCATGATATTTTACTGCTTGTTATTGAGTATAGTATAGAGTGGGTTCGATGATGATTATCTGAAATAAGAAATTTGCATAAATATATACATGTTTAAATATAGATATATACATAATTTACTTTGATTTAGGAATTTTTATATCAAAGTTGTCCTGCCTTGTCAACACTGAAAGTTCATTCCCTTATTCACTTTCAATGCAAGAGATATACTTACCATTATATCTCAAGCAAGATCAGGGATCTCTTTTCCTATCTTTGTTACATCCCAATAATATGAGAACTTGCAACTCAGATAAAAAGAAGAAGGAACTCATTCCGTCTTGCAAGTCCAACCTGCATTCCCAATTCGGTCTTTAACACTCGAGCCCACCACCCCGAAGGTGCTGTTGATCCGTTGTTAATTGAACCAACCATCGACAGGATTAGAACTCGATATGCACAATCTAATATCGCCCCAATAATATGAGGACTCGATATTGGGGTCGCTACACATACGATCGTACTCTTTCAAGAAACAAAGAGCCCGATCCGGATACGCTTGTATGCGGGAGCTGTCACTGCGGACAGGCGTCTTCTACAAACAATCCCTAGCGACGGAATCCTATGTCTTGATGGAAGATCATGTATGTCACTTATGTGATCGTCCATATCTCACTCAAATTTTAAATAATAATTATGAATCATATTCACATAATTATTTCCTCCAAGGTAAATACTACTCCATTCATAATAAAGAGTTTAATTTAATTGGATCTAATTCATTTAATCATATCAAATCAATTATCAATCCAATCAATCAACCAACAAACAATTTTTAATTGTTACTTGAGGGATGGTATAATATCAAAATAAGTATTATTCGAAATTTAATAATTAGAAAAATACATCAAGATCGCTTCAAACATTATCCTTTCCTTACGCGTTGTCATGGCCGGTACCGACGGGAGTGGGACAGACTGCTCACCGAGCAACCGGCTACCCCAACGCTCCCTGACAAGACACCATATTCGCCTAAGGTCAGGATAATACGATTTGATCATTTTGTATTTGAGATGATAATCGGTCTTTCAACCGAAGTTATACCATATAATATTTATGAAAACCATTTTGATTAATATTATAAGGAGATTTTCTAAACAAAACCCTAATCCTACTCAAGCAACAATATTTGTTGGGATTGATGTAACCAATTGTGATCTAGATCATATCTAATCATTTATGGTTAAGGAAATGTCATTTAAGGAAATATTCATCATAAATATTTCACAAATATTCATTAATAATTATTTCAGGAAATTAAACATTTATTTTCACTAATTTATTAAATGACAATCACAAGGTTCTTGATTAGGAAAGAAATTTTCAATAGTGACCCTCACTTACTAAAATTAGCATATCTCAATTAATTTAAACTCAAATTACGCAAAATACATTTCCAATGTTTTCTAATTTGATTCATAACAGAACCCAAGTGATATTCACACATTTCTAAGCGTTTAGGAAACCGTAATTAACTCTTTAATTACGTCAAGATTCCACATCCCCGAAACAGTGGATACATGTTCACTAAAATGATCATAACTTAAGCATAAATCACGCAGAAGTCAAGTCCCACAATTTTCTTATTTAATGGGGAACAATATACTAGTGATAATTTCGTGTTTAAACACTTAAATAGGGAGAAAAAATCACACAAAATATGGTTACGTGAACAGTAAGAGATGTAACTTCACACAACCAAAAAATGCCAAGTCATCTTAGGTTTATGGATCATATCCAAAACCTCCAACCCATGGCTCTGATACGACGTGAAGTATATTTTAAAATCCTTGATCTCATAATGGAAGCGTGGGGATAACATCATATGCGACCGGGGGCGACTAGTCGTACTCGTTGCTTGGGCAACAAAATTTAAAATTTTGAACAATAAAACCACATGATCCACGAGCAATTATCGGATCATTTCATTAAACCACAAACAAGTATTAGGTTTACGTTTTTAAGCGTGGTTGAGATTGATTCTCTAAACAAAGAGACGTCCTGTCTCAAGTTCGATCCGACAGAGGAGATGACTGCCTGCACGTTGATGAAACGAGTGCTCCTCGCAATCCATGTTGATCATCCAAGTGGTGAATCTACTTATCTCATCACACGAGATCCGACGTCTTGTTCATTAGTGAGGCTCACCGAAGGAGACAAAGATCCACAAGCAAATAATCTGACAGCAGAACAGTGATGCGACAACGATGGCGACTCTCTCTAGGGCAACATGGTGGACGACCACAATGAGAGAGAGAGAGACTTAGCGTGTCGAGAGAGAGAGAGAGAGAGAGAGAGAGAGGGAGAGAACATATTTTGCATTGTCTCTAGAAGAGCTAGGGTTGCCTCTTCTTATATAATATTTTAGGAGTCCATGATCTCAATCCATGGACAACATAAATCCAATGGTTTACAGTGATTTGTGTTTCTTATAATGGTCATGATTTTGTTGTAAAAACACAACAACAATTAATTTAAATAAATTAAATATATATTGAATATTCACTATAAATCAATTCAAATTAAATCAATTATCCATGGAGAAAACTGGGAAGGATATTAACCTCCTACCATAAATGAGGGGGATGACCACCCATTCCAATTAGGACTTGGTGGTCGTTCACTGCCTTTAGATGTAAGGTGGCAATCTCCATGAGATTACATTATCCCGTGAAAATCTCCAATATTTTTATAGCAACATTTGTTGTAAATTTTCTCACAAAAATAAATACAATTTAATTAGTGAACATTACAATCATACCATTGGAAATTTGAGAATCATTAGATGTCCATGTGAATTCAATTCGCATCAACAATTAAATTGTAAATGCTATTAACCAATAGCTATATCTTATATACTATAAATCAGATTTATAATATATATGATTAATATGGATAATGCTATCCATATTATTCATATTCAGGATAATTAAATCACATTTAATTGTCTTACATCTCTATTCTCATGTGCTCAAATTATATGAATCACATTCAAATTATTCACATCTTTTATAATTAAATGACAAATAATTATCTTAGATAACTCTCTTCATATGTCCAAATAATATGAATCAAATATATTATTCATGATAAATGAATCACATTTAATGATACATTTATAAATGCTTTGATACATTATCAACAATGAAATTATCCTCGAACTCTTTCAAGGATAATGCGCTTTCTCTGTAGATACATGGAGATAAGGACGGAGGAATTACGTTCCACGTATAATGACTTGGATATTGAGATAAATTCTCAATCCAGATCTTACAGACCTCCCATAGATGTTTGATTATATCAAAATCGTAAATCTAATCTTATCATTGCATCAGAATCACATTCATATCACTGTCCAACATTTGGACAAAGATCAGATTACTTCTCTATTGGGAGGAGTCACTAAAATCCAAATCCATTTCATCACTCCCTAGGAATGGAAACGTCATGGTTATACAGTCGTTTATGATCACATCACCCTCAGGTTTTCATAATACATGTACATCCTGCATACTGAAATCTATTTAGACTATCTCCTTCAAGGTTTAATCATTAAGTTTCTCATTTGATCAATGGGAGTTGGCATCGATATATACTTTCCAAAAGCATATTGTACCCAAGTATTGATCATATACTTTCCAAAAGCATATATCAAACCTAAAAATTCAGTCAAGCTTACAAAGCGAGACGATTGTGCACAGAATGTAATTCCCAATATCTCATGAGTGAGCTCACGTCTTCCGGTTCAGTAAATGAACCTGTATGATCCCTCGAGAGATTGTATTACTCATATGCCCTTGTATGCACCCCAACACGTTGGTGTGTAGACCTTGATTAGGACATCAACCTGTCAGTCTTCGAAATGTACATACTCAGACATATAGTAACACATCTATCTCCGATCAGAGGATGCGTGCCTATATCGTGACAATGATGAAATCCAGTTTTATGATCTTAATTCGTTGAAATTAAACCCCTAGCTTAGACTAAGTGTCAATAAGAACCAGAGTAATCCTTGTAATTATCAGAATCCTTAAATAAATTAAAAATACAAAAAAATAGCAAACCTAAAAAGCGTAGTGTTTTTATGTCTTTAAAAACACTCGCAAAAATATTTCTCCTTTGGTTTGACCTCATCTCTGATTTTGGTCAACATGAAACTTGTAGATCTCATCGAGATATACAACTTTTATGTTTTGAGTTTTTCCAAAACCAGCTTCCTTCTCCCTCTCTTTAATTTCCTTCTATGAATAATGTGATTGGGCCACGTGGTGCCTTCTGGTTGCGCCACATGGACCGCTCCTTTGCGCGCCACGTGCCCTCTGTTGCTCGCCGTCCGATCACATTATGGGGCTTTGATCTCCACCACACCTTCCCACAGCTAATCTCCACCGCCCGATCTCCCCTCTGATCTAATCCAGACCTTCTGATCAAGGCTCACGTACCATCTGGACCACACGCATTCGCCGATTCGAGAGAAGTGAGGTCGAGCCCCTTTAACCTTCAGGTGACAACTGTAGGAGATGAGTTGAGCGACGACAACTTCAAGGCGAGATCCGGTGGTAAGCACTATCGTCAGGAGCTTCACAAGGCTCGTTGAAGCTTCAGAGCACATGCCGTCTCCTTGAAAACTATGATCGGAGTGCAACATAGCTCCTCCAAAATCCGGCGATCCTCACAGGTAAGTATCCTATCTTCATCTTTTCATTTTATTTTATCTATTATTTTTTTGTTGTCCCATCTTCATCAAATCACCATTAACACTACCAAATCATTTTCATCATCCACACCACTATCATCATACACATTCACTATTTTGATCAATCGTCTGCATTCACCGTAGCAGCACACCATCATCATTCCACATCACACCACCCTTCCATCCACAATTTTATTTCCTATTTACAAAAAAAATTGCAAAAAAAATTACAAAAAAAATAAAAAAAGGAACATGATCAACCCTCAACCTCAGCGGCGACCGCCTCCCTCGCCACCTACGGGTGCCCTCCAGCCCTCCGCACTCCATCAGCCGCTACCGCAGATCTCGCACTCCCGGCACATCTACCTCGAGCGTCAGACAACCGACCATCAACCACTGCGCAACCTCGCAAACACGCGCCCCTGCACAGCCATCTCCTTCCGCCCCACTGCTCTCAGCCGTGCGACATCCGCGACGCGCTTCCCGCGCGTGGCCGTTGCACCAGTCGACCTAAACCTCTGCCGTACGCCTTCGCGGCCCAGCCACACCGCTCGCCAGCCCATCGTGGCCACAGTTTCCTCCAGACCGACCGCCATCTCCTCCCGCACCTTCAGCTGCACTCGCACGGTCGCCAGCCACCACAACCACCCTCCGCGCAGCTGCAGTGCTGCATCACCCTCTATCGCACCCACCTCCAGCTTGTGTAGCCGGCCCACTCGCAGAACCACACCGCAGCGCCGTAGCACCGCACGACCCTCGAGGCATCGTCCAAGCACGCACGGCCGCACGCTCCGCTCGGTGCACCTCGCCCCCGCAACCTCGATCTCCGGTGCGCGTCGCCCGCTCCGCGGCCAACCGCCGCACCTCCCTCTGTCGTGTGCCCGACGCTGTGCCCTCGATCGCACATCACGTGTGTCGTCGCGACTTCCGTCGCGCGAGAGATAGCGCCTCGCGAGCCCTAGCCGCCCCCACTCCCTGCACCTTAGCTTGCAGGAGAAGAAAAGCCAAAGGTCTATTTTATTATTATTATTTTATGAATATTACATAATCACCCCCCACATATTTTTACAATTGTAAAAGTGCCCTTAGGCACAATTTCGGTTTGTTTCTTTCATTTCTGTATTGTGAAGACACCCCTTCATTTACTCATTAATTTGGACATTCATTTCGCATCATTTATTAACAAAAAAATAACATTTTATTTAGAAATTAATTCTGTACGTTTTGGCTATTTATTTAGATTTTTGTGAGCATTGGGTAATTTATTAAAATTAGTTTGGTTTAAAAATTGGATATTTAACCTATTTCGTGATCTGTAATTCATATTTAATTAAATATTGCTCAAAAAATTTTAGAAAAATCGTAGATGATGCCTCTAAGTGCTCTTTAATTGTTGTCCAAACAAATTGCATAAAATAAATTATAGAATGATTTCTATAAATGATTTTTTTATTAAATCCACGAATAACATTTTTACGAAATTTCAACTCTCTTGGATTTCTAATGAAAATATCTTTTGAGATAAATAGCTCTCCGGAATTTTATTTTCATGGATTAATTAGGAATTAAATACTCACAGTCTCTTTGTTTGTCCTAAAAAATTCATAAAAATCATATATTCTCAGAAAATTCTAAAAAAATTAGTGTAGCTTCATTTCATCATATTTCACTTCCATTAATTTTTTCATAATTTTCATTCTGTTTGCATGAAAAATTGCATAAAAATTCCAAAAGAGTTTGCATTTTTCATTTACGCATCTTAAATCCAAAAATTACAAAAAATAAATTTTGCATTCTTTGTTGTATTAAGTTCATAGGAAAAATAAAATTTGGCTGAATTTATATTAATTTTGTATTAAAATTAATTTTGCTAAATTACATGTTTTCTGAATAACCTAAATCATCCGCATTTGTGCATTGGCATTTTTATCGCATAAAAAATTACAAAAAAATCTCACTTGGAAAATCATGATCTAATTCGCCTAATCTGATCCGAAATTGTTCCTTTGCCTCCTTGAGTCGACCTGGGGTTTGCCCAGGTTAAAAATATATAGAACCTGTGTAATATTTAATTCATCGATTCGTGCAGTTATTTTTTGATCGATACTGATTTCTCGACTACAACAACGCGACACACATTAATCAAATTAAAATAGGCATTTTCGGACACGAAAATGGCGTCATTGCCGGGGACACATCTCATCTTTTGTCTTGTTTGGATTTTTATTTATTTAATTAGGTATTTTCTATTTGTAGGTCAATTTGTTCATGTTGTCTTGTATCATTAAAAATTCTTAACATTTGCTTTTGTGGCAGGGCCCTTGATGTTGAAGGAGGCGAGGAGCAGGTACTTCCCCACTGCGAGTAGCCGCAGAAGCAATTTTGGAGATGAATCGAAGGAAAAAAATTTGTCTCGCATTTTTTCCATATCATATGTATGTAATAATCATCTTTATAACGATCTTCGATCGAAGACTCACGCTTGTAAATGAACGACTTATAGTGGTTGTGTGAGGATCGTCCCCACTTGAGTGTCGACCTAGGACCAGGCATGCGACTCTTCGAGATTCTTTCACATTTTTATTTTACGTGCTTGCACGTAGGTAGGACACACTTTAATAATAGATGCACATAAGCATCGCTTCACTTAGCCAAAATTTAAAGATGTTCTTCCCCACTAATAGAAGCATGTTAGGTGTGGTTTTTCACTAACTTACATACATATGATTTTGGTTTTCAATTCAGTCCGATTTTTTACATTTCTTGCTCAAGGCGCTGCATGTTTTCTCGTGTAGCCTAGATCATGATCTTCTCGACTGCATGGTTTTTTCTTGACTTCCCTTCCTAGCTTGATCACCTAGGTTAATGGAAAATGAGAATGAGTGGTAGACGATGATTTCTTGATTTATATGCGCACTTTTAATCAGTGAGAACCTTAAGCAAAATAATTAGGACTGTTAATTGCAAGTTAACCTAAAATGGAGTAAAATCTTGTTTTGGGAGAGCAAAACCCATATTTACGTAGATGGTTTTATTTGACATTTTTTCCTGCGTAAACTAGAATATTTTTACTCACCAATAAAATCTATAATATAATCAACCAACATTTGTTGGTTTCACGTGTGAGTTGGTGAAATCAAAGGCTTTTGCATGCTTGTTTGAGCCTTGGTTGCTTTGACACCCTCCCTTAGACCTTAGGTACTCCATTAATATCTGAAGATTCATCCGCTCATTTGTATATCCATCCGACTTTATTCGTTCACCTCAGGTCTCCCCAAACATCAATTATTAATCTTTATATTTAGGCTACTCCCCTTCTTAAGTATAGGGGGGACCCGAGTCCCTGTGATTTTTCTGCTCATCTTTCCATGCCTCGATACTTAGGTTATTTCTAACCTAAGTATAGGGGGAGCCCACCTTAGTTCCCGTATATTTTTCTATATTTAAATAGACCTATGGCCTTGTCTCATCTAGTGCTATGAGGACATAACAAAGTTTAAGTATAGGGGGTATACCGTATATACAGTATTTATATTTTAGCTATTTTTGAAAAAAATTAAAAATTTAAAACTTTTTGGCTAAAGTATAATCTTGCGAACTAAGGGGACAAAGTGTTTTCGAGGTTTTCTATATTGTGTAACACTATTGTCAAAGAAAAATATTTTTGAAAATGATTTGAAAAATGAGTTTTTCTTGTTTTGAAAAATCTTTTGAAAATATTTGGAAAATCTTTATTTGTGTGACATGGTGTTGAAAATTCTTTTTGATTTCAAGGAAGATGAGTCTAACTTCCGTTCTAACTTTATTCAAAAATCCATAAAAATAAAAAAATCAAAATCCTTTAAGTGTCAATAGTGACTACTAAACCCAAATAAGTAGCCGCGTTCAATGAGGGTTCGCCCTTAGCAGAGTAGGTGGTTTAGAGGACATCGCGTAAGGCTCCGGCCTGTACTTACACCTATACTGGCTGAATGCAGTTGCATCTACTCATTTGAGTTTAGGCAGTCATTTTGTCTCTTAGAGTCTTCATAAAAATTTGAATAAAATTGAAGGAGCTGGATAAAATCCCCTACCTTTTCACTTTCCCCTAGGATCAGAAATGTTCAAGGAAACTTGGTTTATGAGGCCATGAGATTTTAGATTAACCAACCTTAGCTATCAGAGTCTTAGACTTAATCATCCACATTTCCCTAGGTTTCTAGATTTGCGTGCTATATTGCATGCTTAGTCTCCTACTTAAGAATATGATCAGCACATCACATGCACAACTGCGGTTTCGATGAGATGACTTGGAATTTCACTTGAGGAACTGGAATGAGGGATTCAAGTATGGACTTGATCTAATGATACTCAAGGATGGGATAAGATCATTGAAGGCTTCATGAAACCTGAGTGCCAGCATTTTTAGCCAGTATAAGAACTTGGTTCTTATGCTAATCTCTTGATATTGACCTAAGTTCCAGGGTGTGAATAAAATGAAAATATTGATCAGTGTGCACCAACTCTTAGTAAAATCAATGGAGCTAGCCAAAATATTACAAATCAAAGAAAAATTATTGATGAAAGAAAAGCTCTCATTCCACAAAGTCAATCATTATAGAGCTTCCACCAAAGGCGACCGATCCCAACCATTTCAAAGTGTCCACTTGGACCACCGCTATTAGGACCAGGAGCCGGGCTTGCACCAAAAAAAGGCTCTGCATCGTAAATGCTACAAGTATGGGTGTACAAGGTACGATAGGTACTCAAAAAAGGCACATCCCTGTGTATTTCTATGAAAACAAGTGCAGACGGCTCCAACTTCTCTTGACAGACACACTGATCAACACTAAAAACTATGCGTTGTGTAATTAGGTACTTGAGAGGATCCTTGTTACAATGAGAGGGAGAGAAGAAATGACACAATCCTAAGCCCTCCATCAACTGGTCTGGCACCTACACTTCTAAGTCTGACAACTAAAGAGATGGTGGATTGGACTCAATATTTGGTTTATTCCCTAGAGTTGAGGATTGGGTCCTTAGGATAATTTCTTGGACCAGGATCTTAGGTGAGTTTTGACTCTACTGTCATAAACACAGTCAACACTAAACATCATATCCTTAGTTTATATCTATATAAGAGAGAGTCTGGAAAACTAGAGGAATTGGATGCCTCTTGATTAAGGCTGGGTTGGGCTCTGAAATTTTGGATCTCTAAAATTGAGAGGACTTGAACAGATCAGATCCTGTACGCATGTGCACAAGGGGGTTAATCCAGCTCATTCAATTTTTTGTGATGCTCGAGGATGAGCATAGTTTAAGTATAGGGGGTTGATGAAACCCGCTTTCATGCTCTTAATTCGTTGAAATTAACCCCCTAGCTTAGACTACGTGTCAATAAGAACCAGAGTAATCCTTGTAATTATCAGAATCCTTAAATAAATTAAAAAAACAAAAAATAACAAACCAAAAAATCGTACAGTTTTTAAGTCTTTAAAAATGCTCGTAAAATTATTCCTCCCTTGATTTGACTCCGATTTTAGTCAACATGAAACTTGTAGATCTCATCGAGATCTACAACTTTCATATTTTTAGTTTTTCCAAAATCAGCCTCCTTCTCCCTCTTATTTAATTTCCTTCTCTGAATAATGTGATTGGGCCACGTGGCACCTTCTGGTTGTGCCACGCAACCCGCTTCTTTGCACGCTACGCTCCCTCTGCTGTCTGCCATTCGATCACATTCTGGGGCTTTGATCTCCACCACACCTTCCCATAGCTAATCTCCATAGCCCGATCTCCCCCTGATCTCATCCAGACCTTCTGATCAAGGCTCACAGACCATCTAGACTGTACGCATCCACCGTTTCGAGAGAAGTGAGGTTGAGCCCCTTTAACCTTCAAGTGAAACCTGTAGGAGACGAGTTGAGCGACAACAACCTCAAGGCGATATCCGGTGGTACACACTACCGTCACGAGATTCACAAGGCTCGTTGAAGCTTCAGAGCACACGCTGTCTCCTTGAAGCGATGATCGGAGTGCAGCATAGATCATCCAAAATCCAGCGATCCTCACACATAAGTATCATATCTTCATCTTTTCATTTTATTTTATCTAACAATTTTTTTGTTGTCCCATCTTCATCGAATCACCATTAACACTACCAAATCATTTTCATCATCTACACCACTATCATCATACACATTCACTATTTTGATCTATCATTTGCATTCACCGCATCAACACACCATCATCATTCCACGTCACACCACCCTTCCATCCACAATTTTATTTCCTATTTACAAACAATAATTGCAAAAAAAACTACAAAAAAAAGAACATGATCAGCCCTCAACCTCTGGCGGTGGTCGCCTCCCTCGCTACCTACGACCGGTCTCCAGCCCTTCGCACTCCATAAGCCGCTGCCGCAGATCTCGCACTCCTCGTGCCTCCACCTCGTGTGTCAGCCAACCAGTCGTCAACCACCGCACATCCCTGCAGGCATATGCCCCTGCGTAGCCATCTCCTTCTGCCTAGTTGCTCTCAGCCGCGTGACATCCGTGATGCTCCGCCCGTGTGTGGCCGCTACACTGGTCGACCTGAACCTCCACCGTCCGCCTTCGTGGCCCAGCCATGCAGCTCGTCAGCCCACAGTGGCCCCAATCGCCTCCAGGCTGACCGCCATCTCCTCCCACGCCTTCAGCCGCAACCGCGCGATCGCCAGCCGCCGCAACATCCCTCTATGCGGCTGTAGTGCCACGCCGCCCTCTGTCGCGCCCACCTCTAGCTTGCGTAGCCATGCCCACTCGCAGTACCCCGTCGCAGCGCCGCACGGCCCTCCAGACGTCGTCCAAGCACGTACGGTCGCGTACTCCGCTCGGTGCGCCTCGTCCCCACGACCTCGACCTCCGACGCGTACCGCCTACTCTGTGGCCAACCGCCGCACCTCCCTCTATCGCACGCCCAACGTCGTGCCCCCGACCGCACGTCGCGTGCGCCACCACGCCCTCCGCTGCACGAGCGATAGCGCCTCGCGAGCCTAGCCAACCCACTCCCCGCGCCTTAGCTTGCGGGAAAAGAAAAGCCAAATGTCTATTTTATTATTATTATTTTATGAATATTGCATAGTCACCCCCGCATATTTTTACAATTGCAAAAGTGCCCTTAGGCACAATTTCAGTTTGTTTCTTTCATTTCTGTATTGCGAAAACACCCCTTCATTTACTCATTAATTTGGACATTCATTTCGCATCATTTTTTAACACAAAAATAGCATTTTATTTAGAAATTAATTCTATACATTTTGGCTATTTATTTAGATTTTTGTGAGCATTGGGTAATTTATTAAAATTAATTTGGTTAAAAATTGGATATTTTACCCATTTCATGATCTGTAATTCATATTTAACTAAATATTACTCCATAAATTGCAGAAAAATCGTAGATGATGCCTCTAAGTACTCTTTAATTGCTATCCAAATTTCATCTAAATTAGAGTTGTCTTGTGCATAAAATAAATTATAAATTGATTTCTGTAAATGATTTTAATTAAATCTACGAATAATGTTTTTACGAAATTTCAACTTTCTTGGATTTCTAATGAAAATATATTTTTGAGATAAATAGCTCTTTAGAATATTTGATTTTGTGGATTAATTAGGAATTAAATACTCACAGTCTCTATGTTTGTCGAAAAAAATCATAAAAAATCATATATTCTCAGAAAATTCTAAAAAAGTTAATTAGCTTCATTTCATCATATTTAACTTCCAGTAAATTTTTCATAATTTTTGCATTATGTTTGCATGAAAAATGCATAAAAACCCCCAAAACATTTGCATTTTTCATTTGCGCATCTTAAATCCAAAAATTACAAAAAATACATTTTGCATTCTTTGTTATATTAGGTTCATAGGAAAAATAAAATTTGGCTGAATTTGGATTAATTTCGTATTATAATTAATTTTGCTAAATTACATGTTTTCTTAATAACCTAATTCACCCGCATTTGTGCATTGGCATTTCTATTGCATAAAAAAATTACAAAAAATGTCACTTGGAAAACTGTGATATCATTCGCCTAATCTAATCTGAAGTTGTTCCTTTGCCTCCTTGAGTCGACCCTGGGGCTTTCCCAGGTTAAAAATACATAAAACCACGTAATATTTAATTCATCGATTTTTCGATTCGTGCGGTTATTTTTTGATCGATCCTGATTGCCCGACTACAACAACGCGACACACATTAATCAAATTAAAAAGGGCATTTCCGGACACGTCAGATAACATAAGACATAGGTCTTTGTTTATCTCAATCTCGTTAAGTCAACTCTTTGACCTATCTAATCTAACACGTCCGAATCTCTATTCTTATGCACAGGACCTGCATCAAGTGGTCGGTCGGATATCAACCAAAAGAGAAAGGATTGCCATCTCCTACTCAGGTTGGAGATCATCTCTTAATAATCACTTAACAGTGCTTGATGAGTCCTCATTCTAACTCTTTAGATATTCATCCAAGCACTAGCCTCTATGTTTCAACAATTGAATCAACGTATGATTGATCCTTAAGATGACCATGGCACATAACCGTAATTATACTAAGGGACCTATTATGCAAATTAATTATTATTCATTTCAGATTAGAGAATGATATTTGCAATAACATTATTGCATAATGGCTTGTTGTGGGCTCGCATGTCCAACAATGAGCTCACTAATGAGATGCTGGGATCAAATTCCATGCTCGGTTGTCTTGCTTTGGAAGCTTGAATGAATTTATAGGTTTTATATATGCTTTTGAAAACTATATGATCAATACCTAGGCATGATATATGCTTTTGGAATGTATATGATCGATACCAATTCCCAATGATCACATGGGAAACATAATGATAAAACTCAGAAGAAGACAATCTAAAAAAGATCTAAAACTTCATGTTTATTATTGGTCTTCGAGTATGCAGGATGTATGGGTACTAGGAATACTCGATGGTAATGTGAATGATTGTATAACCATAACGCTTCCATTCCGAGGGAGTGATGAAACTTGTTTTGATTTTAGTGACTACATTCGATAAGGAAGTAATCTAATCTTAGTCCAATTTTTTGACATTGATCTGAATGTGATTCCGTTGCAATTATAAGATTAGATTTATGACTTTAATTCATTCAAACAAATTTGTGAGGTCCCCTTGATCTGGATTTGAGAAATGATCTCAATATCCAAGTCACAATACATGGAACTTACAATCACCCTATCCTTATATCAAAGTATCCATAGAGAAAGCACATTATTCTTGAAAGAGTTCAAGGATAAATTTACTATTGATAATGTATCTGAGCATTGAGAAAAATGATACCTAAATGTGATTTAGAAATCATGAATAATATGAATATGATTCATATTATTAGGACGTATGAGAAGCGTTATCTAAGATATTTAAATATGATTTAATTATCAAAGATGTGAATAATGAGATTGAGATTCATATTATTTGGGCATATGAGAATGGACATCTAAGATAATTAAATGTGATTTAATGGTCAAGGATATGAATAATATGGTTATAACTATCCATATTAATCATAAATATTATAAATGTGATTTATATTATATTAGAGAGAGTTATTGTAAATAAGATTTACAAATTAAATGTTGATGTGAATTGTATTAACAGTGTACAATAAATTTTAGATGTCATTTACATTCTATTGGGTGGTTGAATTTGATTCATAATTGTCAATGGTTTTGTTTGCAATTATTAAAATTTATTTGCAGTAACTATTTATTAATATTTTGTTGGCAAAACATACCATGAAATAAAATTTAATGTAATAAAATTACTTTAGGATTGGAGAGAGAGCTTTTATCTCCAATCAAGGTGGTCGTCCACCATGTATAAGGGGAAGGAGGTTATCTCCTCCCCTCTTACATGGAAGGAGGCTCTCTAGTTTGTGAATTATTTGGGTGTTTTTTTTATTATTTAAATGTATTTAGAAAGTATAAATATTTCCCAAAAATAGTAACCTTTTATTTGTACCAAAGTACATGAATATAATTTGAAAAGTTCCCACTGCGATATTGTTCTTGCATGTATTCACGAATCTGTAAGAAAATGTTTTAAACTTAGTGTTGACCGGTCATGAAACATGAAATAAACATTTGATTAAGTATATAATCAAATCAGCAAATTGTTCAAATTTATTTCACGCGAATACGTCTCTATTTTCCCTAGATATTCCATATTTAGAGGAGATGGATCGGATGATGACTGGATCATCAAATCTCATTGCTTAATGTGTTTATCTTTCAATGAAAATCATGAAAATTATGAATTTGATTTGATTAATTTTTAACCTAATAATTACGAAAATAATTGATTAAATATCATTGGCCATTGAATGTATGTTTCATGAAAAATCCTAGTTTATCCTACAACAGTTATAGGATAACTTTTACATGCTAAATATGTTTGCTTGATATGCTTAGGATTCTAGGATCTCAAAAGTGTTTTAAGATGCCTCATTTCTGAGTGATTACTATATAAAGTATAATTATGTTCATCAAAGTTGTTTGTTAACCACAAGTACATTTATATTATTTTATATTATTCTTAATAGGAATGGTGAAGGTGTCTAGCCTGGGTATGCCGGCTTAGTTTATTAATTTGCGACTTGCATGTCAAGGAAATGCTCCTTCCTAGCATAACTTGAGTGTATTGCTTGGATCCATTTTTGAGGAATGAATAATATGATAAGTCAAGTTGTACTTTGAATGGGATATGGAGGATGACATAAATGACATCCATGGTCTCTCGTTAAGGTGAAGGGTTCCATCACTATGGATAGTATGCTGGAGATGCATGTTCAAAGTGACAGCTCCTACATACACGCACAAATGGATCAGGCTCTTTGCTTATCAAAAGAGTAAGTTTGTATTCTTAGAGATCCCAATATCAGTTCCTCATATTATTGGGGTGATATTGTGTAAAGCCTATGTGAATTTCTTTTTTGGTAGCTTGGAAATCTAAAGATTGCAGTAAGGGTTAAAATAAAGCTTCGGAAAAGGGATGGCTGGGCACAATTTTTTCTAAGACCCCAAAACATGTACGAAAAAAAAAGATTCTATATCCGTAGGGGCACAACAAGATCCAAGTAGAACCACCAAAAATTCAAATACAAAGAAGCCACTACCAAATAAATATCTAACCAAAAAGGTCCAAGCTTCAAGAAAACATGCAGATCTTGGTGGAGACTCGGCTACACTGGATAGCTTCACAAGGAGAGGTGACTACACTGGCCACCCTCGAGTTCCTTTCTCCTTCTTCTAACTTCTCCCCCAATTTGATTGTGAACACAACGCGACAGACCTTAGAAGGAAATACATGACTCCCCGAGGATGAGTTACTGGAGAGGAGATTTGCATGGTAGTCCAGCATTATGGATGGGAAGAGCTAAAACCTTTCACACACATGAGTCGATTGTTCAATGTTCATAGGGTATGCTTTGGGAAGAGGATTGATCTAAGATGACTTCTGAGCTGAAACTGTGACAATGATGTGTATAACTTGAAGGTTGTCAATTTTAAAATTCTAAGTCTCACAGAAGTTCCGATACACTAATAATCCAAAGGTTCGATAGAGCTCCAAACTACAATTTTATGAACATAAGTTTAATACTCAATATTGTCCTACTTTCTTTATTTTCCTTTTTTCTTTTTCTTCACTTATTCTTTCAAATAAATGTTTGCTAAGGGACTAGCAAAGGTAAAGCATAGGGGGATGATGAATCTGCGATTCGTCATCTTTATTCATTTATTTTAGCTTAAAATCCCTTATAAAACACCTGCATATAACACTAACTCCATATTCTTACTAACTTGCATCTGTATGTAAATATTGTACACTTCTTACTAATTTTAACCTAAAATAAATAAATAAAGAAAGAAAGGAAAAATAAAGAAAAGAAAATAAAAAAAGGAAGACTGTATACATGCTGATCAAAAACCCGAGAGAAGGACAAGACTTGACCTGATAGACCAAGAATAAAGTAGGGGGAGGTAGGGTCCTCAATTAGAAAATCCAAAAAAATTGTGTTTTGTGTATATCTGTATAAAACTGACATTAATTTATTTGTGCATTAATTGACCTCAAATCAATTAACTTTCAAAATCAAAGTTGTAAATAAAAAGGTGTTCTAATTAATAAAAATAATTGCACAATTAAATCATGTACAAAATAAAAGTAACCATACTTGGAAAAAAAGCCACTAAACACTAATTGCAAGATCAATTCTAGCTCAATATGAACTCAAATTGAACCAATCTCATTTCCATTGGATTCTAAATTAAATTATCTTTAAAATGGTTGTGATTTCATAATTTTTGGAGTTACGAGTAAAAAGTTGGTTTTCTAGGGTGGTTTGTACAATTTTCCCATGTATGTTGTAAATATTGTATTTGTATATATTTGTAAATTATTATTACTAATTATTTAAAAAAAAAAAATTAATAAATTAAAATTCTTAAAAAACTAATTTCCTTAATTACCCTTGTATATAATGTCATATATGTATATAATATATGTATATAGTTGTTTTTTCTAATTAACCACCATAAAAAAACTACATTTTTCAATTCAAATAAATAAAGTGATGAAAATTCAAAAAAAAGATCATTTTGTAAATAGTTTTATCTCTTTTTATTTTTATCTCATTTCAATTTTCATCTATCTTATCTCTTCCACCACAAAATTCAAAAAATCAAAAATTCAAATTTCATCTCTATCTTTTCTATTTATATGGCTCCTTCTCCCTCATTCCATGTTGATCAATCTTTATAGAGAGGAGCCCGATCTCTGATAGAAAAATTTCGTTGAGAAAAGTGCCTAACGTCCGAGCCGTCTTGTGACAACGAGTCGGCCTTGTCGAGACGATCACGGTCAATTTCTGTTCCTAAGGTGAGATCCACATTTTTCTTATTTTTTTATCTTAGGTTTATATTAGTTTCATTTGTCGCATTTTTAATTTCGTCATCATTTTGTTTCTCTAGATCATAAAAAAATATTTCCATCACGATTTGATCCGCTTCGACTCGATTTTTCATCTTCCGTTCTTGATCTCTCTGCATTCTATTTCTATCTTCCACGATCTATCAACTTCGACCACGCACAATGGTGGAAGAATCGGATTCGATCCTTTCATTTTCACCGGATCCCCGTTTATTTTCTGATTTGTGAATAAATAGAAAATAAAAAAAATATTTGTTTCTTTTTCTCTAACGTTTATTTTGCAGGATCATTTTAAAAAAACAGCAAAAAAATAAAAAAAAAGAATTTCTATATCCATTTTATAATTTCTATTTTTCAGATTTAAAAAATAATATTTTTTTTCTCTTTGATTATCATTTTCATTCACAGTTTACAATAAAAAAATCTTTTCTAAAAAATATAAAACAAAAAAGGGGCACGCCCTCCAAGCGCCACCCCCTCCTTCTCCGCCGCTTGGGGCGGTGCACCGACATCCTCAACCAGCGGCGACGCACGCCGCCCCACCGCGTCACCATCTCCGCCTGGAGTTCCTTGTGGTGGTGGCGCTGATCTTCACCACCACGAGGACGCGACGCTACCTCTTGAAGCCACCTCCGTCGCCGATGCGACCCGTCCGCCGATCCAGCACCCCACGCCTCCTCCCTCGCCACCGAGACCAGCCGCGCAGCGGCCGCGCCTCTAGCCAGGTGGCAGTGCCGCCCCGCAGCCCCGCGTCTCGCCCTTTCAGATCTGTACACCGCCCTCCGCCAACCTCCCGCGTGCGGCCAACTGCCCAGCGCCGCCGCGTCGCTCCATCCGGTACCGCATCAGCGCGAAACCTCCTGCTCCAGCGCTGAGCGCGCGGGCTGCTCTGCCGATCAGCCGCCACCGCGCCCTTCTCCTCAGAGGCGGTGGCGCCCCCTTGTGGTGCCCTATGCCTTTTGTTTGCTTTTGAACGAAGAACAGAGAAACAAAGCCCTAGCTTCAATTAAAAAATAATTCTGGATGAAATTACAATCAAGCCACCGGAGGTTTCTAAAAGTACAAACGTGCCCCTGCACTTAGATCTTAGCACGTGCGACACATGTGCAACTTGGGCAAATTACATCTGAGCCCCCAGACATTTCCAAATTTGCAGAAACATCCCTGCGTCCTCAAGTCACGTGCTTTGAACGCATTTCATGGGTAAATTGTGTTTTCCTCTCCGCACTTTATTTTTGTTATTTATTTAATGCAGAAACATTGAATCTTTGCATTTCAGTCCTGTTATTTAGACTCAAATTTGCATGATTATTCTATTGAAATAAATGTTTTTATTAGTCCGAAAATTCCAAAAAATTAACTTAGACTTCTGTAATGTGCATCTTCATTGTATAAAAATTGTATTTCATTTTGTCTTCATTTATTATTATTAAAAAATCAAACAAATATCATTTTTAGATGTTTCAAATTCAAAAATTCATAAAAATTCGAAAATAACTCCTAAAATTCCAAAAAAATCAGGGTAGTATTATTTCATTGTCTTTTAATTTGTATGAAAATTTCACACAATAATTCTTTATAAAACTCTAAAAAATTGAAAAATACTTACTTATAAAAATCATAGAAAATTCTACAAAAATTCAAAAATTGTGATTTCAGTTCTTGCTTGTAGATATTTGCATATATTTGTCACAAAAATAGTCGTCAGAAGTTTTGGCCCCACTTAAAATATTTTTAAGTTGCAAATAACTCCAAGCTGTGCATAATTTCACATTTTCTCACGGTTTGATTTTTAGAAAAATACAAAAACATCTGAAAATTGCACGAAAATTCTCAAAAATATTTCAAAATTTTTAAAACCCAAAAATATGTTCTCTGGTTTTTTCAGAGCATTTTTGGTATAATTGAAAATTACAACAAAGGTTGGTGTGCATATTTCTTGATCTTGTGAATATTGCTCCGTATTGTTTTTGAAAATAAAAAAATTGCAAAATCAAAATCACTAAAAAATTAAAAATCAGAAAATACAAAAATATAGTTGTCCTTTGAGATTCCTATTTTTCTCTTAATTGATTTTTGATTAATTGAATAACCCTCGGGATTTGTAGCCTCCCTGAGTTCGACCTTGTCCACTATACAGGTTAATAAGTAGCAAAAATAAAAAAAATATTTTTTTTCACAGGATTTTTGGGGATAGCAATGACTTACGTATCAATAATTATCTGACCCTTGAGAATTCTCGTGCCAACAGTAGGGAGGCTAATTTGGTACTCTCCTGGGGGAAAAGTCACTTTATGGTGACAGAGGGTATCATGTTGGGGCACGTCATCTCCAAAAAGGGAATGGAGATTGATCCTGCCATGGTGGATGTGATCAAGAAACTTGAGCCACCAACCCATGTTAAGTCAGTGAGGCTTTCTTAGGGCATGTTGGATTTTATCGAAGGTTTATCCCCGATTTTTCAAAGATCGCCCGCCCACTGACTGAGCTCTTAGGAAAAGACACCAAGTTTATTGTGAATCACAAGTGTCTAGAGGCCTTCGAGCTCCTGAAAAAGAAAATACGTGAATCACCGATATTACAAGCTCCCGACTGGTCTCTTCCCTTTGAGATCTTGACTGATGCATCGAATTTTGCTGTCGGAGCTGTGCTTGGACAAAAACGAGATGGAATTCCTTATGCGATTCATTACGCGAGCAAAGTGTTGGATCCTGCACAGAGAAATTATACGCTAACTGAAAAGGAAATGCTCACGGTAGTTTAGGCCCTTGAAAAATTCAGATGATACATATTGGGCTCCAAGGTGACGATTTTCACTGATCATATGACAATTAGATATCTTATGGATAAGAAGGATGCCAAAGCATGGCTTTTGAGATGGATATTATTAATCCAGGAATTTAATTTGGAGATCAAGGATAAACCTGGAATAAAGAATGTTGTTGTTGATCACCTTTCCTGAATTGAGCAAAACAATTATCCTGACACTGGACCAATTACGGAGACTTTTCCAGACGAATAAGTTTGCGTTACTGATTCAATCCCATGGTATTCCGACATCGTGAACTGTCTTGTCTCCAAGAAGGTTCCCTTTGGTTGGACCAAGAGAATGATAGATCGATTGAAGTCGGATTCAAGAAAATACCATTGGGATGATCATTTCCTTTTTTATGATGGAACGGATTACGTCTGGCGAAGGTGTATTCCTCAAGAGGAATACCAGAGTGTCCTCACACATTGTCATTCTCTCGAGGTTGTAGGACACCATTCGGGAAAGAGAACCGCGTATAAGGTACTCCAATGTGGATTTTACAGGCGAACCTTATTTCGAGATGCTAATGATTTTGTATGGTCATGCCCGATTTGTCAAAGAATGGGAGGGACTGTTGGTTATAGAGATGAAATGCCCATGCAACCAATGATTTTCTGTGATGTTTTCGACGCATGGGGGATTGATTTTATGAGTTCTTTTCCCAATAGCAATAGATTTGAGTACATCTTGTTAGCGGTTGACTATTTATCGAGATGGGTAGAGGCTATTCCAACCCGAGCTGCAGATAGCAAAATCGTCTGTAAGTTTATCAAGGATAATATCATTACAAGGTTGGGGTTACCAAAAGTCTTGATTTCAGATGGAGGTAGCCACTTCATGAACAAGGAAATAAGATCTTTGGCTAAGGAATATAAATTTGAGCATAGAATAGCCAACCCATATCACCCACAATCTAATGGCATGGCAGAGGCTTCTAATAGAGAGGTGAAGGGCAGAAGTTGATTCGTCCAGATAGGAAGAACTAGTCGAAACTGTTGGACCAGGTTCTGTGTGCCTATAGGACAGCCTACAAGACTCCACTCGGTACTTCACCTTTTAGGATGATCTATGGCAAGCCATGCCATCTAACCGTAGAGTTGATTCACAAATCAGAATGGGTAATCAAAAAGCTGAATCGGAGTTGTCACCTTGGGAAATTATGCCAAGACTTAAATCTGAATGAGCTAATCGAAATCCGAAACCGAGCATATGACAACAGTGTGATCTATAAGGACAAGGTCAAGAGATGGCGTGATAGACACATTAAAGATAAAACCTTTGTCCCTGGCCAGAAAGTGTGGTTGTCCAATGCTCGATTGAAGATTTTTCACGGGAAACTCAAATCAAAATGGACGGGTCCCTATATTGTCATCGATGTGCATACTAATGGATGTGTGGATATTGCCGAACTCAAAGATGATCCACAACCTTTCTCAGTGAATGGACAATTGCTGAAGCCATATATAGAAGCATCCAAAGAGCATACAATTCAAGTTGAGGTCATCTACTTCATGCAGAGCGAGCACATTGAAGATTCATCAGATCATTCCTCCTCCCGACCTCATCGATCTCCTTGTACGGCTTCTTCCTCTACTTAGGCCAAGGCCTAAGTATAGGGAGGGGGGACCGATGCCATCTGTATATATCATCCTTCCCATCTCATGATCACTCCATTTCCACCCTTCTTCTATACATAGGCTGACCACGACGTAAGTATAGGGGGAACCGATGCCCATCTGTATACACTCTCCTCATTCACATACCCCGACCTCCTCATTCTTTTTCTCTTCTTCTATACTTAGATTGTTCACAGTCTAAGTATAGGGGGGAGAACCAGTGAATCTCGTTCTTTTTCTTTTTCTTTTTCACTCTCTTACGCTTAGCCCGAGCTATGTCTTCTTTACGCTTCTTGTGCTCTGACGACACAACACTCGTTAAGTATAGGGGGGTCTGCATATATACTTTGTATATATTTTACCCATATCTCGTACTTTCGCGTAAGTCTATATGTATTTACGGGGTGGGTAACACAAAAAAAACAAACACAATAAAAAAAAGAAAAAAAGTTTTGTTACTGACTGTGTCCAACCCAAATTTTTTGAAAAAAAGGCTTCTTATTCTTTTTTGCATAAAAAAGAACACCCTTGCATAAAAAATCAAGAAAAAAATCACAAAAAAATGTGTTTGCATTTCACACACCTGCACTTCATCCAGCATTCATTCATTTGCATCTGTGAAAAGTCTTTGGGTTCTGAACCGAGTTATGAGTAGAAACCGAGAGTGGTCTGGACTTGACCTTAATCCACCTAATTTTCAGAGGAACTTCACCGAGAAATAGGATTTTAGAAGCTTCATGTCTTTGACTTAATTCTTTAAGTTCCACATGACAATGTGCAGTATTTGACTCTTAGTGTCTAACCTGGTCTCTTCATTCTGGGTACAACTCTGCAATAGGGAATTAATTTGTACTCTCGCACTATGCACCTAGCTCAACTCAAACGGGATGTTGGAAGATTGTGTGAGTTTCTTTTCTGGTAGCATGGAAATCTAAAGACCGGAGTACGGGTTGAAATAAAGCTTTGGAAAAGGGATGGATGGCTGGGAACAATTTTTCCTAAGTCCGCAAAAAATGTACGGAAACAAAAAGATTCTATATCCGTAGGGGCACAACAAGATCCAAACAGGACCACCAAAAATCCAAATACGAAGAAGCATTCTACCAAATAAATATCTGACCAAAAAGGTTCAAGCTTCAAGAAAACCTGTAGATCTTGGTGGAGACTCGGCTTCACTGGCCAGCTTCACAAGGAGAGGTGACTACACTGACCACTCTCCAGTTCTTTTCTCCTTCTTCTATCTTCTCCCCCAATTCGATTGTGAACACAACACGACAGACCTTAGAAGGAAATAGCTGACTCCCCGAGGATGTGTTACTAGAGAGGAGATTTGCATGGTAGTCCGTCATTCTGGATGGGAAGAGCTAAAACCGTCCACACACATGAGATGATAGTTCAATGTTCATAGGGTATGCTTTGGGAGGAGGATTGATCTAAGATGACTTCTGAGCCGAAACTGTGACAATGATGTGTAGAACTTGAAGGCTGTTGATTTTAAAATTCTGTCTCACAGAAGTTCTGCCAAACTATTAATCCAAAGGTCGAGTCTAGTTTCATTTTCACCTTCAGCTCATGGTCTTGGTATGGAACCCAATCTCATTTCACCTCATGACATTTCTTTTGATGCTTAGGGACGAGCATGGTTTAAGTATAGGGGGATGATAAATCTCAGATTTATGACTCTAAATCTTATTAATTAAGCTCAAATCCCTCAAAATCATCAACATTTCTGCATTTATTCTGCATAATTAGCAATCATGCATGTTTTAATAAGAATTGCATTTTAGCACGCATTCATGCACAAAATAAGAAACCACAAATCCCGACCAAAATTGACTTGTAAATAGCCTAACTTTCCAAAATTTTTAACTAATTCATGCTAACTACGAATGACCCAAAACACCTCCACTACGTACATATCATAACAAGAATAAATAAAAAATACAAAAAAAAATCACTAACCCAAATATGTGGACCAAAAACCCAAACCTTAGTTCTAGGATTTCCAGACTAAAACCCTTATATCTTCCCCATCCTATGTCCTTTTTAATCCTACTTACTTTTGAACTAATGTACATTAAATTACCTTCAAAACAAGACCACGTTCAAGGGAATCGGAGCTCGTATGTGAAAGTTGCGTTTTGGGCCTCTTTTGTACATTTTGTATTTTAGCTGATTTTGACCTATTATCTTATGTACATAATAAACCTATTTTAGTTTATTTCTTTTTCACTTGTCTTCTTTGATAAAAGTTTTATTAAAATGCGCAAAAATCCAAATCCAAACTGAGCTTGAAATCAAAGAAACAAATTGAGTCCAAGTCTTCACTAACTATCTGTACAAAATTGGTCTTTTTCGTGTTTTATTTTATCTCTTATTTTTCTTAAACAATAAAAATCCAAAAAATTAGGTTAATGTGTAAATAATTACCTTTGATTTTATCATATTTTTTCTGGATTTTTTATCTAGTTTAAAAATGACAAAAAAAATATAATACCCTAAAATCAAGGTATTCTATGTACATGGGATACACAAAAAATATCACTTTGTGCAAATGATCGATTTTTATTTTGATTAATTAAAGTTGTAGATCTCATCGATGCGAGCAATTTTTGTGAAGAAACATTTTCGATCCGAGGTCATTTGCTATTTATTTTGGATTTTTCAAAGGTTTTATTTTCCGAATTTTGTGGTGCTGACACGTAGTAGCTCCTGGAGCCGCCACATGTCAGCCATTTTTCGAATTTTTATTACTCGTTTTAAAACAATAAGCCATGCACGTGCCCTGCCCCCTTCACATCCTGCCACCACGTGGCCCATCTGGGCCATCCGATCTTCGGTCGATCGGACGGCCTAGGGACCTCCTCCCTCCTCCGTCATCTTCCCCCTCTCCCCCACGTATCGCACCGCTACCTCGCGAACTCTGCTGTGATTTCCGCCATCTCTGATTGACCCCCTTCGAATCCCGACCAGTCGATTCGTGCGCTGCCATCTTCAATCAATCTCTGATCCCAATCACCCCCCGATCCCCTGATTCGCGTGACGTGCCGCCCTCCAGATCTCCTTCCATCGCCGGCCACCCGAAAGCCCTATTTAAACGCCACCGCACCCCACGCCTTCCTCATCCGTTGTTTGACGCCAAGCTTCGCTCTGGAGTGACAGACCGACAGCTCCCTTCCACGGCATGATCCGGGGCCTTCAGCCTCGCTGCAGCAACACCTCAGGTCGTTGCTTCGCTCCGACGTTTACCATCGAGGTCCAGGTACCCCTCCTCCTCCTCTTTGCCTTTCATCTTCGATCGTCACCTCCCGCTCTCCCGATCATCACCCCTCCTCGCCATCTTCTTTGTCAACGATCACCCATCATCTCCGACATCAAGCTACTTCACCGGACCACCGTCTTCAACGTTCTTCACCAACGCCACCGCATCGTTATTCTTCATCTACCTCCGACTACGATTGAGTCTGTCGACACCTGGCACCTCCACCTTTCCTGGGGGCTCAGCAACCTTCACCACCAGGTCCCTTCGCCCTGCCGTGCTCCGCCTTCAACCATCGCTGTCGACTTCAGGCAAGTGTTCATCATCAGAGCTCCGCCCCTCCGCCGGTTGCTTCGTCCACGCGAGCTGCTTTCACCCCGATCTGCATCGACTGACGAGCCATGATGCCATGCTGCCAAACCTCGTCGGACTCCGCCTCTCCACCGACGTCCGACGGCCGTGTGTCGACCCACATCAGTCGTCCGATCATCACGCCACCAGTCATCAGAGTCGTTGAAGCATCCGCGATCCCCAACCGTTAGATACAAACTTTATCAGCGGTCCAGATTCGCCCCGAGCCTCAATCCGAGCCAACTTCTACGCCAGGAGCTTCGGGAGATTCCTAAGCGTGCGAACGTGTCACGAGGAGGCCGGTGCCCACTCCTTCTCCGAGCCTGCCACCATACGCGCACGTCACATGAGCTGTGGAAACTTTGCAGAAGACCCCCTAGAGGTCCTCCTATTTACAGAACACCCCACCGACCAGAGGTCATGTGCCACGCACGTGCCCCTCTGGCAAAATTGCGGTAGACCCCCCGACCTTCTTGGTAATTACGCATAGGCCCCCTTTTGCATTTTATTTTAGTGTACCCATGTTATTTTAAACTTCTACATTGCAAATTTTATTCATAAAAAATTAACATCTTGTTCATCACTTAATTCTTTACATCTTGACATATTGCGGACATTTTCATGGTTATTGGTTAATTAATAATTATTTGTGTTTATGAAAAATTTCCTATTTTACTCAATTTGTGCATTGATTTTATAATTGATTAACCGTTGCTCTTAAAATTTTCGAAAAATCACGGATTGTAGAATTAATTGTGGTTAACATTGTGCCCAAAAAGAATTGCATTTGCATGCATAGTTTACCATATAAAAATAGTTTTGTATATTTCAGTGTTTGATTTTTAATAGGTATTGAAACTGGTATTTTTGAGGTTTAGGATTTTTTTGAGATCCATCATCTAGTTATAGAACTTAGATAATTTTGTCCCTTAAAATCAATTAGGTTTAATATTTACTATAATTAAATATTGAAATTCACTTTGTTTGCATTTAAAAATTCATAAAAAAATTCATCTTGCATCCAAAAAAAGTCCAAAAATTTATAGTGCATTCATTTCATCATAATTATCATCATGGCCAAGTTTCTTATTTTTCAGACATTGTTTGATCGCTATTTACATTTTAATCGCTAAAATAGGCTAAAATTGCATTTTGCGTCCTTTATTGCATTAAAAATTACAAAAAAAACCCGCCTCGAAAATCACGCACGAACTTTGATAGACATAATTCTAGGTTGTTCCTTTACCTCCTTGTGTTCGACCTTAGGACTTGCCCAAGTAAAATAAACATAAAACCATATTAATTAAAATTGACAAATATTTTGTGTGGTTATTTCTTGACCGATTTCGATTGCCGTCTATAATGAAATGACAAATCATATTTTTAAGCGAACGATTAATCCATGACTTAGTTTTTTTAAATAGTGCAATCCCGGAAATGTCAGTATATAAAAGTGAAAAGAATAATATATTACAATGACTCAAGGAATAACGAATAAAATGAATAGAAATTGGTGAACCCGCCTAGACTTAGGATCAAATATTCCTAAGTATAGAAGACTATACAAACGAGGAAAACCAAGGAAAAGTATGTACAAACTCAACGACTCCACTTATCTACCCCCTCCCATACTTAGGGTAAAAGATCCCTAATTCTAGAAATGATTATCAACAAGTTGAGGGACAAGTGTTGAGCAAGGAAATCTGGGGTTTTAATTAAGAGTATTGTTTGCAATGTCATTACAACCCTATGAAGTCCTTCAATAAAAATGATTGAACTCTCAAGTCAAAATAAATTGAAGAAATGTAGTAAAAGAGTCTTGCTATTTATTTATTGTATAGCATACACGATCAAACTCAAGAAGGCTACCAAAATCCCGAGGGTTATTTAATTCAAAGTAAAACAATGAAATAAATGAGGAAATTCTATGCACCCTACTCTTGGTTTTTGTGATATTTTTTACTTTTCATTTTTTATAAATTTTTAATTTTTATATTTTTTATGTTTTTTGATTTTGTAATTTATTATGATTTTAAAATTTTTGAAAATGTTTTAAATTTTTAAAAATAAAGAAAATAAAAAGAAATAAAAGAAATAAAATAGAAGTAAAAAAATGCAACTTTTTTGAATTTTTAAAGTGTAGCAAAATAGACAGAAAATTTAAAGAAAATCATTTTTGGGTTTTTGTAAATTTTCTTATGTTTTTGAAATTTTTACAGATTGTTTAGGGATGTTTAAATAAATAAAAAAATGAAATAATATAAACAAAAAACAAAACAATTGTTTTTTTATTCTAAAATAGAAAATGAAATTAAAAATGGGTAAAAATTACATAAACAAAATGGTGAATTTTTGTTTTCCATAAGACATTTTGCATGTTTTTTGGGATTTTCAAATATTTAATATGAATTTTTAAATGTTTTTCATTTTTTTTTAAATTTTTGTTTTGTATGAAGGGTTAGGGACTAAAAACTGGTCAGAAAAAACAAATAAAAAGAAACAATAAGGATTTTTTCCGGGAAGTTTTGAAAAAGTTATTATATTTTTACTGATTTTCTAATGAAGACGTGGATTATTTTTTGTGATTTTTGATTTATTAAAAATAAAAAAAAATGATTAAAATGCAAAATGAGAAATGGTGATGAGGGAATGGGTTAACATGAGCTTAAATTGAATTTTTGGGATTTTTAATGAAGTTTTGCTATTTTTATTTCAATTTAACATGCAAAATTAAATGTAGAGCACATGAAAATAAATACAAAGAAAATTAGTTTCAAGACTAAATGAATAATAAGTAAATAAAATGTGGGGCCAAATCTACAAGTTACCCAAAAAAGAGCGTGCCAATGCTCTTGAGTCACACTGGCATGGATATATTTGCAATTATTTTATTTTTCGGGGCCAAAAAATAACATGGAATATAAAGGGCCTTTGTTACAATTTTCACATAAAACATGTGTGTAGCACATTCTATAGTTTAAGAATGACTAAAAAGTATTAAAATAAATACCAAGGAGTTAAATGTAATCATCCAAGTGTCTACAATGGACACGTGCCCCGAGCGAGATTTATTTGCGAAAGAAAGAAAAATAGGGCTGGAGATGAAAATATACCCGAGCACATGCATAGGAGGGTACTAAATTAATGGTGGAGATGCACACTTTCGATCTGATACTATGGTGAATACTGAAGGTGATCTAGCAATGCAGATTCAATCTGGGGCTAAGATCCACTACTTGGAATCGGGGCTCGATCAATGGTACTGATGCAATCTGGAACTTGTGTTCTTGATCCGATGATCATGAAGACGTCTAGAGGAACTAATTTGAATGGCGGCTCCTGCAAACTTCAATCAAGCAAAACTTGCTCGATCTCAGTCTGAATCACCGTCGAGAGGTAGCTTTGCATTCCTGTTGTGGTCCTGCTTTGATTGGATATAACATGAAGTTTCAATGGGTACTTGAAGAAGATATGGAGCTCAGAAGTTCTGAAGCTCCAGGTGAACCTCGAATCTACTTTCCTTGCTCCCAGATGAGCTCCTAAATCTAGCAATGAGATGTGTACTTGGAGGGGGTCTCTCCGACAAAAATTATTGGTGAAAATTAACAAAGAAAAGAGGTGGATGTGCATCTCTGGAGAAGGTGGTCAGGAAGGAGACTGATCTCCATATCAGATATGATCTGGAGAGGAAAGATATTGAGGGAGATGGAGAAGGTCGAGGTGAGTGTAATTAGAAAGTAAAATAGGATGAACGTGGTCGGAACACCACTAATCGAGTAGATCCGAGGATAATGGTGGAAGATATGATTTCGCTAAATCAAGAACCAAAACAAAAATGTAAAATAATAAAATAAAGAAATTAAACCTAAGGTTACCTGTGGTGGCTAGAAATAGAGGAAAATTGCCCTGATCAACTTCAGATGGCAAAGAGTCGAAACTTGACGGTGGAGGTCCAGCCACATGTTGGATCACATCTCTTGCCTTCGTCTCATGCTCATGATCATGGGAAACTTAAGCTATCACCTCAAGATTGCTATAGGAATCAATAGCATGGAGAAATGAGGCCAAAAACAGATCACTCGCAATAAGGGGTGATTTGGAAGTATTAATAGGCAGATGCTCTGGTGAGATTTTGAATTCAAAACATGCACAATTCAAGGTGAAGAGGAGGAAACTGATGAGTTGGGGATGGGGAGGGTCGATCGTGTTGAAATATTGGAGAGGAAAGCGGGAAGCGTTGACGGTCAGAACGTGCGGAAAAAGGGAAGAAGAACGATCATCACAGAAGAAACGTGGAAAGTGGTGAGGATTGGGGAGTTGACCTAGGTCAACAGACCCAGAATTGACCAGTCAGGGAGCGTGAAGAATAAGATATGATACACTAGAAGACATAATAACATGGAAAATGAGAAATAATTGGAAACAAAATAGAAAATGAATTAAAAATAGAAAAATGTAAGAGAAAATGTTAGTAATTTAATTAGCCTATTTTTGATTATTTTTAATTAAGTAAATAAGTTATATACAAAGGTTAAATTACATAAAATATGTTACTTACTGGTATGTATACCTATATTTACATCATCTTGATTTTAATATATTATTTATACAAATAGACATAATTTATTAATTTATTCAGTTATAATATTTTACAAGGATTTTAATGTTATTTTCATTTTATTTTTAGTGAATTAATTTATTAGGGTAAATAACTAGTAGTATTTTATAATATGCATAGTGATACATCTACAATATTTACAGTAATTTATTTTTGTATATTTTTGATTTTATGACTTTTATTTGTATTTTATATAAGTTTAATACAATATAAAAAAATATTTAAAAAGAATATAAAAACAAACAAAATAAATATAAAAATTATATATAAATTATATACATAGGTATAATATACAATAGAACCCTAGGAAACCACATTGCACACCATAGCTCTGATTTTTATGAAACCACCTCCATTTTAAAGATTATTTAATTTGGAGTATAATGAAAGTGAGTTTGATTAATTCTAAGTTTTGGTGGATAAGATATTGATCTGACAAATTGAGCTTTGTGGCTTTTCCAGAGTATTATTATTTACATAGTGTACAACGGTTGTTTCCATAATTATTTTTATTATTTACAAAATATTTTTATTTATAAGTTTCAAGAAGAAAAAAATTTTATTTGAGGTGAATTTGGGTATAAATAAATTAGTGTGAGTAATATATATTATATAGAAAAGTGTACATAGTAAATATACACAAGTGGAACTTGATTTTCTGGATTTTCTTGTCTAAAGGCCTTATCTCCCTCTACTATATTCCTGGTCAATTAGGTCATGTCTTGACCTACTCTTGGGGTCAGAGTCAGCCTGTATCTATTACATATATATAGTTTTTGATTTTGCTTATTTTTCCTTTGTTTCTTTAAATATTTATTTTAGGTTAAAATAATGATAGATATACAGTATTTATACAAGAATGAAGGTTAGCAAAAGAAGATATTTAATGATATTTACAAGTATTTTATAAGGTATTTTAAGCTAAAATAAATTAATAAAGATGATGAAATTCCAATTCATCACCCCCCCATGCTTACCATTGCTAGTCCCTTAGCAAACACTTTATTGAAGAATAAATGACTAAAACAAAGAGAAAAAGAATAAAGGAAAAATAATGAACTTAGAACAATATTGATTATTGAACTTATCCTCATAAAATCAAAAGTATGGATCTCAATCAGACCTTTAGATTATTCGTTTGGACAGAACCTTAATGGGAAATGGACTTGACACTCAACAACCATTAGAAACCACACAACTCTGATCAAGTCTCCTCAATAGCCAGGTCAGAATAAGTCAACTCATATGCAAACCATTATGACTATGAATCTTTCTTATATAGTGTAAGTGACATGTAGCTCTCCTTAGCTGAAGCGGTAAAAGTCAGTCTTCTCCAACATGGTGACCCTAATTCCCCAATCTAATAACTCTTTCCTCGAGAAGCGGGGGTACTCCCTTCTAAGTTCAAGTGCAATCGGCTCAAGAGAAGGAGGTGGAGAAAAAAATGGACGGCAACCAGTGTTGCTACCTATCCTTCGATGCTTGACCAGTGTAGCCAAGTCATCCACTTCAAGCTCACAAATATCTGGCTTTGAGGCATATTCCTTGTTTATGATGAGAGAGAGATTTTTTTCTCTTTTTTTTGAATATTTACAAAGGTTCAACATTTACATAAGGAGTTTTTCTTCTTGAGCCAGTACACTATCCCTCTTTTGAAGCTTTATTGCAACCCACAACATTCTGTTGTTAAACCTCGTCACGATTGGACCGGGTTGGGGTACAATGGCCACAAATGTGTAACTTCTGATGTTTCCATTGACTTGTGTCTCATGCCGATGAATCCAACCCTCTACCACTTCAACTAAGGTGAGAAAAGTGTAAGTGCAGGTATACAAGCTAGGTCATTATCAATAAGAGTCATGCGTATATTCTGAAGTATTCTCCCTAGGCGGTCAAGATGACACTAAACTAAGTCTTATGGTTCCAAAAGAATTAAGTCTACAGACGTGAAGAATCTCAAGTCCTGTTCTTATATGGTTCATGTGATTAAGTAGATTAAGGTCCAACCAAGCCCCATTCTTCGGTTTTGTTCCAGACTAGTTTAAATATCAATAGTATTATGAAAAATGCAAACACAAATGCAAGAATATTATACAAAATGTTTTTTTTCAAAGAAAGAAAATAAAATAAAATAGAAGAAAAATCTTTTTGATTTTTTTAAAGAATTTTGCAAATTTTTATAGATTTTAAACATACATTTTTTTGGACTAAAGAAAAGAGTTAGTAGATTGAATGTACTTACAGGGAATATATACAAGTATATATACAAGTATTGTATAAATTTATACAAAATTTTATTTTACAGAAGGATTTTATTTACATGTTTTAAATACAAGTTTTGTAAAGGGATTTTATATACAACAATGAATTTTATAGGAATAATTACAACTTTTATACAAATGTGGATTTTACAACAAATATATATACCCCATAATGTATATCCCATGTGACAAAATAATTTTACAAAAATTTTGAAAACATTTTTCAAAAGATTTTACAAATATTTTACAATCACGTTTTTGCAAACATTTTATCAAAAGATTTTACAAACATTTTGTACAATATACATAATGTTTTTACAAAAATAATTTAGCAATCATTCTACAAACAAAATAATTTTACAAAAAAATTTACAAAAATAATTTTACAAATTTTTTAGAAGCATTTTTACAAATAGTTTACAAACAATTTTACAGAAGCTTTTACAAACTATTTTAAAAAATAATTTTTACAAAAGGTTTTACAAAAGATTTTTCAAAATCATTTTACAAATCATTTTTGAAAACATTTTTTAAGTAAAGCCATATTA
Organism: Ottelia alismoides; assembly: GCA_037367405.1. Taxonomy (NCBI): domain Eukaryota; kingdom Viridiplantae; phylum Streptophyta; class Magnoliopsida; order Alismatales; family Hydrocharitaceae; genus Ottelia; species Ottelia alismoides. Next base: position 556,447 of record JAZKJV010001559.1, on the reverse strand, counting down.
TTATCAAACAAACACACGACTTAACGCCAAAGTATATATACAATATATACACCACCCCTATATTATCTCAAACTGTGTTCTCATAGTGACCAAAGAGCTACAAAGGAAGACATAACTCGTGCTAAGTATAAAAAAGTGAAAAGAATCTTTACAAAAATGACTCAAAGAATAAAAAGAAAAGAAGAGAAGTTGGTAATCTCCCCTATATTTAGGATCAAATAATCATAAGTATAGAAGATTGTACACGCAAGGAGAATTGAGGAAAAGAATGAACAAACACAATGACTCGACTTCTCCTTCCCTATACTTAGAGTAAAAGATCCCTACATATAGAAAAAGAATATCAACAATTTGAACGACAAGTGAAAGAACATAATAAATAAAAAGAAATAAAAATGCGAAAGAGGATGAAATGAATGACATCACTCAACCTATACTTAGGCTAGAGTATCCCTAAGTATAAGCAACAACAAGAGTGATGAAACAAAATGAGAAAAAAACAAGTCATTCACCTCCCATATACTTAGGATAAAGTGCATCCTAAGTACAGCACACACACACAGAGATAGAGAGAGAGAGAGAAAAAAGAGGTGACCGATAAAAATAGAAGAAGAAAGAATAAAAAGAGAGGATATATACAATAGAATATCAGCTCAGGTATCAGATGCAAAAGATAGCAATAAATCATCGTCTGATACAACAGATATGGAATCAACTACGGACATGAATGTATCATGATCTAAATATGGCTTCAGCAACTGTCTGTTCACAACAAATGGTTGTGCATCAGATGACAACCCAGATATGATATTACTACCATTGTCACACACAGCTCTAACAATGAACGGTCCTGAACATTTGCTTTTTAATTTGCCAGGTAAGAACTTCAATTTCACATCAAACAACCATACTTTCTGATTAGGGGAGAAGATCTTTCTTCTGATGTGTCTATCATGCCAAAACTTGACTTTCTCCTTATACATTAGTGAATTGTCATAGACAAAATCTTGAAATTCCAACAATCTGTTCAAGTCGAACTTCCTACTCTTGCATGCTTTCTAATGGTCTAAATTGCATACACGGAGTGCCCATAATGAATTATGAATTATGTCAACTAGCAAGTGGCAAGACATTCCATAAATGTATCTATAGGGAGACATTCCCAACGGAGACTTGTACATCGCCCGATAAGCCCATAGAACCGAGTCAAGCATTTGGGAACAATTCTTCCTATTTGGACGTACAAGTTTCTGAAGTATATTCTTTATCTCCATATTTGAAATCTCAGCCAAGCTGTTAGTTTGTGGATGGTAAGGAGACACAACTTTAAGCTCAATGGCATACTCCTTCACAAGATTCCTAACCTCTCGATTAATGAAATAACTTCCCCCATCTGAAATGAGTTTCTTTGGATCCCGAATTGCGCAATAATGTGGTCCTTGAGAAAGGAACAAATCGTATGACTATTAATGGCATGGGTGGGGATTGCCTCCCCTCAATGACTAACATAATCCATGACTAGCAGGATGTACTAAAATCCCTGACTTATAGGGAACGAGCCCATGAAGTCTATGCCTCAAGCATCAAAAACGTCTGAAATATGGATATATCTCAGGGGCATTGTATCTTTGGAACCAACGATTCCTCCCATTTTTTGACAATCAATACAACCTCGAACATAGTCTGTATCATCCTTAAATAGAGTTGGATAACATAGGTCGCTTTGTAGAACCTTACCTGTCGTGCGCTTCCCCGAATGATATCCACCAGACTCTAGTTTGTGACAATGTTCAAGCATGTTGGTGTATTCCTCCTGAGGAATACACCTTCTCTAGATTAAATCTGCACCCTCACGAAATAGGTACGTGTCCTCCCATTGGTAAAAATGAATCTCATAAAAAAATCTGTCTGCCTTATGCTTGGGCCAATCTTCTAGAACTTTCTTGGATACAAGATAGTTCACAACATCAACATACCATGGGAGTGAGGCCGCAGACAAAATGGTCTCATCTGGAAAGGTCTCAGAAATCAGAAGTGTGATCTACTAAGAGGATTATGCATCTATGATACGGGAAAGGTGATTTGCCACAACATTCTTTACTGCAGGCTTATCTCGAATATCTAAATCAAACTCCTAGAGGGGAAGGATCCATCTGATAAGACGTGGTTTGGTATCCTTATTTGCATGTAGGTACCATATGACAGTGTGATACATGTATACAATGACATGTGAACAAAGTAGGTAAGACCTGAACTTCTCTAATGCAAACACCACTGCTAACATCTCCATTATAACTATGTAATTATTTTGTGCCTCATCCACAGTCTTGCTAGAATAGTGTATAACAAACAGTATCCCATCCCTTCTCTGCCATAAAACAACTCCAACTGCAAAAATTCATGCATCTGTCATGATCTCAAAGGGAAGAAACCAATCAGGTGGCTGTTGGACAGGAGCACTAGTAATAGTGTCTTTCATCTGATGAAATTCAAGGACAACTTTCTCATCAACTATAAACTCACTCTCCTTACACAGAAGCTCTGTCAAAGGTCTGGTGATCATGCTGAAGTCCTTAATGAATCGCCTATAAAATCCAACGTGTCCAAGAAATGACCTCAACTACTTCAAATTTCGTGGCAGTTCTACCTTGGAGATCACATCAATCTTAGCCTGGTCAACCTTCATACCATGTTTGGAGATGACATGACATAATATAATTCCACTAGTCACCGTAAAGTGACTCTTCTCCCTAGAGAGCACTATGTTTACCTCACTGCAACGCTGAAGTACTCAATCAAAATGATTAAGACATAAGTCAAAACTATCCCAGTAGATCAAGAAATTATCGTTGAAGACCTCTAGGAAACTACCTATCATGTCGACAAAAATGGTCAAGATACACCTTTGGAATGTAACGGGGAGTTACACAATCCAAAGGGCATCCGTTTAAAGGTTTAGGTGCAAAACAGACAAGTAAAAGTAGTTTTCTCACGATCCTCAGGAGCGATTGAAACCTTGTTATACCTTGAGTATCTATCCAAGAAACAAAAGAACTCTTTCCCTACCAACTTATCAATGATCTGATCAATAAAGGGGAATGGAAAGTGATCTTTCTTGGTAGTTGAATTTAAGCGCCAGTAATCTACAAATGGGTCGGAATCTCCTCACCACGGTCATTCATCAAGATCATAATCTAAGATATCTTCAAGACCACATGCAACATGCTGACCCACTTGGAATCCAAAATGGGATAGATAAATCCAGCATCACACCATTTCCTGATCTCTTTCATGACAACATCCCGGAGATTTGAATTTAGATGGCTTATATACTCACATATGGGCTTGTTGTCATCCTCTTAATAGATGTGGCATGGACACAAATCTAGACTAATCCCATGGAGATCTGAAATATTCCAACCTATGGCCTTGCAGTTTCTCTCAAGAACCTCTATCAAGCGAGATTCTCGATCGCCGGTTAACTGCAAACTAATGATGATCGGAAACATTTGGGGGTACCCACAAGGAAGGCATACTTTAGTGTTGAGGGTAAAGCCATAGGCTCAGATGGGATCTTAATATGCTATGTGACAACCTCTGCAACTGCACTAGTAGAAGGTATCTGATCTACACTATGTGTACTATCCACCGTGGCTATTGTAGGCTCAGCAAGTAAAATCTCATAAAGGTATGCAACAAATGATCTTTGCTCAGAAAGGAATTGCTCAACAGGAAGTTCAGAACTCTCAACAAATATCTCGGAAATCTCAATAGGAGGTATCTCATTAGTAATCTCATAAAAAGAATGTGTATCTCAGCAGTAATCTCAAAAAAAGAATATATCTTATGAATCTCGGAATGATCCTCAGAATATAGCTCACTTTGTCCATCAGCTAACAACTCTGAATGATCAGTAAGGGAACACATGTGACTGTGCTTTCCAGAAGGTCCTTCTGAGAAAGGAACACTTGGGTTCCCATGAAATTTGTGAAAAGATCTCTCTCTGAAACTCTGCAAGAAAATCACAGTCCTCGGAATCTAGCGTAACTGGATCTCTCTCATTTCATTCTATTGGTGGTTGTGATGGCCTCGGATCTAAGATCGTCTCATCTTCACCTTATCACTGCAGGAGTGAAAGATGATCTCTCCAGTACCATAATCAACTACTGCTTCGGTTGTTTGAAGGAACGTTTGACCAAGTATGATCGTGGTATAGAGAGGTGTCCATATCCATGGCAACAAAATCAACTGGGAGTCTCATTTCTTACACTGTTACAATAACATCCTCTAAAATGCCTCTTGGTCTCTTGATTGATCTATCAGCAAATTGAATGATCATCTTGGTGGATCTAAGAGGCCCCAACCAAACACAATGAGTAGCGATGATGGCATGAGATTAATGTAGGATCCTCCATGAAGAAGAGTACGATCAAACTCTTGATCAAAGATGTGGCAACAGATGTGAGGTGTTGCCTTATCTTTGTTTTTGGTCGGGAGGTTGCTAATGGGATGAACTGTGGCCATGGTCAAGATATGCTTATCTGTTTTCTTTTGCTTGTTTTGCCTTGGTTGATGCTTTGAGTACATGCTTCTTTCATTACCTTTTTGATTGCAGGCATGTACTCCATTTCATTAAGGAGTGGTATCCCTAGAAAGATACTCTGAAGGATCTTTGCCACTCCAGGATCAGATAGTGATGTTTTTATTTTTTAGATTTTTCTAATTTTATTCAAAGTAGAAGGAAATGGCATAGAATCATGAGAAACATCAAACTACTCATTTCTCTTATTCAAATAGAATCATCATGTACATGTAGACAACTAGATTTAGTATGTATAATGTTATCCACTATATGAATAGAAGGAGCAAAAGTAAAAACTGGATGTGCTCTGCTTGGTTTGTTGGTGTAGAAGAAGACTCCACAATAGGTGTGTTTTTCTTCATGGCTAATTCGGCACAGAATCTTTCATTATTCTATTTTTGAATTTTACTGAATAATGCTGGAAGAAGGTGGTGGTGATGGTGAAGAAGAAGATGGTGAAACTCCAAGATCTAGCTCTCCTTCACTGGATCACTGCTCCACTGGTAAAGAAGATGATGAAGTCAATAAAGCTCTATCAATGGCTCTCCCCAATCCTAATTGTTGTGTCGGCGGCTGCAATCTCCTAACGCTCCCAAGAAGAATGGCGTCAGATAAATAAGTAAAATCAAGAGTCATACCTATATTGGGGGTGGGTGGGTCATGAGCTACCTGCTCCTTGCCTCTGAAATTGTTGGGGTTGGCGTCACCTGAGTTGGAATCAACGTCTTGGTGGCAATCAGGTTGTCAAGTCACTAAGTCAAATCATTCATATTCTTCATTAGTAGTGCAAGATGATCGAGTACGAGAATCACCAAAGGTGCCTCTTGATGCTCAATGACTGGTTTTCGTTGATATTGGTAGTGTGGAGGCTGCTGGTACCCAGAGGAGTGCTGATGATGATGAGGAGGATGAGGATGTGAAAACTGTCCATAAGATGCGGGTTGTTGCTGATAGTAGGGTTGATGAAAATATGCAGATTGCATATGTTGTTGTCAATGTCTCCAGTTCTGGAAGTGTGGTGGAGACGAGAAGTGAGGTTGTAACTGCTAGTACTAGGGTTGTGTCTCCCTCCCTGAAAATGGTGGACAAGCCTCTGAATCTATTGTGAACCAAACTAAACTTGTCCTGACAGACGGGGCTGGTTGTGATATCGATCGAACCAAATGCCGTTTACTCCTGAATGAGAGGTGGAGGTGGAGACTGCTACTCGGGACTATAAAGGGGCTTCTGTTGGTATGTGATGAATCTGCATTTCATCATCTTTATTCATTTATTTTAGCTTAACATCCCTTATAAAACATTGTACATAGTACTAAATACATATTCTTACTTACATGCATCTTCGTGAATATTGTACACATATTATTATTTTAACCTAAAATAAATAAATATAGAAATAAAGGAAAAATAAAGAAAAATAAAAAAGACTGTATATATGTAATAGAAACAGGCTGACCTGAACCCTTAGAGAAGGTCAAGACATGACTTGATCGACCAAGAATAAAGTATGGGGAGATAGGGTCCTTTATCAGAAAATCAAACAAAAATGTTTTGTAAATACTTTTCTGTGTATATTTGTATACTTACAATATTTTATTTGCACATAAATTGACCTCAAATTATATTATTTTCAAAAAAAGTTGTAAATAAAAATGTTTTCTAAATAAAAAAATAATTGCAAAATAGAATCATGTACACAATAATAGTAACCACATCTGAAAAAAGCCATAAAGTGAAGATTGAAAGACCAATTCCGGCTCCATATGAACTCAAATTAAACCAAACTCACTTCCGTCATATTCTAAATTAAATTATATTTAAAGTAACAATTTCATAATTTTTGGAGTTACGGTTTAAAAGATGATTTTCTAGGGTGGTTTATGAAATTTTACCATTTATTTATCATATATATTTATTTTCGTATATATTGTATTTGTAAATAATGGTAAATACTTTTTAATAATAATTATTTAAAATAAAAATAAAAACAATTTAAAATAAAAAATAAACTAGATAGAGGAGTTGTGCACTCAAGATGGAGTGCGGGTTGGGTGAGGGTGACAGCAGAGGAGATGGAGGCGGATTGCATGTGGCAGGCAAGGGAGGCGGTGAATGAGTGCAGAGGGCGGGTGTGGGCGACGACGATAGAGATGGAGGTGGTTCGCAAGTGGCAGGCGGGGGAGGCGGTGAAGGAGTGCAGGGGACGGGTGTGGGCGACGAACCCATGGATGCAAGTCCTCTCTAAATAGCAGCCTGAAGGGCTGCTGATTGTTGGGGGAAGAACAAGAGGAAAAGAACTGCTTGCAGATCAAGGCCAGGGCAGAAGGAAGCCTTTTGGTAACGATTGCTTTGGATGTGGTTCGCAGCAGCATTGGGTGACTGCATGCCGGGAGCCCATCTGGTGTTTCAGGTGCCTCAGGCTCGCACACCATGCACGGGTGTGTCCCCAGATCGAAGTAAGGAAGGCAGATCACGATAAAGAGTTGGATAAGGGCCAACAAAAGGTGGGGGTGATACATGGAGCCAAGACCCTGATCGGGGAAGGAGGTGCCTATCGTCCATTATTCCTTGCCACATCGGATGTAGGGACTGTAATGGGTGGCAGGTTCGGAGGAGGTGTAACATTGTTGGCTCCGTGGCGAGTGATAGCGCGGGGTGTTACAGAGCGGGAAGTAGGAGTGCTGCTAAGCAGGAGCGGACATGCTTCTCTCCGTTGGCGGCTGCTGACATTCCTTGATGGACATCTAGACCTCAAATTCGCGAATGCGGTGCATGTATGGGGAATTCCTCTAGTATGAAGGGGAGAAGATCACGTGCCGGAAAAACTTACTAATATCATATCGGTGGTGGGGATCCTTGCGGGTGAGATTGATGCAAGGAAGTATGTCGAACTGGTGGTCTGGGTTCGGGGCTGCAGTCCTGTGGCTTTTGGTTGGAAGAAGGTGCGCTATCGCGGTGAACTACTGGACGTGGAAATTGCAACATCTGGACTTTACAATGTTCCTGGAGATGGTGAGTACCATAGGGGTCATCGGCTTAGGACTTGGGCGGAGGTGGCAAAGGGTCATCGATCGGTGAGGGAAAGCGATAGCCAGAGAGAAACGACCGTTGCTTTGTATCCTGCATGGCATTATAAACTGCGGAGAAGATTTCCCAAACAGAAGCCTCGAATATCGCATGGCAATCAAATTTCATCCTATCATGCGTGGCAACTTAAACTACAGGGAACGTTTTCGAGATGAGGGGAGTCACACACGTTAATGCAAATAAAATGGAGATTGTTACAGAGCATTCGGAGAGGAATACAGAGCATGGCAACCAATATGCATGGTTTCCTGCATGGCAACATAAATTGCGGGGAATGGTTCCGAGAAGAGGGGAGTCACGCAAATTTAATGCAAATCAAGTGGAGGCTGTTACAGAGTGTTCGGAGAGGAATAACGAGACTGAGTCGGTCCCTCTGCTAGATCCCATGGTGGAAGCTGACACACAAGCGAATCCATGCAGCAGTGTAGGTACAATGACAGATGAGGCGGATCAGGGTTCCGACCAAGATACAGGGTGTGTGGATAAAGATACATGGTCGGAAGAATGTGGTGGGGACCTTACTCCTAAACGGGAGACAGAGCCTAGTGCAATCATCTATTCGGCCAACAATGCGGCTGCGGGACAGCACCTACAGGAGGGGATAGAGGCATCGTTGGATGGCAGAGAGATGGCAGGATAAGTTCGTGCGGAGGAGATAGTAGCAAAAGATCTAGGAAGTTGGTGAGAAAAAAGGTGCTGGATGGAGGGGTGTCCATCCCCATTGGCATGGGATTCCAAAAGATTAGCCAAGTAGGAGAGGTGCAGGTAAATTCTGGGGAAGGGCTTGCAGAAGGTCCAAAAGTTAGGGGGGGGGGGGGGTGCAAATTGCCAAGAGGGGCAACAGATAATATGGAGGGGCTGGAGGTTAGGGAGCTGGAGGGCCTGGAGATTAGAGGTTTAGAAAGGACGTCAGGAGGACAATGATGTGTAGAGCTTCACAAGGCGCGGAGGCTAGGCAGACCTTAAGGTTGGATGAGTTTGGCCAGGAGGCTTGGTGACACATTGGGCTTGGCAGAGGGGGTGGTGTGTGGGCTAGCGGAAGGGAGTGCGACGAGGTGCACAGAATTGGTATGTTCGGGAACGGGAGGAAGGGGACAGAAAGAGTCTAGTTTGGGGCAACATGTGGTTTTTGACAAGGAGAATCTGCGTGGTGGGGGGAGGTGTTAGGGTCGCAGAAGATGGGGGAGGCATCTTCGCCAACCGGTGTTGCAACATGGAAAAGAATATTAACTGAAAATGAGGTGTCTATAAAGTCGGCGAGAAGGAGGAGAAGGTCAGAGCTGTTAGAGAATGTTGAACAACCGATTACCTTGTTACATGCAAATGAGGTCAGTGACATGACGTGGTTAAGGCAGAATCGCTTTAGCATTTTAGATCGTGGTTTTGCAGAATGTCTGGTGGTGGTATAACCACAGCAACAAAATAGGAGGAGCACATGTGTTCTGTTATGAAGATAATATCTTGGAATGTGAGGGGCTTGGGCAAGCCCAAAAAATGCTTGGCGGTGGGAAACCTTATTAAGCAAGCAAAAGCAGATATTTTCATGCTACAAGAAATGAAGGTCTCACATAGTTCGGTGGAGGGTGGTGGATTGGTGGGCTTAGGGAGAGATTTTGAGGTAGTGGAGTTGGAGGCACAAGAAGCGGCAAGAGTCTTGATTATAGGCTGGAAGAAGGACCTTTTTGAGGTAGTCTACCTTTTCTCTCACGATTCATCTCATACGTTGGGCGGATGGACTTTGCTTTATAGCGATGAATGTATATGGGCCAACAGATAACGAGAGGGGTGTGTTAACGACGTATCTGGGGAAAATCTTCTCAGAGCAGTTATATAGGGTGTGGATCGTGGGGGGGGGGGGGGATCTAAACCTCACTTTGTTAACTGGAGATTGCCTCCGAGGTGGGGGCGGGAGAGATGCTGGCTCAACGGAATTTTTAGAATTGGCACACTGTATTAGATTATCAATAGTAGACATGGAGGGATGCACATATACGGGGAGAAATGCGAGATCGAAGTCGAGGCTGGATGGGTTTCTTCTCTCCAAGGAGGGGGTGGAAAGATTCCTGCTTACACGGGCATGGGTTCTTCCTCGGTCCCACTCAGATCACACACCCATTATGTGGTCCTCAAATGAGGAGGATAGAGGCAGATTCTTCATTAGATTTGACAGATCGTGGCTGCTGGAAGATGGATTCAAGCAGGAGGTGGCTCGTCAATGATGGGAGTGGAGTCCGATGGGTTCAGCTGTCGGTCGTCTAGCATCTAATTTGGTGATGTTGAAGGCTTTCTTGAAGAGGTACGATAGGCAGGAGAGAACGAAGAGAAGGGAGAAGAGAGGAAAAGCACATGAGGAGGTGGTTCGATTGGATAAACTAGACAACATTAGAGGTTTGGATCAAGAAGAGTCACTGGAGAGATCCAAATTGTTGGAGGAGATTATGCGGGAAGATAATAAAGAGGAGGTGGAATGGAGATAGAGGTCAAGGCAGAAATGGCTAAGAGAAGGAGATGATAACACTATATTCTTTCACGCAGTGGCATCAGGCAGAAGGAGGAGAAACTACATTTGAAGTCTTAAGGTGGGTGGACAGAACATCACCGGGGTAGCAGAGATAGGCAATGTAATGATGGGACACTTTATGGAGAAGTCACGGAGAAGACAAGGGGATGGCTGGTGATGGTTAGGGAGAGGAGCGAAGACATTGTCACAAGGGCATGAAGAAGAGCTAGTCACACCCTTCACAGAAGCAGAGGTGAAAGCATCTATTTGGGGTCTGAACGCAGATGGGGCGTCGGGACTTGACGGATTTCTAATTATCTTCTACAAAAGAATTTGGGACCTGTTGAAATTGGAAATCTTAGAAGTGCTAGATGAGTTCAGAGAAGGGAACAGAGGTTTGAGAAGGTTAACAAGGATATGTTGTTTTTACTTCGGAAGAAGGATCACCCAGCGAGAGTGGATGATTTTAGACCGATCACTTTTTCGAATGGAATTTATCTCATTGTAGAAAAGGTATTGGTAAACAGACTCATGAAAGTCTTGGGGTCAATCATTTTGGAGAATCAATCCGCATTTGTTCCAGGAAGCCAGATGACAGATGGTTTAGTTTTTGCATCTGTGATCTGTTTAGAATAGAAGCATCGGGTTACAAAAGGTGTGTTGTGGTAGATCTATTTTGCATTAACGTATGATTGCATTGAATGTAAGTTCCTATGGACGTCGATGAGGAGAAGAGGTCTCCCAGAAAGTTGGATTGGATGGATGAAAAGATGTATCACAACTACATCCTTTTCAGTCTTAGTGAACGGACGACCGGAGGGAGGATTTTTTCAACCTTAGAGAGGGGTCCGGCAGGGATGTCCTCTACCACCCATGCTTTTTGTGCTGGTGGTGGATGCATTGGTTGGTATGTTAAGGCAAGCGGTTGATGGTGGCTGGTGTGAAGGTTTCTGCCTCATCGAGATTTTTGTACTGTTACTGCAGTACGTGGATGATACGATACACTTTCTTGGCAGAACGGATGAGATGAGTAACAAAAGGGCTCAGTTGCTGGATATCTTTGACAGATTGTTTGGTCTTGAGGTTAATCTGCAGAAGTCAGTGGCTATAACTTTTGGGATACATAACGAAGAACGAGCACGGGTGGTTGAGATACTTCAATGTCTGCTGGGAGACATGTCGTTTACGTAGTTGGGCCTTCCCTTGGTAGCTGGCAAACTCAGAATAACAGATTGGAATGCGGTAATGCATAAGTTAGAGCAAAAGATGGCGGGATGGAAAGGGGTCATCTTGCCTAGATGTGGGAAGCTGGTATTGTTGAAACATGTCTTAGGAGCTATTCTGAATTTTTTTTCTCGACTAGATTGATGCCAATAGGGGAGAGAAAGAAGATCAAAAAATTAATGAGAACTTTTTTTTGGTCAGATGGGAAGCAACAAATGACTAGCTTACATCTGGTGGCATGGGAGGAGATCCCGAAAACTCGTGAGCAGGGGGTTGAGAGTTCGGGACTTGTCCGACATGAATAAGGCATTGCTGGCTGATGAATCCATGATTCATTAACTTTTCTGTCGCATTTTATCTTAAAACCCTTAACAAATGCATGTAAAAATTCATTAATTCCCATCTTTTATAAAAACTCCATTCATAAATAAATATTCACTTTTAAGCATCAAAATCATGTAAATAAATAAAGAACAAAGAAAAAGAAAAAGGCAGATTGGAGATATGTAAATATGTACAATATGACTTATAAATATAAATATAACTGCAAGGTATATTTATAACCTAACCCCTGAGACCAAGTCAGCATGGATTGGTCGACAAACCAAAAAGTAGGGGGAGATAAGGAAAGAAAACCCTAAAAATAAATTAAGACACACTTCATGTACTTCTCACTATTTATCAAATAAATACAAAACTTCAATGATTTTTAATTAATTCATATGTACATATTTTTCACCAAATTCCTTTCCTAATTATTTCTAAAAATGTATATAAAAATATAAAAATAAGTTAAAAATATTACCCTGTATATATGCCAAGAAACCTAGTTTGTAAATTGTCAAAATCTCAACTTCCGAACATCATAACTTCTTCATACGAACTCCAACTTCACTCTACTCACCTATTCCAAAGATAATATTCTCTAATTAATAAAGGTGATTTCATCGAATTCGGAGTCCGTTTACAAAAAGTCAGTTTTGGGACCAAATGACAACGAGGTTTCTGGGCTATTTATTTTATGTAAAACACAGTATTTAGAGTTTTATTAATTTTATAATTTATAATTATTTTATGATCTTGTAATTTAACCCTAATTTATTTCAGAATTTTTGGAGCTTACTTATTATTTTAATAAAATCAAAAACCCTAAATTATAAGTAAAAATGGACTGAATAACTAATACCTATATTTATAAATATATGTAAATTAATTTATTAAAATCCCTAAAAATTCACAAAACTCTTATTTATTATTCTAATAATTAAGAAAATATAAAATTAATTTTTAGTTACTTATCTATTAAATTAAAAATCCAAAACCTATTTATCTATACATATTTATTAATATAATATTTATATTTCGAATTATATTTATTATTTATAAAAAATAATTATTCCATAAATTAGATAATTAAATTATTTACATTTCTTGTTTTTATAACTATTTAAAATAACGTTATTTAGTATTTAATGTTGAATTTCTAAGCCTTTTTCACATCTGGCCAACCAGGTGCTGACACTTGTCATCACCTGGTTCATCTTCTTCAAGAAGCTGTTAATGAAGCTGTTCCAACTGACCAACTTCACCTATTTTTCTCGTGCATATTCTAAACCTCTCTGACGATCTAATCCATTGAATTACTTCCCCTAATGACCAAGATCATCGCCCACCATTAGATTCAACTTGGGGATCACGAAATCGGTCTATATAAACAACCAAAGTTGACATTTCGCAACTAACTCTCCTTTAACCACCCGAAGCTCAAACTGCCAGTGGCCGAGTCTCATCTTCTCCACCTCGCTCCGCCTCACTCTGGTGGTGACAGCACATGATGGCTACCCTACGTGGAAGAAGGGAGATCGGAGGAGGTTCCAAGGTGCTCGTCAGCCCTTGCATCGCCGCCACGCGTGCGTCCAGCTCCGGTGAAGATCGGCCGTCGCAACATCTTCCAGAGGTAATACACCTCTATTTTCACAGATCTCTACCTCCATCTTTATCACATTTCTTCGCGATCCTCGTGGCTAATTACGTAATTAGTTAATTTAATCCTATAGCTTAGATGCTCAATCGAAATCAATTCTTAAATCATTTCAAATCAATTCGAATCACATTCTTTTTCTCAAGAATTTTGCACGCACATTTCATTTAGTCTAGAAATGCCATTTTTGAAGCTTGTAAAACTATAATCCTTTGGCCGATTCCTTGTGAATCGAGCATGCCCACACCTTCTTTGCAGGTTTATCGCGCGTCTGGAACACTTACACATCATCTGGGGGCTTTCATATTCCCACAAATCATCATCCAAGAAAGTGTAACGAACAGAGCTCCATGAGCAGATCATTGGAGCAGTCATCTTCTTCCGACTTCCGCCGTCGCTCTCCGCCACACCAGGTCGTGCACCACTGCGGGCAAGCTTCACTTCCATCGCGGCGAGAAATTGGAGAAGGAGTCGCCTTCATCAGCCCCTCAAATGCTTGACTAATGGTCCAAGAATAGCCCGTGAGCAGTCTTACGACACGTGTCCTCAACAGACGACTCAGATCATGCAGCACGTTCTAATCTTGATCGTTCAAGCCGAAGGGATGTGATTTTTGCACACTAAACCCAGAGAAGATTCAGAAGTTCATAGCGAGTCCAAAGTTTTCCAGATATTAGATTTAGGTCCCTCCGCAGGGACCTAAATGTAAACATTCTTATTTTTCTGTCAGAACAGTCCCTGCCGAGGACCTTTTTACATCAATTTTGTTTCTTTTTCTTGCAATTATACCCCTGGCCTATAGGGGAGTTTTGGACCTATTTTTGAAATAATTTTTCGTAGTTTTTTAGGGTAGTTACGTAACTACCCCAACAAGGTTTCCAGTAACTTTTCGTGTATTTTTGTCGTGTTTTTATCGTGATTTGCTTTGTCACCAATCTACTCCGTTTTGATTTGTTTTTGTGTGTTCTTCGCGCTCGTTGCTCGACCGTTTCACCTACTATATAGTACCACAAATATTCCACCTATTATATAATAAATAAATTGTGTGAATAATACCATTTTGAAAATAAATAAAAATTGGATGAGAATAAAATCAAATAAAAATTTAAAAAATTAAAACTCCATAAAAATCATCGATTTTCCTTGATCGCTTTAAGAAGAGATAAAATAATCACACAAAAATATTTTCTTCTTAAAAAATTTCAAAATACCCTATTCTCCCTCCTTGTGTTCGACCCAGGTACACTTCCCTGGTAAAATAATTAGTGTAAGGTTTTTCTTAATAAAACCGATCTTTGTTTGATCGACTAGGATCCTTTTACGGCTTTTTCTACACCGACAACCTCTTCTTTCAAAAAGCCGTAAACCGATTTTTAGCCGCATCAAAATGGCATCGTTGCCTGGGAGGCGTTAGTGTATTTTGATTTTCTTTTACATATTTTGTGATTTTATTTTCTCTCTTCTTTTTGTTTTGTTTTTCGTAGCTTTTCTTCGATTTTTCGTACGGCTTTTCTCGACTCGTCTCTCGATCGTCTTTAGATCGCTAATTAACTTTTTGCAGGTTCTGCATGATCAGCCGGTTTCTTAGGAATCCGAGTCAGATGAAAGAGCAGAGGTCGATTCCTTCTTTACGAGTCGGCTGCAGAGGGAAGAATTAATTAGTGTAATTTTATAAAAAGAGAGAAAGAGAGAGAGAAGTTGTATTGAACTCTAGTAGAAGGGGTCCACTAAGGACATCCCGACTTGTAATCCCCCCCCCCCATTTTTTAGGGGTCTGATTCACCGAGAACCGTGTATTTGGGGGATCAGGGCACCCACCGTGGTTTTCTCGCCTCATCGGTTTTTTCCATGGCTTTTCTGATAGATGCTTGCTTAGGTTCTTTTATTCTATCTGATTGTGCTTACGTATCTAGTTTCAAGATTTGCAACTTAGGTGCATGATTTTAGGATTCTTATAAAAAGAAAATAAAAAAATAGACGATTGCTTGAAAAAAACTCAAAAAAATTATAAAACCACAAAATAAAATCGGGACTGCTAAAGATATCTGACCTAAAAACCGTAAAGATTCATCTGATTTGGGAGAGTAATCCACGCACATCTTCTTAGAGTGCGCGAGCGAGAGACAACCCATAAGGCTAGAGCCAAAACCCCGTATTTCTCACGAAATACTACTTAGTCTATGCACCTAATCACTGTTCCTTAGTGGTTACGCTCGGGTAGCCGGAAACGGTCCGGGTTTACTTAGCAGAGTGGGAGGTTTAGAGGACACTGCGCAAGGCTCCGTCCTCAAGTAACACGGGTCGCCGGAAACGGTCCGTACTTACTCCCATACTGGCTGAGTGCGAGTGATTTTCTATAAAGACTCGGGCCAGTGTTTTGGATAAACTATCGGGCACCTATCAGCTCGCATCAGCTCGCGATAACCGATTAGACTTGTTTGCTAATTACAACCCTGAAACCGACAAGATAAAAGACAAAACTCTTACGGTCTTCACTGGGTTGTGTTGGTGAAAGCAGGTTTTGCTTTGTGTTTGCTTGCGGGGTGTGAGTTACCGTGGCTTTACGCATTTTTCCCTCTCCTTTGAATCGTAAATCGTGATCTCCCGATAATTCTCTTGATATCGAAGATGATGTCTCGACGGCTTTTCTGCTCAGACTCTGTGAGCTTCCGACCGTCCACCGTCAATCGTACATCTTCACAAGCTTGTGATGACTCTCTTCCCAAGCTGGTCCCGTCTGATCTCGAGGAGAGTCAGACCCAGACTCCCTCGCCTCCTGGACAGAATATTGAGGCAGACCCTTGCCTCAATACATCTAGATCTCCAGCCAATTTTTCGCTGAGTTCTTACGAGAGCTTTTCGTTCACAGATGATTTGAAGCAGATGGATCGCGGCAAAGGACCAGCCGATGAGAGGCCACCAGCTGAGAAACATCATGAAGGAAGACCAGACTCCACCGATATTACGATCAGGATTCTCGACACACTCCAACAGATGAACATCCAGATTCGAGAACAATTCAGAACTCAGAATGAGTTGCGGGCTGAGATAGCCGCGCTGCAAGCAGGGGCCGGGAATCAGTTACCGCCTGCAGTGGTTCCGATTCTTTACGGGAAGAGTATGACCCGGGAGCAAGAACACTCCATCACTGGATTCGGCTACCGCCGAATCAAGGGTCATACGAGTTGAGACCGTCCTTCATATCGCTACTTCCCAAGTTCTACGGGAATGCCACAGAGGAGCCGTTTACCTTTCTACAGCAATTCGAGATGATTTGCGGTACGACTAGCTATCCAGGAGTTACGCAGGAGGCTGTCCGCCTCAAAGCCTTTCCCTTCATCTTAGCCGACAAGGCACTTTACTGGTTGAGTCAACTGGGAAGGGAAATTTCTACATGGGACGATCTGAAGTCCACATTCCTGTGTAAATATTTTCCTTTGGGGGAGGACGAACATAATGAGGAGTCAGATCTCCAATTTCACGCAGCTTCCGCATGAGTCTTTTCATGAGGCATGGGATAGATTCAAAGACCTTATGGAGAGATGCCCGCATCATGAAATATCGATGAAGGTGCTAGTTCAGAATTATTTTGAAGGACTCCAGCTAGACATCCAGGGGCTAGTAAGTGCCCATGTGGCGGCAGCTATCTGAACAAGGATGCCGAGTCAGTCTGGGCCATCTTCAAAGGGATGGCTGAGAACTCGAGAGTCGTTGACTCTACTCGGGCATTTCTGAAAGCCCCACAACCACCACATCACCGAGAGCATCAGAAGGTGGCTAACATTTCAGAATCGAATCCAACACCAACATGGGTTTTATTAGCGAGAAGTTAACATTGATGGATGTGATTCAGAAACAAGTCCAGGACTTACAGCCGCTGCGAGAGTTGGAGAAACTCTCATCTCTACCTCAGCAGCTGAGTGATCTTTCGAAGAAGGTTTTTGAGCTTCAGCTTTAGTACCAGCAGAGCCAATCCTCTTCGATCGCACAACCAGCACGGAGGATCTTACCCGGTCCACCCACCCGTCAGATTCACTATGTACAGAGCGAGCCAGAGACTCCGCAGATTGATTGGCATGAGGATCAGTCTCATGCCAATCCCGTTAGATCATCAGCGCTGCAGAGATGGAGGTTGAACCACAAGACAATCTCGAGATTAACGAGATTTGGTATACTCCGATTCATCAACCGAGTATACTGCATCATCAGCAGCAGCCGTACAGTCATCCGTAGCATGGACGTCCACATTTCCAACATCGCCAGAACTTTACCCAGCAGCAGTCTCACCAGAATGTTTATCAGAGACCACAATCACACCAGTATCCTGCTCATTATTCACAAACATATTCTTATCAGCAACCGCAACAATCTTCCTCCACACCACAAAGATTCTCTCAGCCTTCCACTTCTCAACAATACACGCCAAGGAAGGAGAGAGGAGCAAGCCAGGGCCACCACACCGAACCGGAGATGTCTTCACAAGCCCAAGTACTAAATCAGATCATGGATATGCTGAGTACGCTCCAGATTATGCATAAAATCGAGATGGAGCAGGTTAATCGTTGTCTGGACGAGTTAACCGCACCAAAGACCACTCTTCCAGCCCAGCCTCAAATGAACCCGAACAACAAGAGGAGGCATCCAGATCAGGTAGACATTACATGTAAGATCTCGTTTCCTGAATTTTTATCTAACTTCATTCGTCTCAGGAGCGGTAGATCACCATGAGCACTTGGTGGAGTAGAGGAGAGGGCACTAGAGGAGCAGGAGCAAATCCATGAGCAACAAGACTCTGATGCTGAGGAGGAGTACCGGCACGTTGATGAGGATCACCTTGAAGATTCAAGAGAAGGGAGCGATGCCGATACAGTTGACATGGATACTGGCGAATCAAATGATGATATCACGCCAGACCATGCAGATAATGCCGAGAAAAACATTTCTTCTCTTGTTTTAGAGAGTTTTGTACATAATTCTGAAACTCTCGATGTACAAGCTGATTCCAATATGAATAAAAATTCTGATTTTTTGATTCCTGACATTGTTCCTTTTCCCGATGCTCTGTTTAGAAAAGGAAAGAAAAATAACAAAAAGAATGATGTGACTCCAGATATCGAGCGTTTACTTAATGATCACATCTTTTTGAAGATCCCGCTTCATGATGCCTTAGATCATTTTCCTACGCTTAAGAATCAATTGAATAACCGATGCACTACACGTAGGAAAAAGAGATCATGAGTTGAGACGCATATATTGACCAAGCCAACTTCGTGTGCGATTCGGAACAAGGTACCCAAGAAGAAGAAAGATTCTGGAGCTCACTATGTCACTTGTCAGATTGAAGATGCTGCATTCGATCGTACTCTCTTAGATAATGGTTCCTCGATCAATTTACTTCCATCCTCTTTGCATGATAAGCTCAAGCTAGGTTCTTTCTACAAATCACGAGCGATACTTTAGTTTGCAGATAGATCTGTGAAGATACCTAGAGGCATGTTGAGGAACATTATCGTGACCGTTCAGGGCTCGCAGTTTTTAGTGGACTTTATTGTCCTAGATATGGCATGCCCTACACAGTTACACCTTGCTCCAATCATTCTCGGGAGGCCCTTTTTGCAGACAGCAAGAGCACTCTTTGATTATGATGCTGGGCGAGTATCATTCCTTACAGACAATGGAGAGATGCACATTGAGATGGAGAGAAGATGTAGCAGTCCCAGGTCAGTATTTTCATTTACTTCAGAGGACACTAGTCTTGCAGAAGATTGCCAGCACATAGATGAGGCACAGTTTCCAGATCTTGAGAGCGTTTATTTTTATACCCACGATATCATCCACGAGGATAGGGTAGATCACCTGGTACCTAGTTCTTCAGATGATTGTTCACATACAGAGACAGATTTCATATCAAATTCAGATGAGCAGTCAATTGCAGTAGACATCTTAGTGTCGCAGATTGAGAGTACACATATTACAGCACGAGAGTCAATTGATTACATTTCACAAATCATATAGTCTATTCAGCGTAGAGAGTCGGATGGTGTGATGCTTACACATATAGACACCTTCTATAGTCAGACTCCAGAGACGCATATTTCAGAAAAGAGAGCTATGCCATGTACGGAGTTCACTTACAGAGGAGGCTCTACTTTTTCAGCCAGGGATCAGTACGCACATAAAAAGCAGAATATTCTGTATGACCCTGATTGAAGTGATCTATTTTGTACTGGATTCATGATCATTCTTTCACTTCATCTCATCATGTACAAATGCTTTTGAGCCATTCGATTTCTGGAGATCTGCAACACTTGTATATTCTTCGTAGACCACAATCGTCCCCATTTTTGCTCGTCTTCTATAGTTAGGATACCAGATCCTAAGTATAGGGGGGACTATTGTTCGCTGATTGACATTTTATATTTTGTTCCGATTCTTTTGTATATCCTTTCTTTTTCACAAATCATTGGTCTCCGATTTTTGGCTACACTCTTTTCTATACTTAGGATGCCTTATCCTAAGTATAGGGGGGACCGAATGATTTCGATGATTTCGTTTTCTTTATTTCTTTTGTTTCTTCGTTGTATATTCTTTTTATTTACTCACCTCGTTTTTTCTCTTCCGTTATACTTACGATGACCTGATCGTAAGGATAGCGGGGGTTGACTGACTTATATTCTCTGTTCTTTTTTCACCCACTTTTACTTAGCACGAGTTATGTCCTCCTTTTTCTCTTTTGACGCTATGAGGACATAGCACATGCTATGTATAGGGGGGTGCGTATATATTGTGTATATACTTTTGTCCATAACTCGTACTTTTATGTATTTTCTTTATCTATAAAATCCATAAATAGTGGGTAAGGGTTGGGAGTTCGGGACTTGTCCTACATGAATAAGGCATTGCTGGCAAAGTTGATTATGCGCATTTGATGGCAATCGATGGACCTTATATCGAGAGTGCTGAGGAAAATTTATGGGGTGAAAGGAGAGTTGGTGGCGGAGAATTTTCGATACGAATCATCTTTGTGGAAAGTAGTGAGGGATGTTCTACCATTTGTGGCAAGAAGGCTAAGGCCTAAACTGGGAGATGGAGAGGGTTCAGATTCTGGAGGAATAATTGTACCGATGAAGGGGTGTTAGAGACATGCTTTCCAAGACTATTTGCGATGACAACTTTGAAGTAGGCCACGTTGAATGAAGTTGGACATTCAAGTGAATGGAGACTAAGTTTTCCCATGGTTCTCTCAGATAGAAGGATAGATGAGTTTAATAGATTGAAGGTTGATGTTCCTTACCCGAATGAGATCTCTCAGAACAGGGATCATTGTGAATGGGCAGGCACAAGATTTTCAATCAAGATTCTATGTGAGGAGTTGAGAAATGGAGAGGAAAGTCAAGACCAGGATTTTTGCCAGGATGTGAAAATTATTTGGGCGTGCAAGATCCCAAGCAGGATAAAGGTGTTTCTTTAGAGCCTGAGGAGAGACAAATTGTGCGACAAGGTAAGGAGAGCAAGGTTTTTGGGACGTCAAGAGATGAATTATGAGAGATGCGGAGTACAGAAGGAGAACTCTAAACACCTTTTCTTGACGTGTGAAACCTCGATGAAGGTTCAGAGAGAAGTGGTGATCCCATGGGTAGACACATGGAGTTTTTTGAGATTCTTGGAATCGATTAGAAGGGTAGGAGGTAACTCAAATGAGACGTCACCAAGCCCTTTGTGGTGTTGTGGGCAATCTGGTTGGAAAGAAATGAGCATATTTTTTGAAATCAGAGGTTCTACCCTGAAAATGTTGCATCACATTGTAGGGCTCTCTTGTGTTTTTGGGAGTCCAGGTAACCCTTTGTGTAACACACTTTTTATTATCATAAAATTTCTGCAGTGACTCCCAACTCGGGAGATCACCCTCCTCTTTATAAAAAAACAAAAAAATAAACTAATCTTTATGAAAATACATAATTTTAACACTAACTTCCTTTCTTATCTTTATCTCATTTCAAATTTTCCTTATCTTTATCTCCATTCAAATTTTTGAAATTCAAATTCAATTCTTTTTCCTATTAATATGGGTCCTCTTCCCTCATTTCAATTTGATCAAACTTTGGTGAGAGGAGCCTAATCTCCAATAGCTTCTTGTTGTAGAAAGGTGCCTAGCCTCCGAGCCTTCTGGTGATAGCGAGTCGGCCTTCGTCGAGGCCATTACGGCAATTTTCCACTCCTACAATGAGATCCATTTTTTCTCGTTTTTAATCTGGGTTGATCGTAGATTAATTTTTACATTTTTAATTTCATT
The DNA here is from genome assembly GCA_037367405.1 of Ottelia alismoides. Taxonomy (NCBI): domain Eukaryota; kingdom Viridiplantae; phylum Streptophyta; class Magnoliopsida; order Alismatales; family Hydrocharitaceae; genus Ottelia; species Ottelia alismoides. The sequence goes on along the minus strand of JAZKJV010001559.1, from coordinate 534,780 downwards.
GTCATTTTTTAGATCGTAGATCTTAATCATAGATCATTGTTCTACCACATATGATCCATCCTCGATTTCAACTTTTCATCTCATTTTCCCAATCTACTTGCATATTCAAATTCTAGCTCATGCAACCACTCACCTCCGGCCACGCACGGTGGCCGAAGATTCGGATCCATCCCTACACATCACCGGATCCACGTTTCCATTCACATTTTCCGTACAATAATTGTGGATCAAGTCGTCATGCTCGAGTCGAATCATCATTATTTTGTTTCATATTCATAGGAATTAAAAAAATAAAAAAATGCAGTTCTGTTTTTACAATAAAAAAACTTTCCACAGTTTCTTTTTACAAAAAAATAAAAAAAGGTTTTCCAATTTCTATTTTTACATTTAAAAAATAGAAAAATAATAAAAAGGTTGGGAGCGGTAGCACTCCAGCTGCCTCCACCCAGCTCCGCTCGCCGGCTGCCCACCTCAGCTGCTGGAGTAGCCCAGCCATCTCCGCCGGCCGCACGAAGGCGTGTGTCGCCCTCCGTCGATGAAGCCACTGCCCAGATCCCCTCGCAGGCGGCGCCCATCGCTTTTCTGCCGTAGGTCTCCATCGCCACTGCCTGGAGCATAGCACGCACCACCAGGGCGTGTGTAGCCCCGCGTCCTACGCGCCACCATCCCCGCCCTTCAACCAAACAACACCACCGTTCACCGACTCCTGCTCCACAGCCCACCTCTACTGCTCAAAGCCGCTGCCAGGATCCCGTTCTCCAACATAAAGTTGACCTGGGAGTGTGTTGCCCAGCCACTTCCTGAACTGCTGTAGGGCCGTAACCGCCCATCCTCCGTCGATCCTTGCCGACCCTAGCCACCGCCAGGACCTCCCTTACCGAGCACCTCTTGTAGAGTCCGTGGAAGCTCTGCCACCTTGCTTGATCTCATCTCCACGCGAGCCCCCCTCGTGCCAACCGCCACATCACCTCGCGCATCCATCATTCTCCACAGCTACACCCCAATATGCTCAAAGAACTGACCCTCGTGCAAAGTCATAATCCACTACCGCCCCTTTACTTTGGATAAGGAGGGGCGACGCCCCTTTTTCCTTTGAGCGTAAGAAGAATGAAAAGTCCAATTTGATAGGCCTAATTTTTTGGATAAAACTACAATCATGCCCTCCAAAATTTTCTAAACTACAAATAAGCCCCTACCTCCTTCAAGTCACATGTTTTGCAGGCCTATTCTGGGTAATTTGTAGTTTACACTCTTATTTTATTTCTTGTTAAATTTCAATTAATAAAAAATAAACATTTGCGTTTAAGTCCTTAATTTCCAGACAATTATTTTGCATGTTCTTCTTGTTGAAATAAATATTTTTATTGCTTAATAATTTCTCCAAAATTCTAGTTAAGTTCTTCTCACTTATTTCTTCGTTGCATAAAATTTTTATTACATTTTATCATCATTTAATATTATTAAAAAATAAAAAACATTGAATTTTTTCCCTTTTTGAAGATTGAAAAATCATAAAAATTCAAATGTTACATAAATAAATTCCAAAAAATTAAATTCGTTTACTTTTTGTGCCTTTAATTTTCTATCTAATTTTTCACGCAATAATTACTTATAAAACTCAAAAAATACAAAATACTAAAAATCTTAAAAAATCATATAAAATTGTAGAAAAATCCAAAAAATGTGATTTCACTTAACGAGATGATTGTTAAGAGATGATCTCCAGCCTAAGTACCGTCAAGTGATTGTTAAGAGATGATCTCTAGCCTAAGTAGGAGATGGCAATCCTTTGTCACTTGGCTGATATCTGACCGACCTCTTGATGAAGGTCATCTGCATGGGAATAAAGATTCGGAGGTGTTAGATTAGTTAGGTCAAAGAGTTGACTTAACGAGATCGAGATAACCAAAGTCCTATGTCGTATGCTGTCACGATATAGGCACACATCCTTTGACCGGAGACAGATGTGTTACTATATGTCTGGGTATGTACATTTGGCAGACCAATAGGTTGATGACCTAATCAAGGTCTATACCACGGCGCGCGGGTGTGCATATATGGGCATATGAGTAATACAATCTCTCAAAGGGATCATACAGGTTCATTATTGAACCGGAAGATATGAGCTCACTCATGAGATATTGGGAAGAATCAAATTCCGTGCACGGTCATCTCGCTTTGGAAGCTTGACTGAATTTGTAGGTTTGATATATACTTTTGGAAAAGTATATGATCAACACCTAGGTTTGATATAAGCTTTTGGAAAGTATATGATCGATACCAACTCCCAATAGTTAAATGAGAAACTTAATAATAAAATCCCGAAGGAGACAGTCTAAAAGAGATCTAAAACTTCGAGTTTCTTCTAGGTCTTCCAGTATGCAGGATGTACAGGTATTAGGAATGTCTGAGGGTGATGTGATCATAAACGAATTATATAAGCATGACGCTTCCATTCCGAGGGAGTGATGAAACAGGTCTGGATTTTAGTGAATCCTCTCATAGAGAAGTAATCTGATCTTAGTCCGAATGGTGGACATTTATCTGAATGTGATTCGAATGTAATGAGAAGATTAGATTTGCCGTCTTGATTTAATCAAGCATCTATGGGAGGTCCGAAAGATCTGGATTTGAGATGTGATCTCAATATCCAAGTCACTATACGTGGAACAATGCAATCGCCCTGTCCTTATCGCCAACTATATGTTGAGAAAGCGCATTATCCATGAAAGTGTTCGTTGATAATTTCGTTGTTGATATATGCATCCGAGCATTGAGAAAATGGATAATTAAATGTGATTTAATTCTCATGAATAGTATGAATTTGATTCATATTATTACGAGAGTTATCAGAGATAATTAAATGTGATTTAATTATCAAAGATGTGAATAATGTGAATGTGATTCATATTATTTGGGCACATGAGAAAAAAATCCAAGATGATTAAATGTGATTTAATTATCGTACTATCCATATTAATCTGATATATTATAAATGTGATTCATAATATATTAGGGAGAGCATATTATGATTTATATTCGTAGACTAATTGTTAATTTGAATTGGATTCACAGTGAATGATTAATTGAAAATATAATTACATTTTGGTTTGGGTTGTGAATGAGATTCACATAATTTAAATGGCTTGATTGAAGTTTTTCACAAGATAATTGTGATCTATTTTTGTGAAAAATATTTACAACAATTGTTGTTGTAAATCTTGGAGAAATCATGAGATAATGAGATCTCATGAGATAATGAAATCTCATGAGATGATTGGTAGTTGTTCTCCCTTTTTAGAGGATGAGGTTTATCTCCACATTATCTCCAAGACCAATCAAAGTGATTTAAATTGGGATTAATTATGTTGATTTATCAATATAAATTAATTCAAATTTAATCAAATGTTGTTGTATTTTTACAACAACATCTTAACCATTGAAAGAAACACAAATCAATCTCAACCATTGATTGTGTGTTATCCATGGATTGAGTTCCATGGACTCTCAAAACCCTATATAATTAGAGGCACCCCTTGCTCTTCGAGACATGTTGACGACAACAACGAATGCTCTCTACCTCTCTCTTTACATGTCATATGCATCTCTCCCTCTCTCTCTTATGGCCGTCCATCATGGAGCCATATAGAGAGCCGCCATCTTTCAGCACCGTCGTTATGCTACCGGATCATCTACTCGTGGATCTCCATCTCCTTCGATGCATCTCTCCTTGAAGAAGATGTTGGATCTCGTGTGTCGAGATCAGGAGATCCGTCGCTTCGATCATCAACATAAATTACGAGAAGGATGCATCTCATCAACGCGCTCGCAAGCGTCTCCTCCATTGGATCGGACTTGAGACAGGAGGTCTCTTTGTATAGAGACTCGATTGCAACCACGCTTCAAGAGGTAAACCTTATACCTATTATGGTTTAGATGAAACCATCCGAGAAAGGTTCTTGGATTATGTGGTTTCATCTCATTTAAAATTTTTAAATTCCGCTGCCCGGAGCAACTAGTGCGACTAGTCACTCCCGATCGCATTCGATGTGATCCACACGCTTCCGTGATGTGCTAGAGGATCTTCTCATATCCTTCAACTGGTATCAGAGCCGGGTTTGAGGTTTTGGATTCGATCCATAAACCTAAGAAGATTTGGGCTTGTGAGGGTTCGTGAAAATTTTATCGCATTTCCATTTTCGCAGCCCTGTTTTGTGAGTATTTTCGTCCATGTTTAAATGATTTAAACACGAAACATTAACTTGTATAATGTTCCCCATTAATTAAGGAAATCATGGGATTTGAGTTTGCGTGATTTGGAATCTGATAACTCAAGATATGATCCTTTTAATGATATTATATCCACTGTTTCGGGGATGGTGAATAATGACGTAATTAAGGAGTTAATTACTGTTTTAAAACACCTGGAAATGAGTGATAATCATGTAGGTTATGTTTTAGATCAAGTTAGCAAGCTTTATAAACTATGTTTCTTAATTTGGAATTAAAATGAATGAGATATGGTAATTTTAGTAAGTGAGGGTCACTGCTGAAAATTGCAATCCTAATCATGAACCTTGTGATAGTCATTTCAGAAACTTGTGAAATTAATGGTTAATTTCCTGAAATGATTATGGATAATATTTGGGAAATATTTGAATGATAATTGTTCCCTTAAATGACATTGCCTCAACCAATAAATGATTAGATATGATCTAGATCACCAATTGGTTACTTGATACACTTTCAACAAACATGTTGCTTGAATAGGTTTAGGAATTTGTCTAGCAAATTTCCTTATAATTAAAATGGTTTTGATTATTACTATATGGTAAATCTTCGGTTGAAAAATCGATGATCATCTCAAGTACACAATGATTGATTTGGCATTATCCTTTCCTGAGGTGGATATGGTGTCTAGTCAGGGAGCGTTGGGGTAGCAGGTTGCAACGTGTGCGGTCTGTCCCACTCCCATCGGTACTGGCCATGACAACGGGTAGGGACTTGATAATGCTGGAGAAATCATGGTGTATTTTCTAATTAATAAAGTTCGAATTAAAATGTACTTTGAGATAATACCATATATTCAAGTAACAATCAAATTTGTTGATTGAATTGGAATGATAATTGATTTAATGTGGTTAAATTAATTATATCCAATTAAAAAACTCTATTATGAATAGATGTGTATTCCCTTGGAAGAATTAAAAATATGAATATGATTCATGATAATTAATTGAAATTTTAATAAGAGATGGAGGATCACATAAGTGACATCCATGGTCTCCTGTCAAGGCGAAGGGTTCCATCGTCAGATATTGTATGTAGGAAATGTCTGTCCGAAGTGGCAGCTCCTACATACAATCCATTTGGATCGAGCTCTTCGCTTCTCGAAAGAGTAAGGACGTATGTGTAGTGACCCCAATATTGGGTGCTCATATTATTGGGCCGATATTGGATTGCGCATAGCGAGTTGTATTCATATTGACGGTTGGTTCAATTAATGACAGGTCAATATCACCTTAGGGGTGGTGGGCTCGGGTGTTAAAGATCGAATTATGAGATGCAAGTTGGAATTGCAAGGAGGAATGTGTTCCCGCTTCTTTTTATCTGAGTTACAGGTTCCATATTATTGGGATGTAACAAAGTTAGAAAGGAGACACCATATCTTGTCGAGATATAATGGTAAGTGTATATCTTACATTAAAAGTGATTAAGGGAATGAACTTTCAGTGTTGACAAGACAAGACAACTTTGATATAAAAATGCATAAATCAAAGTAAAATATATATTTATATATTTTTATGCAAATTTCTTATTTCAGATAATCCTCATTAAACCCACTTAGTACTATACTCAATAACTAGTAAAATATTATGGATTGGATCCATGATAAAAATATTGTACTTGCAGTTGGACAAATATTGTATGTGGTTGCAATGTGCAAGTTTCCTCAGAATAATGAGGAATGATATTTAAATAGACAATAAGACAACAACTTAGGGTTTGTATGCCTCTATAGTCTTGATCTCTCATCGAATGTACTTTGGAAGTGACATGTCGATGATGATTGCAATTGTCAAATAATCCTTATAAAATTCTAAGAAGATGTTCTGGCACACTTATATGCTCTCGACATTTAATCATGAATGACATGGTTCACTGCATTATGCAGAATGGTGTCTATATAAGAGATGATGTATTTAAAATGTTTGAATACCTACTGAAACTAAGTCTTTAAGAGTTAAGATGTATGTAGATATGATGAGTGTCATCATCCTACTATCTATACTCTAGTCATTCATGAAGCTTCATAATATTCATATTTTATGAATTAAATGAAGCATGTATAAATGTCGAAATACTCTTATATTGAAATCTTTTGAATTCAATATAAGAGATCTTTTTTTCTTAAGCAATGGTTGTTTAGCGATGAAAGGAGCGCAGTGGACGCATGGGTCGGACCCAAGTTAGAAGAAAAGTCAAAGAGTTGACTGTACTTCTATGGTTTCCACACATATGACATCTAAAGACTTGGACGAATGCCAATACTGCAATGAGCTGATGTGTTGATAGTATGACTATCAAGACTATCTAGATCCTTAGAGAAGGACTCGGATAGTGCATCATAATAATCTACATTTAGTCATTGAAATTGACTTTCTTATTGGATAAGATTAAAAGTCTAATAATTGTATCTCATTTTTTCTCGTAACACTTGCAATTGGTTGCATATGTTTTAGAAAATTCGAGAAATTTGATCTTAAGTTTTAATAGTTATCCACATGGATGGTGATGCAATTGTTGCAACAATCTCTATTGGATAAATAGACTTCATATTTTCAGTGGGTGAGACCTTGGTCTTAGACAATGTCTCTATGACCTAGATATTAGAATACAATCATAGTTTATTTCTAAATGTTGGAAATGAACATAAACTTTGGAATAGACCTATCATAAACAATTATGTTGGATATATTTCAAATAGTATTACTTCATTGGGTATGTTATAGATGGTATTGGATACCAACTCTATGACCCTGAGACACAAAAGGTTTTTGTTTCTAGACATGTGAGAATTGGAGAATGATTTCCTTAAGGGTCAAGATAAATATGAAGTAAAGGAACTCATTGAATCCCCTGAGGATTCTGTTCTGATGAGCGACCCGAGCGACTAAGGCAAGATAGGTGTTAATGGTCATTGCGACCTCAACCTCTCGGGCCGGACTCAATCAAGAAAAATAAAGGAACCACCAAAATCAAAGATAAAATCAATAAAATCAAACAGCGGTCCTCGCTAGTTTATTAACCTGGTATAGCGACCAGGGTCGGACTCAAGGAGCACGGGTTGGCCTTACGGCCTACGAAGTAGTATAAAATAAAAATAAAATAAACAAAGGGGTTTTTGGTGGATTTTTTTAAATTTTTTAATTTTTTGTATTTTTAATAATAAGGAAAATGTACAACAAGTAAGAAAGCCAATAAACAAATATTTATAAAACACTCCAAATAAAGTCAAAAAATCAAATAAAAATTGTATTTGTGTTTTTTATATTTTTAAGTGTTTTTGGTGATTTTATGGGGATTTTATAATTTTTAGTTGATTTTCTAAAAATCAAGAAATGGGAAAATAGTGGCTCAATGTGCAACCAGACTTGAAAGGTCAACTAAAAATATATAATTGGCCTATAAAATCTGGAGACAATTTTTATGGAAAATATATACAAAAATCAAGCTACAGAAAAAGAGTTCATATTTTTTGAATTTCATAGAACTTTTAATGATTTTTATAAGGTTTTTAGGGTTTTTCAATTTTTATGGGTTTTATAAATCCAAATGAGCCAAAAATTGGATAGAAACTTAAACACAACAAAACAAAGAAACCCTAATTTTTTAGAATTTCTAGAAAAAGTTTTTATATTCTTCTTTGATTTTCTATGTCAGACAGTAACAAAAATCAAGGTTTCTAATTTTTTGAAAATAATAAAAAGCCTAGAAAATGTCCCAAAAAATTAGGGAAATTTATAAAAAGTGGCAGGAGCCACAAAACCAAATTTCACTCGATTTGGGTTTGATTTGATATTTTATTCAATAAAAACAAGGCACACAGCAAGCAAGGACCTAAGTGCAAGAAAACATACTTCCAGGGGCTAAATCGTAACAATAATAAAAAGCACAGGGCCTGGAATGCAAAAATCCCAATATAACACGCGCAACACACGTGACTGGCACACAGAGGGGTAAAAATGCAATTCTTATTTAAAAAGATGTAATCAGTAACAAGCAGAGAGTTCAGGACTAAAAGTGCAAACTACCCACACCCTCACGTGTCGATACACATGGCTCACATAAACAGGGACTAAAATGCAAATAAAAAAATCTAAGGCCCTAGATGCAAATTATCCAAAATAAAAAGTACTACTCAAAATATTTACAAGACTAAACGACAAACACAAAAAAGACAGGGGCCTAAGTGAAATTACCCCTTTCTTATGATCTGACGACCGAGGGGTGTCCACGTGTTGATCGGACGACTAAGAATATTGGATACCCCTTCGCTTGATCGACGCTCCAGATGCAATCTTGGGCTCGATCCAACGACTGTCAGCTCTCGCAAACGGATGGATATGATCTTATCTGGCGCGAGTGGGCTAGATCTACGGTATCTGGAGGTCCTCCAAGAACTCTTCGCCGGCGAGGTTCGCCGGCCTAATGCGCATGGTGGAAGAGCCCTCCGGAGCTGCTCTGAGAGGGAACGTGATGGCCGAGGTCGTATACAGATCCTGCTATGCTCCGATGAAGCCAATGACTCTAGAGAGCTCCGGCGACGAAGAAGACGGGGAGCTCCTATGCCTCGACTATTGGACCCCCAGATGGGGTCGCTTTGACCTGCAAGCTGCATAGAATGAAACCTGGGTCGAGGGCAAAGTGCCTCGACCCGTTAGCGGGCGAAGGGGGTGACTGAACGGGGCGAGTCATGGGTCTCTGGAGAGGCGACGGCGGATGAGACCTAAGATCCTGCTCCGGGGTGAGTCAGGATGATCGGAGGGGCGTAGCTAGTGAAGAGGAGTCTCGTGAATGTGAATCGAGGGTCGGATGATCGAATGGGCTATCGAAGCGAAGTGGGTTGGCCGGCAAAGGCCGACGACACATTTGGAATTTGAGAAATTAAGCTAACCTAAGGGGAATCAAGGGTACCTGATGGTTGTAATCGATTGTGCTTGAGATCAGATAGCTCCTGGGGTCGTCGCCTCGATGGCTCGTCGAGGCCATAGGCTCAAGCTCGCTCGGTGGCAGAGCACGGCGACGAAGCGCGCCGGATCAGGGGCTGCAGCCCTCAACTCCTCGCTGCGACACCCTCCCTCGATAGTTGTCACTTTAGGAAGAAGAATGGAGGTCCTGGGACTGGAAGGAGATGGCCGAAGATGTGGCTAATGGAGGGGGAAGAAGATGATATATACTCGTAGGGGTCCGGCAAGATGCAGGTCAGGCGAGTGAATCGGAGCTCGGATCCCTAGGCAAATCCCCGGGCGTGGATCAGGGATGGATCAAGTGTAATCGAGACCCGGGGTTTTGATGATAGGTGATCAGATCATGCTTGGAAAAATAGGCGAAGTCGGGTTGGGAGCAAAGATCCGTCACTGGGTGGTCTTGGGGGGAGAGTTGACCGGGGGTCAACAATCCCCCGTGGACCAATGGAATAATTCCATTGGAAATTATTTTGAAAATCAAAATAAAATGGATAATTACCTTATTTTAAAATATTTACAAAATAAAAAATATTTATTTATTTTAAAGAATTTTTTAATGATTTTTATTTATTTTTTTGAAAAATAAATTAGATATTTACATTATCTTATTATTATATAGGTATATTTACATATGTATTTTTTATTTTTTTAATTCTTTATTTTTATATAATTATTCCAATTTTATATTTAATTTATTTATAACATAATATTTGGAATAAAAAGATATTTTTATTTTATTTTTATGATTTATTTTCATTAGTTAAATAAATAGATCTATATACATATGTACATGGTATATATACAAGGTGTGAAATGAATTTTATTATTTTTCTTTTTTTTTTTATTTTTTTGACTTTTATTTTATTTATTTACACCATAAAATACGGAATATAAAAATGTTTTTATTGGATTTTTATTAAATATTTAAAAGGTGAAAATACATAGGTAGTTTATTTTATATACATGGTCTATGTACACTGATGAGAGAGAATTTTATTTGTTTTTATTTTTCTTTACTTTTTCCCATTTTTATTTTAATTTTAGTTTATTTTTATACATATGTACAAAATATGGAAAGCACAAATATATTTTTATTTTTTAGAAAATAAAATATATACATAAAGAGGGGTATTTACACCATGTTGAGTCACCCTATCTTTCTCTACTTATTTTATCTTGCAGTCAGGCCCATGTTGAGCCCTCCCTTGGTATTAGGTCACTCAATATTTATTCTAAATATTTCCCTCATTTTCTTTTATTTCTTTATTCTTTTATTTTTGCACAAAAACATGCTAATTATTGCTATTTACACAATGCGTGCATTTTGGTAATTTATTCTATTTACACAAATTTACATGGTGTTTTGCAAAGGTTTTTAGCTAAAATAAAAGAATAAAGTGTGATGAATGAGGATTCATCAACTTCCTAGACCAGAAACTGAAGAAGTAAATAAAGATGAAACACCCATACCTTTTCGAAGGAGTTCGAGGGTGGTTGCACCACCTGAAAGGTATGGATTCCATGTGTCAAATGAGACCGACAATGATCCTACTTCATTTGATGAAGCACTCACGGATCATGACATGGATAGATGGATGCTAGCAATGAAGTCAGAAATTAACTCCATGCATAAGAATGGTGTATGGACCCTAGAGGATCCACCTAAAGGGGTAAAACCCATTGGGTGTAAATGGATCTTCAAGAGAAAGAGGGGACTTGATGGGAAAGTAGAGACTTTCAAGGCACGGCTCGTAGCTAAGGGCTACACACAGAGAGAAGGCATCGACTACGATGAGACATTCTCTCCTGTGGCTATGCTTAAATCCATCAGGACATTGCTAGCTATAGCTGGATATCTTGATTACGACATCTGGCAGATGGACGTCAAGACAACTTTTCTCAATGGATACCTCGAGGAAGATATATATATGGAGCAGCCCTAGGGCTTCATAACTGAGGATGGCAAAGTATGCAAGCTAAAGAAATCCATCTATGGGCTCAAGCAAGCTTCTCGTAGCTGGAACATCAGATTTAAAGAAACCATAAAGAGTTATGATTTTATGCAGAATTCTGATGAACCTTGTGTGTACAAGAAGCTTAGTGGGAGCGCCATTGTGTTCATCGTGCTTTACGTAGATTACATCCTTATCATTGGGAATAATACAGGGATGATGACCAGTGTGAAGATTTGGCTATCCCATACCTTTGAGATGAAAGATCTTGGAGAAGCCTCTTACATCTTGGGTCTGAAGTTGTTCAGAAACCGAGAGAAGAGGATATTGGGATTGTCACAACATGGATACATTAAGAAGATTCTTGAACGATTCCGTATGGATAGTTCCAAGAATGGATTCCTACCCTTAAGACATGGTATCCACCTGTCTAAAGGAAGGCTCCTCAAACTGTTGAGGAAAAGAAAGCCATGCCTGGATGCCCTTATGCATCAGTTGTAGGAAGCTTAATGTATGCCATGATGTGTACTAGGTCAGATATCTGCCATGCAGTGGGAGTGGTAAGTCGTTACCAATCATGCTATGGAGAACAACACTGGAATGCTGTAAAGACCATATTCAAATATCTGAGACGGACACAAGATTACATCTTGGTCTATGGAGATGGTGATCTCCAAGTCTTGGGATATACACATTCTGACTTCCAATCGGATATTGATGATCGAAAGTCGACATCAGGGTTTGTATTCCTGTTGAATGGTGGTGTTGTGAGCTGGAGAAGCATGAAGCAGGACACTACAGCAGATTCAGCAACAGAAGCCGAGTACATTGTCGCATCGTATGCTGTAAAGGAGGCGGTGTTGTTGCGCAAGTTCGTCCTAGAGCTTGGCGTAGTTTCCTCTGATACTCCCATCCCACTACTCTGTAATAATACGTGAGCCATTGCCCAAGCGATGGAACCCAGATGGCATCAAAAGAGAAAGCACGTGGAAAGGAAATACCACATCATTCGGGAGATTCAAAAGCGTGGTGACATCATCATCACCAAGGTGGCCTCTGCCGACAACGTTGCTGATCCTCTTACCAAACCTCTGACACAGAAGGTTTTCGACCAACATGTAATGAGTATGTGTTTAAGGATTGTTCCTGAATGGTTCTGAGGGCTAGTGGGAGATTTTTAGCAATGTGAGCCCGAGGCGAACCATTCATGCAATAAATGTTATTGTAATACATGATTTATCAATAAAAGTTATTGATTATGTTTCAATCTCTTTCTGATATTGAATCAATGAATGCACTATTAGGTCCCTCTGTACCATAAGGGTTATGTATCATGGCCAACTTGACAATCATACAGTTGGTGATTCATTAATTGAATCATAGAGGCTGATGCTTGGATGAATATCTAAGGAGTTAGATAGAGGACTCATCAAGCATCATCAAATGATTGTCAAGTGATGATCTCCAGCCTGAGTAGGAGATGGCAATCCTTTTCTCATTAGGCTGATATCTGATCGACCTCTTGATGCAGGTCCTCTGCATGGGGATAGTGATTCGGAGGTATCAGATTAGTTGAGTCAATGGGTTGACTTAACGAGATCGAGATTACCAAAAGACCTATGATGAATACTGTCACATCATAGGCAAACATCCTCTGACCAGAGATAGATGTATTGCTATATGTCTGAATGTGTACATTTGGCAGACCATTAGGTTGATGACCTAACCAAGGCCTATACACCGGCGAGCTGGTGTGCATGTAAGGGCATATGAGTAATACGATCTCTCAAAGGCATAATAGAGGTTCACTTGTGAACCGGGAGACATGAGCTCACTCATGAGGTATTGGGACGGATCAAATTCCATTCATGGTCATCATGCTTTGGAAGCATGACATGAATTTGAAGGTAAGATATATGCTTTATGAAAGCATATGATCTGTACCAAATCCCAAGGACCAAGATTGAGAAACTTAGTGATCAAACCATGAAGATGACAATGTAAAAGTGATCTATATCTTCAAGATGATCATAAGTCTTCCAGTATGCAGGATGTACAGGTATTGGGAATACCTGAGGGTGATTTGATCATAAATGATTGTATAACCATGACGCTTCCATTCCGAGGTAGTGATGAAACATGTCTGGATTTTAATGACTCCTCTCAGTAGAGAAGTAACCTAATCTTAGTCCATGTATTGGACATTGATCTGAATGAGATTCAGATGCAATGAGAAGATTAGGTTTACGGCCTTGATTTAATCAAGCATCTATGAGAGGTCCATGGGATCTGAATTTGAGATGTGATCTCATTTTCCAAGTCACTATACGTGGAACAATACAAACGCCCTATCCTTATCTCCATGTATCTGAGGAGAAATCACATTATTCTTGAAGGGTTCAAGAATAGTTCCATAAGATCTAAGCATTAAGAAGTTGATAATTAAATGTGATTTAATTATCATAATGTATGTGGAATTATCCAATATAATTAAATGTGATTTAATTATTATGGATAAGAATAATGTGGATAGTAATATCCAATTATTCATAATATATTATAAATGTGATTTATGATGTATTAGAGAGAGCTAATTATAATTTATATTTGTTGATTAATTATTAATGTGTATTGGATACACATTGTTTAATTAATTGAAAATGTAAATTATATTTTGTTTTGGGTTGTGAATGGTGATACACAATTTTCCAATGGCAAGATTGCAATATTCTCACAATTAATTATGAATTATTTTGGAGAATAAATCACAACAAAAGTTGTTAAGATTAAATAAAGGAGAAATACATGGAGATATGCAATCTCATGAAATCTAGTGAGATTGCCTCCACATGGAAACATGTGGATGACGACCAAGTCCTACTTGGAATTGGTGGTCGTCCACCATGTTGACATGGGAGATGCAATCTCCATGTCATTGCTTCCTTATTTGATTGATTTAATTTTAGGATTGATGTATATTTGATTTATCAAATATATTTGATCTAAATTAAATCATAAGTTGTTGGTTTTTACCAACATCAATCTTGACCATTGGATTGACATAAATCAATCTCATCCATTGATTTTATATGTCCCATGGATTGAGATCCATGGATCCTAAAACCATATAAATAGAGAGGCATACGATGATATCTTGTACATGCTTTTGGAAGCACATCTCTCTCTCTCTTTCTCTCCACACACGCCAACTCTCTCTCCCTCTACTTGGTGGCCGTCCACCAAAACCCTAGAGGAGATCATCGTCATAGCCTACGCCACCGCGTCGCTGCTTCGACGTTCTTCGGTTCTTCGTCTTCTTGGAGTGCTGCACTCACGAAGGAGACGTTCGATCTCGTACGACGAGATCAGGAGATCACCGTGCTGGGATCAACTCGTTGGATTGCAAGGACAACGAGACTCATCCCTACGCTCGCAAGCAACTTCTCCGACGATTGGACTTGAGACAGGAGGTATCTTTTCGTAGAGACTTGATCAACCATGCTTCAAGAGGTATTGCATTATACTTGTTGTGGTTATAGATGAAACGATCTGAGAATCTTTCTTGGATCATGTGGTTTCATCACATGAAAATTTTAAATTCCGCTGCACCAAACAACTAGTGCGACTAGTCATTCTTCGTCGCATTCGATATGACGCTCATGCTTCCGTGATGCGCTTGAGGATTATTCCATATCATTCAGGATTGCCATCTCCTACTCAGGCTGGAGATCCTCTATGATTAAATAATTTATTCCATATCATTCAGGATTAACAATCATTTGACGATACTTGATGAGTCCTTAATCTAACTCTTCAGATATTCATCCACGCACCAGCCTCTATGATTAAATAATTGATTCAAAAACTGTATGATCATCAAGATGGCCATGGTACATAACCCTAATTGTACTAAGGGACCTATTATGCAAACTACTTGTTCTTCATTTCAGATCAGGGAATGATATTTGTAATAACATTTATTGCATAATGGCTCGTCGTGGGCTCGCATGTCCAACAATCTCCCACTAGCCCAAAGAGCCATTAAGGGGCTAATCATTTAAACCCGCACTCATGTGACAGTCATAGGCTATTTAGAAAAATAGTCAGGTAAGTTGATCAGTCACTCTGTACCCAAGAGACTCGTCTTTCCCCCTATACTTAGGGTAGAATAACCCTAAGTATATAATATCAACAACTTGGGGGACGAGCGAGAGATCGAAAGAATAAAAACACAAAAGAGAAAATATGAACAACATCACTCCCCCTATACTTACGGTAAGGGATCCCTAAGTATAAGAAAAACATGAGTGATGAAATAGGACGAATATAAACAATTCAAATAATTCACCTCCCCTATAATTAGAATAAAGTACATTCTAAGTATAGCACACACACATATATACACTAAAAAGAGGTGAATGATAAAATAGAAGAAGGAATGAACAAATCAAGATGAAACTTATATACAAAGTAGACATTGTTGAGGTGCCTCTCAACAAGCGCTAGAGTTTACGTCCCAAATCGGGCGCAAAGGCTAGGACAACGATGTATCGAGGTTCAGGATGGCATCTATAATGCAACTACCATATTGTCATTGTTGTCTCTAAACGAGAACAACAACGTGGTCGACAGTATGAACGGTGACACCCAAATAAAAAATCAGGTGGGTGTCTGCTATCGGGTAAATAGAAGAGAAAGTCAAGTCATGCATCAGTAGCATAAATGAGATCTTTGGCTCAAAGTCAGAATGGAGTGAATGTGTGGAGTCGAAAAAATGGAACGTGGAGAAAGAAGCACCAGTCATGGAATCCTCCACATCAATCACCGTCGCGGAAATGTTTGGAAGGTCAAGAGCAAGAGACTCAATAAGATAGCATATGTCTAATGCACGTAATGGAGAGATATTAAGTATAACATCGAATAACTCAAGGATTGTCTCATCCTTGCGATGGTCTTTAAGGAGAGAAGAAAGATCAAGCACATAGAAATCAGAAGAGTTGGTCTCGTGATCCAACAGATTGGATGCACAACCAAGGAGTGAAACCGAGTACAAAGAACACACCGCCCACAAATAACCCGCAGGGAGATGTGAGAAATCAGGATTATTCGAGGAAGAAAATGAATGATCGTACTTAAACAATGGGTTCTCTCTCGAATTAAAAGAAAAACCATCCAATGGATCAGAAATATAAGGCTCAAAGAAATCTTGGTCAAGATCAAAGAGATCATTGACCTGCCAGAGTGAAGGGATCTGAGCTAGGGAAATGTTGTACAACATTTGGCCCTCAGAGTAAAGGGTGAGAGGGAGGGAAAACATGAGTAATGATTAATTTTTTCAGGTGATTGCTAATGATCTTGAACAAATGAACATAAAAAACTCAATACCAAGCACATACAAACACAATGCAACCCCATATTCAACTACTCAACTATGTGATGATCGTTAAAGATCGGTCGTTAATCTTGTGAATTTTAGATTTAGGTGATCAAACACAAAGTTGTACAAATAAGTAGGAAGGTCTAGGATTGGGCACCAATCCTTATTGTGTACGTGGCAAATAAAATACGAATATAATGAGGGGGTTGCTCTCCCCAAAACAATGATATGAATCAATTACATTTAATTTTAAGGGTTCAATTGCAATTTAGTCCCAATTTTTTATTTTTAAATAAAAAAGTTTCCGATTTCCTTTACTCCTATATGCACAAAACAAAGAGAGGAAAATTAAAAGCTGATGCACGGGAAAATATGAGATGCAAATGCTCGAGATAGAGGTGCGTACCTTACTCCAGCACTCTACATGCAATATAATCCATGCATAAAAATAAAATTAAACTATATGCAAATGTAAGCGAGAACCATCCTAGGAAGTAACTTCTATTCGAGAAGAAACAAGTTATATTTGCTTAAGTCCAAACGATCTATAGGAACATATATTCTTTTAGGGATTTGGATCTAATAACTATCTAGCTCAACCAAATAAAACCTAAGGCTAGGGCCTTAACTCATAGAAAACAAAATAAAATAAAGTCAGAAAACACAAATCTGTGAGAAATAAATAAAACTAAAAATGATAAAAACAACGAGAAAACAACGGTGAGGTCTTCCACCGGCACTTGGCAAAACACACCCCGAATAACAGTGTCCAAGTGTGTCTAAGAAAACAGAAAAAGGGCATGTGCCAAAATTATTTACAAATTAATTACAAGAATGTTTTGGAAGAATAAATTCTATGCTAGAAGTGTCTGCTCTTCAACAAACTCCTGCTCTCCTCGGTGCTCTCCCCTGCCGACCGATGAAGAGCATCAGGCCTCCACTTCGCTCGAGTGCGTCGACTCTCCTAGGATCGCCCCCTTTGCTTCACGAGCCCTCGTAATAGAGAGGAAAGAAAGAATGTGGTAAGAGACACAAGTATAAGAATATGAGAAAGAAAAAATGAATTTGAATAAACACAATGATTATGAACAATGAAAGTAAGTGGAAGAATATAAATAGAAATTTACAACCAAGAATAGTAGGTCAGAAGAAAAACCTAACTACCCTCGCCGTGCCTCCCCTGCAATGGCGCCATTTGTTGAGCGAGGAAATTCTAGGGTATTTAAATATGAAACAAATGTGATGTTGTTGCAACCCTAAAATCCCTCAACAAAAATTTTATTTACTTTTCAAACCAAATTAATTACAAAAAATGTGGCAAGAAAAAAACTCTATTTAATTTACCTGTTTAGCAACATGAACGAACTCAGGGAGGCTACATATCCCGAGGGTTATTCTAATAATTGAAAAACCAATGAAAAGAATACGGAATATAAATGCACATTGTGCTTGGTTTTATTTTCTATTTATTTCTATTTTTTTTATTTTTAATTTTTATATTTTCTGAATTTTATTTTTTAGTAGTTTTTAGTTTTTCAAAATTGTAATTTTCAAGAATGTAATTTCCAAGGAAAGTTTAAATACAAAAATAAAGAAGGATTATTTTTTAATTTTTAAAATATAGTAAAAATATCAAAATGGTTAAAATAAAATGTTTTTGTGTTTTATACTTTTATAATTTTTTTGATGATTTTACAAAGATTTTTCAAGTTTTTATGGATTTTATAAAAATCAGAAACTCAAAATAATGTTAAGCATTAACCAAGCAGGGAAATTTTTCAATTTAAAAATGGTAAATAAACTCAAAATATACTGGATTTATTTCTCCTAGAAACTATAAGAAGTTATCTACAAACAAGAAGTAAACTCATTTTTTTGGAAGTTTCTAAATTTTTCTATGATTTTTATAATATTTTTATAGTTTACAAAGTTTTAAGTTTTAAAAATATTTAAAGGAAGAAATTTGCACACAAAAAAATAAAATATACAAAAAGAAAACTATTCTACTTTTTTTAGAATTTTTGACATAATATTAAAAATTTTATGAATTTTCAAATTTCAAACACTGAAAGATACGATGTTTTTGAATTTTTAATAATTGAAAATGTAAATAAAATGCAATGAAAGATTTACACTATAAAGAGACAAGTAACAAGAACTCAATGCAAAAATAATATTTATTTCAGCAATAAAAAGCATGCAAATACAAGTATGGAAACACAAGACTAAAATGCAATTATTTAATATTTTTGCATCATACAGTAACAAGAAATAAATGTGGGGGAAAATTTTGCAAATTACCTAGTGATGGTGTACGATGCACGTGCTTAATCTGGCAGGATTTCTTTGTGAATTCAGAAATGTTGGGGAGCTTGACTGATATTTTCCCAAAATAATAGAAGGGGCGCACGTGCGGAGAACGTGCGCTGCTTAGGGTTTAAGCGGTGGCGTGGCTCGTTTTGTTCCTTCCTCCTCTCCAAGCCAGAAGGCGGCGATACGCTGGCGATTCTCTACTATGGCTGACTCCTCCGATTGGTGAGGGATCCTTGAAGGCGGCGGTGCGATGCTGCTCTGTAGAAGCGTGGTGATACTCGTGGAAGGTCCTTCAGATGGAGGGGCGATGATGGATTAGGAAAATAGCGATGTCGATCTCTAGCAATGGAGCTCTCCGACATGCGAAAGCAGTGGTCGATGGCGATGTCTGCAGGGGCGGCTTTGGAGGGTGAAGTAGAAGCACCCGGGGATTCTTCGCACATTGAGGCAGTGGTAGAGCTCCGGGAAGAGGGCGATGGGTTTGTGGAGGGACCAAGCCATGACGGAGATGGCCTCTCATGACAGTGGTGATGTGTCAGTGGTCGACGGAGGGCGATCAGTTTGCAGAGGGGCCACGCCACAACAGAGATGTCGGTGGTTGCTTCCTTCCACAGTGGCTCGACTCTAGTGCGGTAGACGTCGAGGGACTCGTCGGTGGCCGTCGGTGCTATGCTATAGGCTAGGGAATGGCAGTGGCATCTAGATGGCGATCAGGGACTATGATGATGGCGGGGTGGGTGGTCGCGCAACTCCAGATTGCGACGATAATGCTTCCTGGGAAGAATATATTTTTTGCAATTGTTTGAATAACAATAACTGAAAATTTTTTGTATTTTTTTAAATCATGTGTATATGCAATAAAATAGAATACAAAAAAAATTGACTCGAGAACGATGGCTCGGTCCACAAAAATAAACCAGAGAAAATGTGAGGGGATTAGGATCCAATAGTGGTGGACGAATGGATCCGGATCTCTGGCCATCGTGCATGGTCGGAGGTACAAGGTTACGTGAGGTGGAACGGAAATGTAGAGATCACAAAGATGATATGGATGATTGGATTGGTTGGGAGGTGGATCAAATCATTTCGAACAATGATTACCAATCACGAATTAAAATGTAAAATTGACAATGAAATTGAAACTAAAAATTAAATATAAAAATATCTAAATGAAAGATCGAGAAATAATGGAATGAACCTCACCGTGGGAGCAGATGAAAGCTGTAATGGCCTCCACGAAGATCGCCTCGCTGTCACCGGATGGCTCAGAGGCTGGGCACCTTTCTACCACAAGATTGCTCTTGGAGATCATGCTCCTCTAACCAAAGGATTGATCTATTTGGAATGAGGGAGGAGGAGCCAACTGAATAGAAAAAAATCCGAACTTCAAAGAAAATGAATTAATGGAGAGGGAATAAAGGGGAAAATGTTAATGGTGGAATTAATTTAACTAAATTAATAAATAAAATAATTTTCGAAATTATATTTATTAAAATAATAATAAATACTAATTACTTAAAGTGCCACCTTAATGATGGATTAGTTAAGGAATTAATTAAATTATATACATATGGGATATTATTTACATAAATATATAAAATTATTTTCATCATTTTATTAATTTAAGTAATAAATGTTAGTTATTTTATTTTTTGTGGTGGTTATTTAAGGAAATTAATTATATACATATAATATATACATATGGTACATTATACACATAACTAAATAAGGAAATTATGTTATTTTACGTTTTATATATTTTTTATTTTTATTTTAAATAATTATTAAAAAATATTTACAATTATTTAAAAATTCATTATGTAAAAAACTAAATATGAATAAATAAATACAATAAATAAGTGGTAAAATTGTAAAAACCACCCTAGGAAACCGTCTTTCAAATCGTAACTCTAAAATTTACGAAACCATTGTCATTTTAAATATAATTTAATTTTGAATACAATGGAAGTGAGTTTGATTAAATTAGAGTTCATATGGATCCCGAATCGGCCTTTCAATTATCGCTTTACAACTTTTTTGAATGCGGTTACTTTTATTCTGTACATAATTTTATTTTGTAATTATTTTTATTATTTAGAAAATATTTTTACTTACCGTGTAGATAATTATTTAATTTGAGTTCATTTTTGGACAAATAAAATAGAGTAAGTTTTATACAAATATACACAGAATAAATTCAAAATAAAGAATGAAAAGTATTTACAATGTATTTTTTTCATTTTGAATTTTTTGATTAAAGACCCTATCTCCCCCTACTTTATTCCTTGTCGGTCAGGTCAATTCTGGACCTTCTCTCGGGTGTTGATTCAGCATGTATATATTACATATATACCGTATTTTATTTTCTTTATTTTTCCTTTATTTCTTTCTTTATTTATTTTATGTTAAATGGTGCTAAATATACAATACTTACATAAGGATCAGATTAGTAAGAATATGGATTTAGTAATCATGTGTTTTATAAGGGATTTTAAGCTAAAATAAATTAATAAAGATGATGAAATGCAAATTCATCACCTTGCCGCTTCACTTTTCTGCCTTTCGCACCATCCAGCTCACCCAGATTGACCCTCAATCAAGTCCTTTGAGGTCCACTTCCATCATCCCCTTCCGAATCTCAACGTCACCATCCATTTCACTCTGATCCTCCACCAAATAACAACCAAGTTCTTCCCCGATGCCCAACCAGTTTGCCTACATCCTTTTCAGGTCTTGAATAGCCCATTTGTAGGCTATTTTTCTCGAGGAACCAGCTCTAGGTCCTTTGACGAACCATCGAGCACCAGGGACCTACCAATGGTCCCCAGACATTTCTGATGTATCAGGGAGCTTCAGGGAGGTTGTAGGAACGTATAGAGACCATCGGCGGAGTCCCAGGTGGCCGAAGATGCATACGACATTTATTTCAAACTCGCCTCGAGCGAGTTCTTCATTTTTCTTCCACCTCTATCTGGAGTCGTTCGATCAAGAATCATCGCACAGATTTAGTAGCTGACATCCGATCTAGCGAGTTGCGATCGTTGGATCTCTTTTGGAGATCTAATCTCAGATATTTAGCTGGAGCGTTATTGTGCATCGAGGACGTGACACATGCCTAAATCAAGATCCAAAGCCGTCTGTTCCCACGCTTGTGGCGGTAAATTTCACTTTATTCCCCTGTTTTTTTTGTTTATTTCTATTTAGACTTATAATATATTTAAGATGTTTTATGTGTGGGATAATTGCTAGCTAACTGGAGCTTTTAGATATCTATACTTAGGTCCTTCCAACTCAGCTCATGTGGCCTCCCACATGAGCAAGGCATTTTGCACTTTTATCCCTACGATTTTTGGAATTGTAATTTGATATTCAAAATTTGATTCTTAGTTGTAAATTTTTGGGTATTTTATGTTGTAGCCATTGAATTTTATTTTAATTGCAAATATACCCCTACCAGTTCAATTAATTTTTGTGTTTGATTTCGATTTTCTAAAAATATCATGTGTTCTCCGAAAATTATGAAAAACAATTAGGTTTTATGCCTCTTTGCATGCTCTTCCATGCAATATAATTAGTTTTGCATTTTAGTTCCTATTTATTGAAAATCAAAATAGCATATTTTTTTTATTTTCTTTAAAAATCCAAAAAAATATAAAATAGTATTTAAAAAATCCAAAATAATTAGTATTTATTTATTATTGTATTTTGTTTCTCCATACCAAAAATCCCTTAAAAGAAAAAGAAAATCACTAAAAATTAAAAATCTCCAAAATCCTTATAAAATAATAAAAAAATCTTTTAAATATCAAAAAATATTTATTTATATCTTTCAGTTTTATTTATTTATTTATTATTTATTAGCTATAATTTTGGAAAAATTTGAATTTATTTAGTATTTTTAAATTCCAAAATAATTCAGCCTAGTTAAAAAGTCCCAGATTTCATGTATTTAGGACTTTAAAGATACCTAAAAACAAGTAAAAAATCCTAAAAATCATAAAAATTTTGGAAAAATATAAAAAACACAAAAAAATTTGTCATGAAAAATCTAGTTGTTTTTAGTTGTATTTATAATTGTATTACCCTATATTATGTATATATAGTTACATATATTTCTATTATATATTAAAAAGAAAAGAATTTAAAAACAGAATATCATAAAAAGAAAATAAAAATTTAAAAAAATAAAAATTATATAAATTTAAAATATATAAAGAATTATTTTATTTATTTTAAAACCCATAAATAACTTCATTTATTATTGAAGTTATAATTTTACAAAATACACCTATATTATTTATTTATTATTAACTTGTAAATAATATATCTTTTAAACCGACTTATCCCCATGTGTTTGACACTCTACATACTTACACATTTATAGTAGAGTTAAATAAATTTTAACTCAGACACATTTATCGCTCGAATTTTTTGTGGGTTGATTGTTAATTAAAGGCGCACTTGCACAGTGATTGCTAATCATGTTTGATTAGTAGACTGGTGCAAAAGCCCTCTCATCAATAACCCTTGCTTAATAATCACTGCCTCCTTGAGTTTGACCTTGGGAGTTATACCAAGTAAATAAAAAGCACATCCATTTTATTTTCTTTATATTGGATAAAATCGTTTGATTGTTTCAGGTTTCATTTTGGGTGATGATGACATTGATCACATATTCACTTCATTATCTCTTTGATCAAATAAAAAATTAACCTTTAGTGAAACTTGGATCATCAATGATCTTGTGAGAGCGAAAATCATGAGATCATGAGAGCAGTGAGTCTGGACAATTAGATTCTGCTGATTAATTATAGGAGGAGAGAGATGAGCAGAATCTAATGGTTCAGACCCATTGCTCATGCTTTTACAGTTTTTGACTCTCACAGGATAAGCCACACACACACACATATGCATACATATATAGGGAAAAGGAGTATGCTCCATGGGAGCATGTAACTTACATGCTCCCACCCTTCTTTGCACAATTTCTTTTTTTTAAATGAAATTTAGTGGAATTTGGATCACAATATGTCACCACGGTGCCATTCAAAATTCAAATTCGAGACTTCTATCCCCTCTATCAAGATTGTTAAATTTTAACGGTCTCAGAATTGTTGAAATTGACCACCTACATATGAAAGTGTTGGGAACATTTGTTTTACACGAAAATTGAAACATATATTCCACTTATTAATTTAAGTAAATCTCCTCGATTTCATTTCAAAAAAAATACGGAAGGAGATGTGGGAGCATACTCATTTAAACCATATATAGGAAAAAATGGGGTCACCCATTGGGGGTAGCTAACTCGATCACCCCCACCACCATTTTCCCTATTTTATTATTTAAAAAAAATCTTCCCTGGACTTCCATCACTATATCCCTATATTATGTCATTCAAGTTTCGTGGGAAACTGAGATTCCTACTATCTCCATCCAGATAGGTTCCAATTCAACCATTCCGTGCCCGTTAAAAAATGATTGTCTGGATGGAGGCCATATGAGTCTTTGTTTCCCACGAAACTTAAATGACATAATATAGGGATATAGTGATGAAAGTTGATGGAAGAATTTTTCAAAAACAATTAAAGAAAATGAGAAAAAATAGGGCGAGGAGCTAAGTTAGCTCCCCTGCAGTGCATTCCCATTGAACCCTTATATATATATATCTGTGTGTGTGTGTGTGTGTGTGTGTGTGTGTTTGTGTGTGTGTGTGTCGGTTGATCCTTTGAGAGCCAAAAACTATGAGAGCATGAGATCAGTGATTCTGGACCACTAGATTTTATCATCTCTCTCCTGGTTGATTGGAGGAGAAGAGAGATGAGCATAATCTAGTGGTTCGGATTCACTGTTGTCACACTCTCACAGTTTTTGGCTCTCACGAGAT